>CM023357.1:50287644-50350342 GCA_013282895.1 Eriosoma lanigerum
GATATACGATATACGATATACGATATACGATATACGATATACGATATCTACAATATACTATACGAGTCTCTAATTTTACTATCTTCCTCATTGGATAGAAGATTACAGCATTACTATATACTTACTGACACTCAAATATTACGTTATACTTATCTAAAAATAAATACATTTTTGAATATTACTTTATCAGCTATCCAGAAAATATTAATAAAAGTTCTGTAAAATTTAATTTACTAATATTATCTCCTCCTATCTGGACTTATGGTATTCAGCTCTAGGGTGCTGCCAAAATATCCAACACAAATAAAATCCAAATATTTCAAAATGTTCAATTGTTCGCCTTATCACTAACGCCCCACCACATTCCTCTTATCAAAACAGTTGTAAAACAATTTTATAATAGATTCCACAACTGTCTTCACTCACACACTAATCCCCTCATTTCAAGCTTATCCTCAATTTCACTCCCAGGCATAGGCGGAAATCCACCGAAATCTTTGGGGGGCTAATAAACAACAAATAAATAATACAACAATAGCTATGTGAGTTCTTTAATGCTCGTAAGATATCTAATGTAATACAAAGGTAATACATATTGAGGGGGCTAATTTGGAATTTGAAGGAGCTAAGCCCCCTCAACCCCCCCCCCCCACCCGATTTCCACCTATGCTCACAGGGAACCTTCCTAGACAGTATTAGGAATAGATAACAAAAAAAATCATCAGATAAAGATAAAGATAACAACATTACATTTTATCTAAGATACAGATAAAAGATAAACAAATCTAATTCATCTACCAAAAAGATAAAAGATAAAAATATTTTATCTAGATAAATTACAGATAACTATAGAAATTAAAATTAAAATAACATGTGTAAGTACATGCCTGTATAATATGTTTTTTTTTTTTTTGATTATTTACTTTAAAAATAATATTTCCAAGAATACGTTCTAAAATAATACACACATAAGAGAACCCATGGCTGTTCTATGATGGGTGGGTGGCAGAAGTATTATATTAATGATATATTGATAGGTATTTATATTCATATTTCTATTATTATGACTCATTGGGCGAATTTACTCGCTACTCGCTATCCAATTTACTTGATGCTACTAAATTCGCTACTTTATGACTCTCATCTCTATTAATTGCTTACATCGCTACTTTAGCGTTCCCGTCTCTGTTTATCGCAACTTATCGCTACCATCTTAGTTTATCGTTCCCCTCTCTAGCTATCGCTACTAATCCCCTCATCGCTTTTTATCGCTCCTAGTGATGTTTATCGATACATCGCTACTTTATCACTCCCTTATCTACTTACCACTCCCCTATTTGGTTATCGCAACTTATCGCTCCCCTCTCGGTTTCATCACACTGTCACTGGTTATCGCTACTTATCACTCCATCGTTATTTATCGCTCCATCGCTATTTATCGCTTCATCGCTATTTTATTTATTCTGGTGATTCTTATCGTTCCATTGCTACCGTCTCTGTTTCTCTCTCAATAACCCACGCTTGAAGTGATATCAATGAATATCTTCTTCCCCCTGCCTTTCATTTAAATTATATACACTTCCAACCACACATCTTCTCATTGTTGTTAATCATGTGACAGATTGTGGATTTTTCCAAATAAATGTTAAAAAATAAAATAAAACTAATATTATAATATATTACATAATTTAAGAATTAACTAGACTCTATACTGTATACTCTATACTTGGATCATTTTGTATTTATAAATTTATGTATTAATCTATAGTAGTATAACTATAAATTGTATTTTAGAAATTATAAATGCAAATACCTATTTAATACTATTATAGCATGTAATATATTGTGTATTTATGTATATTCAATAAAGTTAAAATTAAACAAATGACTTTAAAATTATTAATTACTATAAATGCATATGGTTTCCTTCGCATATATTTATTTATATTGAAACTTATTACGGTATATTTGTAACCAATATTTTATACATTTATTGTTTAGTTTTTATAATATATTTTTAGTTCTTAACTCATAATAAAAATAAGACAATTATAACAAAAAAAATACGGTTACCTATATCAAAACAAATGAATCCACCAAATTAATAGATATTTTATAAAGCATATTTAAAATTCATTACAATATAATATACCCTGAGTAGTACACATATGTTTCGAAATCCAAAAAAAAAGATTTACGAGAGTATTAATTACATTTATTTTTACATAATTTTAACAACCTTACATATTAAACGCCGGTCCAATTCTAACATGTTTTATCTTTTGCCATGGTACTACCCCTCGAAGCTCGTTTTCAAGTGGTTTGGCATAGACATCACTTGCCAATTCTTCCAGTGAAATTTCCACATCTTCCTTTGACTTTATGACTGCTTTATCAATTTCCGTTTTTATTTCATTATCGATTGCCTAAATAAAATATAATACAGTCATAACTTAATAGGTTTAATAGATTTACCTATATAGTCGTATAGATATTTCGCACACAAATTAACCATAGCCTATCTATCGTATGGTGTTTCTCAAATTATTCCCTGTTGTCTAATTATTCTAATTGTCTATTTAAAATACTATTAATGAGAATTAATTTTTAAATTGTACTTATTTTTACATATTTACTATTATTTATCATCTTGTCATTAATTTATAATAGGGTTCAAACTTATATAAAATATGTAAATTATTAATAAATACTTTGAGATCGTCCACAGTTGCTAAGCTAGCAGAGAGTATTTTTTCTTTGAAAGATGTAATTGGATCCCTAGTCATCCGTACAGCTTGAATTTCAGCTCGTGTTCGATATGTTGTACCTGGATCTGACATCGAATGACCGGAATATCTATAAGTGGCTGTTTCCAAAACAATTGGACCATTACCATTAGCACAATAGTCCACCGCAAACTTAGACGCTTCTCTGACTGCCAATACGTCCATACCATCTACCTATCAATTTTAAAATGTAAATGAGTAAAAAAAAACTTTTTTAAACTAGTCAAAAATATTCAACTTTAACACATTTAATATATGTTTTGCTTAATTTGTTAAATTTTTATGTAAATCTAATGTCATTTTATTAAATAATTTAACTTGAACATTTTGTTATTTTTTTACTTGAAACCTAACCTAATTATTTTACTATAATATAATATATTGGAAATTAATAGTTTTATTATTATTTTGTTATGATTTAAAAGAATTAGCTAATTAATAAAAACCTACATTCAAAGTACAGGCAGGCATAGAATCAAAAACAAATTTTCAGGGGAGTTTGAATTAAACTTATTTCCTAATTATATACATCGATATTTCATTCATTATCCAATTTTTTATATTAATCAAAATGTTTATGGTGGTTTAACCCCAACCACCCTCCTGGCTACGTATCTCAGTACAGATTATCAAAGCATTTGCACAATATATGATTATAGATGCAAAATCTGGATTTTTAAAATTATTTTTAATTTTAACATTTTTTAATGGCTGAAAGTTTAAAAAACTAAAGACTGAAATTATGTTATTAGATATATTAGGTGAATTTAAATGTAATTAATTTTTGTGTACAATAATGATAGTATGGCAAAATCAGATATTTTCAATTATTTATAAACAAAAAAAAAAGGAAATGAAACATAATTTAATTATTTGTGTAAAGTTAATGCATTTGGGGAGGAATTATAGAAAATAACTGAACCTCAACATTTAAAAGAGGTACTGGTGACATTTTTATACCCAAATTCCGGGTATGTAATCGCCTCTTGTATAGTAGGACGTATTTGATGATGACCGTTCCGAACTTGTTCCCATTGCATATCCATTGTTCTCACAAACATATACGCATGGCAAGTCCCATAATTTAGCCATATTGTATGATTCAAAAACTTGTCCCTGATTTGAAGCTCCATCCCCGTATAATGCAAAACACACTCCTCCAGTACCCAAGTATTTCGCGGCAAATGCAACACCCGTCCCTAAAGGAACCTAAAAATGATTATCAAAAGTTTACTAAACAACAATATTTTAATATTTTAATTCTCACACAAATGAAAAAAATACTACCTAACTATTTAAACTTTTTAATTAATTAACTATTGTTAGTTTAAGTAAATTCAACCTTTATAGTTTATAATATAATAATAATATTAATAAGAAGTAATATTTAAAAAAATAATACAGTATAATATATAAACCTCCCAGAAAACATCATAATCTTATCTTAATTCAATTTAAGGTCAACATAACAGACACCGCAGAAGACTAAATCATTTCCACAATTAATATCATCCTATAAATCTAGACCACTGATTTAGGTATACTATATACTTCTGCAACGTAAATTATGTTAGTTTTTTATGAATCGCAAACATGACTATTAAAAGGTGACATACTTTTAAATTATAAATTATAATATTATTATAATTAAAATTATGATATTTATATTTATGTTTTAGACATTTAAGACCACATGAGGGTAGTTTGTGAAAATATAATCATAATATATAACATGTATTAGAGTATAATAAATAATGAAAAGTAATATTATTGACAAAAATGCTTATCAACATTCATAATTATGTTAAACTTTTTGAGAATAACGTTACTTACTTGAGCACCGACGATACCGTTACCACCGTAGAAATTTTTACTATACATGTGCATAGAACCACCTTTGCCACGTACTATTCCACCCGCTCGACCTGTGAGCTCCGAAAGTACCTCTACAGGTGTGACACCCATTAAGTAAGTCCAACCGTGTACACGGTACGCTGATATCACAGAATCCTGTTCGCGAAACGCAGACTTCATGCCTACAGCGCATGCTTCCTATAATTAAAAAAATAATAATCGCCAATTTTTTCTCATCAAAATATTTAATTTTCTGTTATTTGATATTTCTAACCTGTCCAGAGTACAAGTGACAAAATCCTCGAATGATTTTCTCTTTGTACAAATTACCGGCTGCTGTTTCTATACGTCTAATATACTGCATCTGCTTGTAGTATTTTATAGCATCGTCTTTGCTTACAGTTACCGTCGTACTGGGTCCGGATTCTAATTTGTGAAGCTTGAACGGCTATGTACCAAAATTTATTACATCATTTAAATCAGTGGTTTTCAACCTGGGAGTGCGACCCACCAAAGGGTCACTAGTATAAATTTCGGTGTCACCAAAATGTACATTTGAACACTTTGCCAAATTAAATATTTTCATGTTATATGATGATGTTCAAATATATTATTTTAAAACAATGTTTCAGTTATATATATATATATTTAAAAGTAGTATATAATATTCAGAAAATTATATTATTTTCTATTATTAACATTAAATAGAGGCCATCTTAAAAAAAAAAGAAAATGGGGTCGCATTAACAAACATTAAAGGTTGAAAACCACTTATTTAAATCAAACATCGATACAATAGATACAGCAATATATGATACATTGATACATGTATAAAGGAAATAATAAATATATCAACTAAAAATTAATTTGTTAATTGTCTTTAGAATAACCAAACCTATTTATTCCGATATAAATAAATATATTCATTCCGTTGGAAAACAGAAATGGTATATATACGTAAATTTATACGTATATGTATTTTTGTTTTGTTTTGCTAATCAACTTTTCATTTATTAGTCAGTTTTAAACGCCATAAATAATAATAGGTATAGATTTTAGACACAAGTATTATTTAAATAATTATTTAATAATCGTGAAAATATGATACATTAGGTATGTGAGAAATTCACTCTTTAAATATAAATTAACTAACTTTTATTTCGAATGTAGCGTCAGTTGCGAGGCTTCTGCATTGCCATAGTGGTGTTGAATTCTGTAAATCAAAGTTATTAATTTATATTATTCTATTTAAAATAATTTGTTCGTAGGCGCACATAGAGAGGTCCTTGGGGGTGCTTAACGCTCTAAGTTTTAAATAAGTACTCCCAGTATTGGAGGTGATCGGGGGATAACAGAGGCTTAGCTCTCTAATTTGTCACTGAAGACTTTTTTAAAAAAATATTATGGGTATATACTTGTATCGTAAAGTAACTTTTTTGAGTACCTAGGTATGTAAAAAAAAATTTTAGTTTTAATATATTATATACAATTACAATTCTAGCATCCCCTAAATTCACACCAAAATACCCAATGTGTGCCAATGAATTTATTTAGTACCTATAACCAGATAACCTATTCAATATACTGCTATATGTAATATGTATAAAATTAAACAAATTTATAAATATTAAATAGAAAATATATGTAATATAATTTATTCATTAACAATTATTAAATTAAATATTAAATATTGATAAGACTATAAGACTTATAAGACTATACCATTCGTACGTATATCAATTGTGTTATTATATAATTATTATATAAACATGACATATATGAAATATATCCTTGATGAAATAACTAATTATAGAAATTTCTTATACACACGTGCATAATAGATATTGAGTCCATTAACCTATTCGTTTCTTGATTTTTAATTACATACACCCTATAATGGCCTAAAAACATATTATATACTAATATTAATATTAAGCATTAATTATACTCGAAAAGATACATAAAAATAGGTATATAAAAATATTTAAGTACTATAAAAAAGTTGTACTCACACTATAGGATAACATAAATGTAAAATTTTAAGTATATAAATGATACTATTACTAAAATAATGATTACTTGTTACGTGTATATATATATATATAATCGTAGATGACCATTAAGATTTGAGAATTAATAAATATATTATATTATACCTATATAACATAATATTATTTTCCTAATTACTAAGAAAGAATTAATGGTAATATATATATATGCTATATTTATATAAAAAACAAAAAACAACAATGAACAACTATTTTCATATCGACCAATTCACAGATTCACACTTAAATTTTCAAAATATGTATTTTTCATCTCATTTCACTCAATGTCATTGTTTTAAATTTTCTAAAACAACTAGAATGTTGTTCTCTACCTTGAACCTTTTCATATCAGAGTATCATTGACAAAGTATAAAAATTTGTACATACAACTTGAAACTTTAAATAGGTTAGGTTAGGGAATTATATGTATTTATATATTATTATACTGTTAATAATAATTATATATACACTCGTATATTTATTTATTTTTTATTAGTGAAATTCACTGGTTAAAAACCACTACAAATGAATTTCGGAATAGGTCGCGTATTCCCCCCTCTCTAGGTTTCGTTTTTATTTTTCTACATTTACAAAAAATAGTCTAATTTCCAGTGGCCCACACAGATTTTTTTTTTTTTGGGGGGGGAGGGGTTATGCTTATAATAATTTTCTAAAGAGATGAATTTTGTAGAATATGCAGTAACTATGGTAAAAAGTTTAATAGTATATTTGCATACTGTACATTATACGTGACTGCAGGCTTCGTTATATGAACGTATGATGGATTTTGAATCCAAATTGAATGATGGAAAACATTAACCCCTTAACCTCCCCTATATGCGCCACTGCTAACTTCTAAGACTATAAAAGATATATATATATATAGGTATTATATATTAGGCTTTTATAATAAAATATATAAATTAATTCTATTTGACAATAGGACGATTGCCTATATGTTTTCTAAATTCACTGGTAATTTTCATTTAAATATATTTTAATAATGGCTTATAAGTTATACTTTCAGTTACCAAATAACAATATATTATAATATAGACAATTTACTTTTAAAGAGAATCAAATTTCTGGCTTTGTGCCCATATACGAAAATAAACACAATAACGTCGGCACTGTTGTTTATCGTTTTACATTATAAACGTTTAAAGGTATAAGCTCAACCGTACATCATAATTCATAACTATAGTTAATACAAAGAAAAGATTGAAAGATATTATAATAAAATATGTAATTATATAATATTATTAAAAGAAGTATACGAATGTAGCTATATATATATATATATATATATATATATATAATAAAAATAGTTATTTACTATTGGTATTTTGTTAATTAAAATAAAATATTCCATTCAATTTACATAAAAAAAATGTATTTTTTTTTATATCTAGAATAATAATAGCGTTGATTGTACGACGATTGTTCAGTGTTTTGAAATATTATAATAATTACCTTCAGGGAATTACGTAGAGTGTTGGTGGTAACGACCTTAGTAGTTATCATTGCGATGAGTATGCCGTACGCGCGATCGTATTTGATACGAAAGTTTTGTCGGAGCTGCGAGCGTGCTTGGTGATGAAACGATGTCGAACCCGATACTGCAGTTACAACTTCCGTACAGTCGTACAGATATAATAGATGAGATACTACTATTATCCACTAACAATTAACAATAGTAAAAATAATACAAGTAACGGGCAAATATATTGTCAATGATAATAAATATAGGTATAGATATTAATAATATATTATATATACGAAAGTGTCGCGACACAAATGCGTACACGCGTCGCCGATTTTCCGATGTTAAGGCAGGTCTAGAACGGGAGCACGACGCTGACGCGCTGTCCCTTTACAGACCGAAGCATGCGCACTTGCGTCTGAGTTATAGTGCGCGGGTGCGTATATAGCGGAAATCCTTTTAATAATATCACGTACCTATTGTATTCATACGACAGAACTTTAAATTTTGTACAATATGTTCGCTTATATTAGGATAAAAAACAAATATTTATATTTATTTATTAAAAACTGATTTTATCTATATATAATATTATCCGTCAGCCTGTAGGCCCGTACTGCAGGCTAAAAATAAACTGGTACTCAAAGTTAAAAATATGTTAAAATGGATAAACGATGAACAACGCAAATAAATTTCATTAAAAATTAGTTTTTTGTAATTTGTACTACTTTTTCGTTAGTTTTGGATAGTTCTTCCCAACGCTTAAGAAAACTAAGACTTCACTTGATTGATCGGATCATTATTTCCATTATTGCATCAAATTAAAATAGCTATAATAATATCATTGATTAATTATACAATAGTGTATTATTATAATTAATCAATTATTCAATTGTATACTTATATGTCTATAATGTCTATAGACTATAAACTATATTTCGATACATGTTAACCACCTCCACAGAAGCAAATTCAGCTCCCTTTTAGCACTAATTTTGTATTAGTATGAAAAGTTAATAGAACCCCTAGGTTTATAATGCATATAATTTGTTTGGTACTTAAGTGCCTTTCCCTTTAAGATGGATTTCCGCCTATGTTTCGGTATATGTACTTTAGTACTTATATTAATTCTGGAAACTTGCAGAATTTTTGAATGTATCTATATTGTATAAATTATTTTAAATTCTTTAATTAAAATTTCTAATAAATACCTAATAGCTAATATTACTTTTCATGATACTATTAAATTTGTCAATGGTTATTAAAATTATCTAATTAAAAAAAAATAATATATTCTATATAATGTTAAATCTTGATCATCTTAATTAAACTATGCATATATCCAAATTCTACAAAATTTAATTTTCTTATCGACGCTTATAAATTTATAATAATTACCTTATTGTAATTTTTAATTATTTAATATCTATAATATATAATATTTATTCTAGTATATACTAAAATATACTACAATCTACATTATAAGTATATAACTTATCTATAGGTGCATAAATATATAAAATAGACTTGTATACATGTATACTATACATATATTAATGCATTAACATACCAATACACAGTCACACAATACAATACTATAAGGCTGACTGGGCACTGTCGACTATATAAACAACTTTTTAGGCGAAATTTGATTTACGTACGTTAATATTATTATTTACAATATTTTTTTTTAAAAAAGCAATTATTCAATGTGTTATAGTATGACTCTAATTACCATTGTTTGTAAATAAACAACTGTTTTAATAAAATATTTATATTTTATACTATAAAAGAATTATCCAAACTAGCTAATAGTTAATACCTATTAATTATTATGCCTATCTGACTTATCGTTAATAAATTTACTAGTACCTACGTCCTACTTACATTAAAATATTCGATTTTGTACCTGTATAAGAACTAATGTCTATTAAGTGACAAGTACTATATATAAGTACAGTCAATATGTTATAGGTACAATAAATTTACATGGTTTTATACTTTAAGTGTTTGGTATTTATTTAAATTTTACGAAACTTACTATATCATTAATAAAATCATATAATATACACTTATGACTTGTGTAAAAGTTAATTGTGATCTATTTAGTTTATTAATATATGAATATTGTATTAATAATAATTTTATTATTAGTATGTTTAACTATTTTAATTTGTGGTATTACTAGAAATTCAAACATAATTTATTGTAGCCACAACTAAAATTTAATTGTTTTAACTATATTATTATTTGCAAAATTACTATAACTTATTATAGTAATAACTAAAATTTAGTTTTTAAAACTATAATAAGTATTATGTTTAGTTTTACTATAAACTCAAACAAATTTTTTTATTAGATGCAACTAAAAATATTGTTGCCGCATATGTAACTAGAATTTAAAGTTAATATAACTAACTAAAAAAATGATTATTTTAACTATATTTTTTTCCGTTTATCGGCGCGATAAAATACGTAAAAAAATATGGGAGCCGTGGTTCACCATGCTCAACCATAATGGCCTGGTTATGAATATACGATATTTGGAATTTCTATTTTCTAAATTTATGTTTAATTATTTTCTATAATTCTCGATAATATTAGATAAAATAAGCAATAACCTAATAACCGTAGTTTTTATAACCGCTATTGGAAAGAAAACCTTATATTTACCATAGAATATTGTCGTCACTATAATTTCTTATCATATATATTGTTATCAATAATATTATTACAATAATCCAAATGACGATTTAGAATATTTAAATTTACAATTATTATGTTAAATGTTTTGTCAAATGAAAATAATAACATTTTAACTTTGAAGTAAATACTTAAAACTCATGTAAATTATAAGACACATTAATTTATTAAATACATAGTTTAAATTAATTAATTGAATTATATAATAGTTGTTACATATTAAATATTTTTAACTTCAATTTTGACACTTACTAATTCACTTTATTAATGCGAATTAATTTATTGAATAATTGTGTAATACTACAGAATCATGGAAAACACGTCTGACAGATTTGCATCAAATAATGACATGTCGAAAGATACTAATGATTTAAAAAACACTAAAATTACAAATAAAGAAATTAGAGAAGAATACTTTAACCAACTACGATCATGGTTGGCTACTGTAAACAGTTATGAATGTTATTATAATAAATTACAACAAGAGTTACTTCAAAATAATTACCAACAAATTATAAAAGGAAATCCTACTGAGGTTTCTAGAGATCTACCTAATGATTCTCCTGAAACACCAACTGTTGGACCTAATCAATTCGAGGGTATATCTTATTTATAAATATTAAAAACTAAAAAAAACTTATTTTTTAACTGAAAAAAAAAATTATTTATATTTTTTAATTTTATTTATATAGGTATTAGGTGTCAAATACCATCTTTATGGAAACGTTTTGGTGCCGAATTCATTGATTTTATTTTATTAAGCCTCATTAAATTCATTGTTGCATACTTTTTAGTTGATTCAGTTATGGATATGTAAGAACATTTTGTATTTGCTAATTTAAAATGTTTAAACTAATTTCAATATTTGCTAGAACGACTAAAAATATAAGTTTGTTTAAATTAATTAAGTTGAGTCTGTGTGATATTAAACTCTTTGAAACAAATGGTTGTATTTAAGTATTATTTAAATATAGGTTAAATCCTAATTCTAATTATTTATCAAAAGATAATTTGTTGTTCAATATTTACTATATGGTTTGATTTCAAATTAATAAACTTGGTAATTTGTTAGTATAACTAGATGATGCTATATTTTATATAGCTTTTATATTAATTAACATGCCATTAAATAATAAACAAAATTAATTTAACTATTTTATTAATAATTTAATTTTTTTAGTGATTTTACCAAGTACAACAGCATTTTTATGCAAGATGATTTTAATGTGGATTATACAACAGCAGTAGAAATGACATCTGAACTATTTTTTCTAGAAGTTACACACCGAATAATTGTTTGTGTGTATGAGGTAATTTTAATTTTAAAATTATAGGATTAAAATAAATAAAGCAAAAAATTTGGATTGATTGTAATATTACTTAAACATGCTGGGTGGGACAGGGGTGGTTTCTTAATCTATTGTTTTTTACTGAAGGTAAAATTATTTAATTATTACAATGCTGTTAAAAATGTTAAATGTATAGTGTTAAACTTATTTAGTAGAAAATTGTACTTTAATTATTATGCACATTGACATATTAAAATTAATTGTTAACATTTATTTGTTTAGGTATATTGGTTGCAAGGTGGTACATTATTTCAAGGTGGAGCAACTGTTGGTAAAATTCTATTAGACCTTACAGTTGTACGAGCTGATAAATTATTTCATATAAGAGGTCAGCCAAATGATGTAATTGCCCTGACACCTGGTGGTGATCTTGGTTGGAAACGTGCGACACTTCGTTCAATCACAAAAAATTTATTTTTTGCATTCCTGTTCCCATTACCTTTTATAACAGCCGCGGCCAACCAAAATAGATGTGCATACGATGTCCTATGTGGTTCGATGGTAGTAGAAGTCATACAACCACTTAGGTGTGAATCATCTGAACTTATTCCTATTATATAATCATTAATTAATAAATAAATTATTTAGGAATATCTATTGTTTACAATTTTACATATACAATGTTAAATGACTAAAATTAATACATTAATCAGTGTCTAAGTTTATTTAATAAAAATAAAACTGGTAATTACAAACAATTATTTGGATTAACCCATATTTTAAATGTAATACATGTGTATTTCATACAACTTACTTTATGTTTATTGTATATTTTTCATTACTAATTAGGTATATATTATATCTGTAAATTAGAGCAGGGCTTTATTATTGTGCATAATATATTTATAAATAAAATATAAACTAATAATATTAATTACATATTTGTTTTACTATGTTTATACTTATACTTATATATACCATTATTTATTTAATTACTTAATAATATAATAGTATATTACTAGGATTCTAGGTGGAGTAAGTAGGGCCGTATAGGATATATTGGCCTACCACCCACCACATTTTACTGGCCCATATTTTATAATTTTGTCTTTTAAACATATATATAGCTATATGTTTATTGTATTTCTAACAAATTTTATTTTGAAATACAATACAATTGGGGTGTAACATTAATATCTTATTTTTTATTATTTTTCAACACATTTCTATGTAATTTCTACCGGCCACCGAGATTTTCTCGGTAACTTGTATGGTCAATCCGAGCCTGCGAGTAAGTGAGTCAAAATTATTAACTAAATGAAAATCAATTACAAACTACAGAATTAATATATTAAATTAGTAACCACATATTATTAAGTACATATTATAAGATGGTTTTAGAAGTCTAGAGCCTATATATTAGAACATTAATATATTATATTAAATATCTACAGAATAATAAAAAATATGAGGATGACATTTGATTATAATGCTAACAATTTTTGTAACATTCTATTTTGATTACCCTGCATACAATTATCACACATATACTGCTATTATTTGTTAATGGTTACCTATATTATTATAACTTCTAAGAAATATTTTGCAACCTTAAATAAATATAAATCTCAACTTAATATTAAATTGGTGATGTTATAGGTTCTAAATAATTTATTACTATTAGTCACTTTACCAATATATATTTTTGCATACAAATTAAAAAAATTAAAGGTATCCTTCACAGAAAAGTAGTATAAACCTAACCATTTTATTATTATTATTATTTATACATTTTATACATGTGACTAAAATAGATATTGAATTATTATAAAACAGTTATTTAAATATTTTTTACAATACCATAATAGTATTTAATTTATAATATAAATAATTAATACATCTATGTATAAGCAAATTTAAAGAAAAGCATATTTTAGAATCTTGGAGCAGGAAATGTCATAATATTATTGATTATAAAATATTAATATATATATATATATATATATATTTATCTCTAGATATCTTTATAGTAGATATTGTTGATGAATATAAGTAATTATATAATTGTTCTCACTACTCGATGGGGCGGGAATTGTTCACCGTTTTTTTACACAACATTGAAATTACCGACTTATCAATTTATCATTATTACTCTACAATAATAAAAATTTTAAATGCCTAATTCTCCACATGATTTGTTATAAATGTATTCTCTAATATGATGGGTTATATTATTTTACACCAAAATGGTGTCAGTTGGTACTCAAAATCAAAGTAAAAAATTTATGGAAAATTCCCTGGTAATATTTATTTCTTAATTACTTCAAATTAATTATGTTCCTCAACTAAATTAAAAACAATATTATTATTTTTTGTTATCATATATTTATGTGAAACAGCATTATATGCATAATATATAGGTTTTGTTATAAATGAGACGATTATGTCTTGTGTTTAGTTTTGTGGAAATTAATGAACAAATCTGTTTTATTCGAATAGTAATTAGTAGGACAACTAGGACACAAGTCTGACATAAAATATAATTATAGTGAACTGCTATGCACCAACTAATGAGAAAGAGGAAGAGGAGAAGAATCTTTGACAATCTAGAAAAAACTTATGACTCTACCAAAAAATTACATGAAAATACTTGAATCGTTACGGGAAAAATGATCATAGTCAATATTCCTAAAATGTACAGTATTGCAATTGTAATGTTTCAGAACTCAAAAAAACCAAGAAATCAAGTACAAATAATAATTCAAAAAAATGTATTTTTTTTATAGTTAAGCAACTTGTTTTAAATACAATTAATAAAAAAAAATTATTTTTAGATTTTAGGAGAAAAAATAATTGTACATTGATCATTACTTCCGTTATGGATCTTCATTTTCATCGATTAATTTATTATCTGCATACTCCACAATGTCCTGTATTATATCACTGACTGTGATTCTTTTTCCATAACTCGATTCACATGTCGTTTCATTTGGAAACTGACTAACTAGATAATAATATTATCTGATTTTTTTTTTTCTATGACTATGATCGTTTTTTCCGTAACCCTTCACTTTGTATTGTACCTTGTCTCTTTACTTTAGTTGGGGACTTTAATGCTCAAGTAAGTATGTTTAGAACAGTGGCATCATTTGGGGGGGGGATATTCATACATTTGCCGTAGTCTATAATTATCTAAATCTTAAGTCAACAAATTTAAAAAATAACAACCCCTTAATTGATTACCAATCAATTAAATGTATTATTAAAAGTACCCACCGAAAAAAATGACCTCTCCCACTCCTGTTCTTAAAAATAGTCGACAAATTTATGGGTCTGTCCTAGTCTAGTAAAAACTGAAATGACGCCATTGGTTTAGAAGAAACTTTTTGACCAAATATCGGGCTTGAAAGCTTACACATTATTTCTAAATATCTAATGACAATGGCATGAAACTAATAGATTTCGGGATATCCAAAAATCTTAAAATGAGTGGCACATATTTCCCCAGGAAAAATATTCATAAACATACTTGTACTTGACAAGATAGGAAAACGAAAACCCTAATTGAACACGTTATTATTTAAGAGATTCCAAACGCATACAAATGTCAGAACATACAAAGGTACAGATGGAATCATGGAGACTTTGATCACTATTAAGTAATCGCAAGGTTTGTGTCTTTGTGATGACATCCGTGAAATGGAGAAATAAAAAACTAAATAGTGCAACTAACTACTAAGCTAGATAAAGACAAGCTATTATGTAACAATTTAAAAAGAAAGAAATAGGTACCTATGCATCTATGCAAGTATATTTTACCAAATATACAATAACTATACAATCAATAATTATATCAGAAATTTCGAAACAAAAATAAAGTTCTATAATGTAAGGTATATTAAATGTTTAATCGTTATTGTTTATAACAAATATATTACTCAATTAAAAATTGTGAAAACCGACCAAATACCTATATATATATATATGTATCCACTCAATTAATAATCAATAAATTATTTAAAATCAAAATATTTAGCTAGTAATTCATAACTTATAAATTGGCAAGTCGTATTGGTTATTTGGCTTAGGCCATTAGGTTATATTATTATAGTCCACATAAATAAATTATAATACTGATTACGTGTTAATAATAATACTGATTACGACGTTAAGTGTGTCCGGTTCATTTGTTATAAATTAATAACATCCATACTGCATACAGATTAAAATACGCGTATTGCGTTTACATTATGCTATTATAGTACCATAGTACGTCAATACTCAATACGTGCTATACCCACTGGCCATTTTGCATTCAAAATGATGCATTTATTACTCTGAAGTCTAAACATATACATCGAACATTTTGAACGTGTTTTGTTTGTTTTCGTGAAACGATCGTCTTATTAAAATTATAATGTTTTTTTCTAGATCTTTTTTCTTTTTCATACGTCATCGCATACGGTTTATTTTTAGTTTCTTACAAACCAATCCGGTTTTGTTATTATAAAATAAAATAAATAAATAACATTATCTATAATGTATTACGTTGTAATTCAAATTATGACGATGATTTAAAAATAAAAAAAACAAATCCTCATAAACACACAACTAGTGAATATTATATTATATCAAATATTATTAATTAATAATATTCCCCGCGTGCGATATGGTCATATTATAGATATTGTGCTTTTTGCACTCGAATTTTCGAGTTTCAGCGATGGCGCAGCCGTCGGACCGTCGCGTGAGGCGTGACGTGATGCCCGATGGTTGGCACTGTGGGTCTTTGGCAGCTGCCGCTGCCAGGGGTTGTCAAACCGTCACAGCATCACATCATCTTGTGTCGTGAGGTTTACAGTTTGTCGTCCGCGTATATTGGCGGAGGGGGAAGGCGTTACCATTGAATGCAGATTATAAGTGCTACAGCAGCTGCAGCAGACCTGCAGTAAGTCGTAGCTGTAGCCTGTGCGCCGTACGGTGTGAACAGTACCTAGACCGTTGCCAACATCCTTCCGGTCAGCAACAGACGCGCATGCGCAATATTCTCCCGTCCCCCGGTAACGATTCTCGCTTCTCGGCTACTTGCCATTATTGGGCAATTGTTACTTGATATTCTCGTCGCGTTCCGATATTTCCCTTTGGTCGTCTTTATTATTTTCACCGCGTTTCGTTTCGTGTGTTCAATCACTCTCTCTAGTCTCTTGGAATTAAATATCGGTATTTAGGTACATCATTTTCGTTGCCTGTTGAACGCACGCGACCGAAAGTCAAAAGACAACGTCGTACAGTCGTACCTCCGTGTTTGACCACTAGTCACTACCACTACCGCTATCGTAGTACCGTGCCATGTGCTGACACCACTGTAATTGCAGTCGTAAACTCGTAACCGAACTCGCCGCCGCCGTCGCACTAATACCTACTCACACTCACCCCGGGCAACGGGTAGCCGCACCAGCAGTAGCAGACGCTGTGACTGTATAGTGTGTAGAGAGACGAGAAGAATCGATCGCGCGCAACGGGACAACAACAGCGATTATTATACCGGTAAAGAATACAATAAATAACATTTTAAATACGTTTTATTTTTCACTAATAGTTTTTTACAAAAGTTAATGACGTAATTTCATGTCTCTTTTTTCCATATCTTAACCTCTGTTCCAGTACACTTAATAGGTAGTTACTATCTATTGATTTACTTTTGTCTCTGTAGTTTCAATACGGCATTAGTACTGTAGTGTATATTTAAATTTAGGTCATTGAATATAATAAGTGAATAATACATACTCGATAAAACGATTTAACTTTTGTATCCATATAAGGCTTAAACAACGTTTTTCCCTTTGTGCATTTCTATATAGATGTGATCAATATTTGACATAATTTTAATTCTTTAAGTTTGTTTAGAATTTTATAATATTTCTATTATTTTTAAAATCTAGTTTTATTAAAACTTATATTGTAATTTTTTTAATTTGTATTGCAATCTGGATCTATGAACTATTCAATAGTTTTGATGATACTTTGGTTTGAATTTTAAAATAATTTATATAACTGTATATAGTTATAGTTTAAATATGTAGCATTTATAAGAACATGTATAAACTTATAACTTATCTATTACTTTTTATGTTCCTTAATTCTTTGATACTTATTAGTTATTAGTAAATTAGATAGATACTTCTTAGGATTTCAGTATACTATTTTATTGTGGTGAATCTAAATAATTATTAATTTCAATGAAAACATTAAATTATTGAATAAATAGGTTAAAAATGTATTATAATTGTAACTTATTTGTATGTAGTTTTAATATTTAAATTATTAAGTAAACGTATAAATTATTTACCCATTTTGGCACTTACCTTTAGTTAATATTAAGTATAAATTTTACATACATTTTTTAAATTTATTAAATTAATTGCTTAATTGTTTAGTATATTTGGCAAAGTAACAAAACAAAATACCTATGTTTGTATTTGAATATTATTTTTATAGACCTAATTTACGATTTAGTATTTATTAATATGTAATTCAATAACTTTTCTTTTTCTTTTTAAATATCTGTTGTTATTAATTATTAAATTAAACCTAAATATTTATGATAATTGTTATATCTTATTATAATTTATATAATTAAATAATATTTTTGAGTTAAATTATTATCTCCAAAATTATTAATTACATAATTCATTTATAATTTGTATTCAGTAACTATTTACAATTTATATTCCATTAATGTAGGTTATAATTATTTTTGAAGTAGGTACATATAATTTTATTAAACTATTAAATTCCTTATAGATTAGTCATACTTTAAATCTATTGGCTATTAGTAATTTTAATTGTCTTATTCTACTCACCTATTGGTTTTAATTTAATATCTATTTTGTAGTTATATTTTATTATTCCTATTATATCAGATGTTTATATACAGCGTTGTTTTTAAATTTTAACATTTTATGAAGTATGTTTATTTAATAACCTATCATAAATATAAAATATATGTATTATATTTCAGGACAATAATAACATTATTTTATTCACTGCTGCTCTTTTGTAAAACAACTTCATTTGTAATCCTGTTATAGGTATGTACTTTTCATAAATATTTATAATACAACTTAAATTAGCTTTAAGTGTAATTATGATTGTATCAACTCACGTATATAATATTATATTAAGTAGTATTATTATTTTAATAGTAAAAATAATATTATATTATTATATTTAATTTTCATGATATAAAATTTTTCGTAATGTTTCATAATACAAAATTACTTTAAATTATAAAAGATTATGTCATTGTAATTAATATTTATAGTTAAATTTAATTGTATTTCCTATAGACAAATTAAATTTATACCTATATCATATAATCTATATTTTAATATATTCATATAAATATGTAAATATGAATTTGCTTAAATATGTAATACTATTGAACAAATTATTTATCTAGGTACTTAATATTTTTTTCTCATTCCAATGACCTCATCATGATGTCATATTGCCCTAAGTTATGCTATAAACATCTGGTCATGCTAAATTCCTTGTAGTGATTAGTTGAATGACTATTATGAGACAAGTAAATAATAAACATACCTATTATTCTATGGGTCAATCATATTTTTTTTTAACTGTGAAGTAAATATTTTCATAATAAAAATATTTAATATAATGAGATACAGATAAATTAATAAACCTAATATACAAAATAAATGTGAAAAAAATCAATTTAAAAAAATTAATACTTAAGTTAAAATATCTTTAAATTTTTAATATCTATTAAATCTGATTAGCATAGACAGAACTATAGGGAGGGTATGCATGGGCCTCTATCGTCCTTTGTTAACACTTATAGGCACACTCTAATGTTGAACTCTTATTCCGCCTGTGTTGATCAGATTACTTAGATCAAATAAATTATTTTTTTATACAATCATTTTTTTGTTTATAAATTCTATTTTTATTTAGCTATTAGTATTATATAGGAAGCTTAAAAAATTAATTATAATAATAATAATAATAAAAACTACTTTTTTTATTTACAAAATCTTCAATTAGGTGTATTTATATTAAAACTCAATTTTTTAAATGTATAATGAAGCTGTTCCTTTTTTATAAAAATTTGTACTACATATTTTTATTGCACCTACATTAAAATTTTACAAAAACATGGGTGCTGATGTATACATTTCTTTCTTATTATAAATGAAATTAATTATCTAAAATTATTTGTAAAATATAATCAAGTGATAACATTGTTTTTGTTATCATAGATTATATTTGTGCATTAACTGTATTTTTTGTTAAATAATTAATAACTAAATTTAAATGTTTGTATAATATTTACAACTACACATTACTTAAATCCGTAATGAACACTTACTATTTCGCCATTTCGGACTAAATACTAAATTTACAACTTTGTTAATAAAATATTTTTGTTTGGGTTATATTAATATTATTTATTGTGTCAAATAATTATTATATTTATGTAACTTTGCTTCTTGGAGTCAAATACTAGATATTTTCCTTTAAAGAAAACACTTTGATAGGTTATCTTTATTATTAGTCAATAAGGATTATAACTTTGAACTAGTTTCTAACTAGTACCAATTCATTTAAATGAATATAACTAGTCCAAAAATATAAACGTCATTGGCTTATATATAGTGACTAGATGTATAAAGAATAATAAGTATTATTTTTTGAAATACAATTGGTTAATATTAATATCTATCCCAAATAAATTGTGAATTTGTTTAACTGTGTAATATATACATATTATATTTAGTGCAGTTCTAAAATGATGGTCATTGTTAAAAATATAATTTTCATTAACTTTTAAAAATGTAAAATCAATATAAGTAAATACCTTTTAAAAAATATAGTAAAATTAAAGTTAGTTCATCAAATACAGTTTGAAAAAGAAGGTATTGAGACTTTCTCTATACAATATATTTTCTAACGCATTCCATAAAAAAGTGAATTTAATTTAAAATCCTAAAATTATAAATAACATATAATTCAAAATTAAACTTAAAATCTGTTAACTATGTCTTATTATTTAATGTTTATAAAATCAATTAATAATTTTGAATGTCCATTTAATGTTAAGTTAAAAAGTTAAAATTATGTAGTTTAAATAATAAAATAATATAATTACTATAATAAAATTTCTAGCTCAAAAATTTGAGTTATAATACTATTGTTTTTATATTAAGAAATTTAATTTAATTTATTCGATAATTGAGCTTACTCTTTATCAAATCAGTCTATCAGTTTTCGTATTTAAAAAATGAAAGTATAAATTTATATGAAATTACTCTCCCTCTTTCTATATATATATATATAAATATTTCAAATCCAGTTTCTTTACTTAATACTCTTGTCATTTAAGATTATGTTTTATTAAATTAGTATATTAGTTCTCAACTATGCCCATTTTATTTGATGTATGCTTAATGTATAGTAAGACATGCTTGCCTTACTATAAAAATGAAGTTTATACTTTACGTATATATATATATATATATATATATAATTTATACTAATTCACTTGTGGTATTAAACATTGTTATGCCTTTCTAAGGGGGTCTTACACAGATAGACCTTGTAAGAATATATTTTCTAGAAAACCTTTTTTAAAACCATCAGTGTACAATAAATAAATAGTTTTCAGAAATTATACATGTTGATTAATTATGTTCTGGCCTAAAAATTGTTTTTACAATATAATACTACTAATCAATGTTTAAACAAAATGGTTCATTAGTTGTTATATTTATCCATTAACACATATTTGAATGAAAATATGCATACACGTAATATTGTTTATATTATTTATGGTTATAATTTTTTCAAAAATGTTTACAAATAATTTTTCTTCAAATTATATTTGAATTATTTTATATGGATATTATATTATAATATTTATAATTATTTTTGTACAATTGTACATTATTATGTAATAGTCTACATTTTGTTATCTGTTGATTTTAGTACTTATTACTTTATACATTTTATAATGGGTTAATAGTTTAAATGAAATATTGATAATATATACAGGAAGTTATAAATATGTGAGTAATAAAATTTGATTAGACAATTATTGTTATTTGCAAAATTGTACTAAATATACTTTAAATAAAAATAATATGAAATTAATTATTTAAATTATTATTATTTAAATGGTATAATATTTTAAGTATAATTATTTCTTGGATTTGAATAGTAAGTTTAACTATACTATATAGTATAGTAGTATTACTAGTATACTTATTGGTCATTATATTAATAACTATAAAAATTATTTATTATATGGAAGTATTTATAATAAAACATGTTAGTATTTTTGATTAGTTATCCAATCAAATTATTTATTAATTTTTGTATCTTGTCTTGAACTATTACATAACTATTGTATATCCATTAGCATATGTAATGTATATTTTAAAAGCGTTAATAAATTTAATATTAATAATAATTAAATGAAATATTTGATAGCTTATGTTAATTAAAAATTATTATTAATTATCTTAGATATTAAATTGATTAAGTTAATCTGATTTACAAATCAATATTTATAATACTTAAACATAATTTTTATTATAAATATCTATACCTACTATAATTTTATTGTTCAAAATCTAATTATTTTTGTCATTCTATTTCTACAGTTATTTATTAAAATTAACAATATTGTTTTATTTTTTCAGTTCAATAATATATATTTAACAGATTTTTTAAAATAATAATGATGAGTTTTTTAAACTGATGTTATTTAGTAGTAAACTTTAGTTATAGGCAACCTAACCTATAACTTTTCATTGTAAATTGTAAATTCTTTTAATATGTATATTGTATTAATGTTAATTATACATAAAAACTAAAAAAAATTGTATTTTTACAGGTATTCTTCAACAACAGATTTGCTGTGAAGAAAATAATCAAGGCAACATACTTGTTTAATGTACTAGGTTATTCTTAGTTTTTTTTTATCAAAACTTAATTTAAACGAATACAATACACATCAAATATGTCTTCTTGGCAAGATTATGTTGACAAACACCTAATAGCATCTCGATGTGTTACCAAGGCTGCAATTTCTGGTCATGATGGCACTGTATGGGCTACTTCAGAAGGATTTAATGTTAGCAAGGAAGAACTTAGTAGACTAATTGCTGGTTTTGAAAATCAGAATGTTTTAGCTGCGTCTGGTGTAACGCTTGCTGGTAGTAGATATATTTATTTATCCGGTACTGATAAAGTCATTAGAGCTAAGTTGGGTAAAGTGGGTGCACACTGTGTAAAGACCCAACAAGCCGTTGTTGTTTCATTGTACGAAGATCCTATCCAACCGCAACAAGCTGCCTCGGTTGTCGAAAAGCTTGGTGATCATTTGGTTGCTCATGGATATTGAACAAGAATTACATAATAATTATATTACTATGTGATTCAAAAATGGAGGAAAATAATGTTTCAGAATAATATAAAAACAAAATCAAGATTATCAAGAACAACTAAAAACTATACGATATGGCATTTAATATATTAAATTAAAATAACCAAATTTTGATACCCAATAACTTTATAATTATAATTTTGGGTCTAAAAAACTTTAGGTATATATTTTATTTTATTTTAATTTTTAATTTATTTTTATAATGGAATATCAAACATAATTATTTCATTATATTTTATTGCATGATGATTGCTACCTATGATTTTGACTCGCTGCTTGGGAATTGTAGATTTTTTAAAAATAATCATTGTTATATAAAAGTCAGATATCTTATTTACTACATAATAAAAATTTAAAAGTTCATTATTACTCTTATTTCCATTTAAATTGTTATACATCATCAGTTAATCTAATAAATATTGTATGTAAATTACAATTTGATTATTAGGTGTTTGCTTATAATGAAATGTAAGATTTATTACCATCAACACTATACTTCATTTTTAAACTCTATTTTTTTTTTATTATGTTCAATAATAATTAAAACAAAACAAATTATCTTTATTATAAATGCCTGCTTTATACTTGTTATGATTTGCACTTTTTACTGTTATTTATTAAAACAGTAGTTAATATTTAATTTATACAAAAATCCATGACTCGAACAAAAAATAGTATGTACCTAACAATTAAGTGTTTTGTAATTTGTTTGATATTTAATTGGCTGTGTGGTCTCTTTATTTATGTTTATTAATTATTTTTAAAAATTTCTACGAGCAATAATAAACGTATAGCTTTTTATACCAATTTACGTTCCCGTGGCAACCAAGTGAAATAATTTAAAAAATTGTATTGTATAATATTGTCGAATATTTTTTTTTATTATAACCTACCAATAAACAAATATTTATAGAACATTTTATTAAGTGTTTACTAAGATTTGTATTTTTTAATTATAACTTAAACTACAATCCTTGTAATTATAATATATTATTGATTAGGTTCAAAATATTGCTGACCTTTAAACTTAATGTTTTTTAAAAAGTTTGTTATTGTACAGACTAAATGATAGATAGAGTGTTGAACTCTTGTACTTTTTTTATCATTTTGTTTATATGTAATATTTAATATAACACATCTTATTTTCTTTGAATTGCTCTTTTATCGGACAATGTGAATATAATATAACTTTATTTATGATTTATATAAGTTCGCAAAAAAATAAGCCAATTTCAAACAATGGATAAATGTATTAGTAGTAACTATAATGTGTTTCATTTATTTATTAGTTTACTTTTCAGTAATTTTGGTATAATAGTATTGATGTATTACAGTATACTAATGCCAATAACTTTACTATAGTATACTACTCAAAATTTAAATAAAGGATTGATGTCCAGAAATGTAAAATATAAATTAAGTAATATTAACGAGTTACATTGAAACTTGCAACTATATTTAAACTATAATAATATTGTTATAATACAATCATTGTGATGCAAAATTGCAAATGGTAATTAGTGTACATTTTATTTGCGTACATAATATTATATATTATGTAATAATTGTCAACTAACAAGTGACAGTCAAGATTCTAATATAAAATGTCCATTAATGGTGCCTTTATAATATTTGTCTCAGTTCTACATGTAATATTCAATGCCTGTTATTCACAAATACCTACCACAAAGCATAAGTAATTACTTCATGCCATAAACATATTTTACATATTATATTCTTATTTTTTAACATTTTATATTTATCAAAAATAATATTCAATATTGAACTAATACTACCAAGAAATGTGTAGGTGTGGAAAAAGAGAAATATTGATAGCGATTCAATGATTGTCGATTAATTTATTTTGTAGTTTAGTCTATTCTTTTGATTATTTCTTTGAATCAAACAATTTATTAGAATAAAGTCGTCGACAATATTATACTTTTGTTTATGACTGCATATAAAAATATTAAATAAATTATTTTTCTCTTATAAAATAATAACTTTATAAATAATAAATTATTCATCATTACAACTCACTTTATTGTAAAATAAGCAGTTCTCTAGAATTTTTAAAATTATTGTATCTATGCCCTTGTGTCTGTTATTTATGTTTTACCTTCTTATAGAGTATAAATGACAGACGTAACATTTATGTTTTTAAAACAACTATTTCTGACCTTGGAATTTAATATAAAGTATTGTCGATGACTAATTCAACTATATGCCTATATATAGACTTATAGGTAGTGCATATTTTAAAAGGCTCAACTTTCACTGATAACTGATAAGTCGCTAATTGATAAACTTGACAATAATTATTTTGTAACGTTTTAAAACTAATTGTAATATACAAACTATAGTCTGTACTACAATTATTTTTAAAGTTATTACCTTATAGTTTACTATAGGCTAAAGTTAAACAAGTAATCACTATGTGGAATACGATATAAAATAATAGCATATAGGATACATAGGCGTAACAAGAGAGGGGGACTATAATCCCTCAAAATATTTTGTGTGTCCCTCATTTTATTTGATTAAATTTATTTAAAAAAATATCTAAATTAATATGTATACGAAAAATCAATGAGACTCAAGTCCCCCTATTCTTTGGGCCATGCTACGCCTATGTATTATATAGGTTATATAACATATCCTGTTCCATATATTTTTAAAGATCTTTTTTTAAAAACCTTAATTTATTTTTACATTAAAAGATTGAAGGATTATTGTTTAATTAATTAAACGAGATTAGGATTGTGAACTTTCAATTTTAGCATAATATTATTTTTGAATATACTTAATCGAAAAGTTGACTATTAGTTCATACAATGTTCAATCATTAGTCTACCTATTTTTCTGTTTGGCAAACAAATAAAAAAATTGCGTTATTCAGTTATTCTCGTAAGAATTTGTTTTTGTAATTTAATACTTATTTCTTAGTAAAATATTAATTTAAGAATTTAATATTTTTATAGCTAAATATGGAAAAACAACGTGATAATTTACATTAAAAATTACGTATTTTTTAAAACAATTTTCGTTCAATGCGATTGTATAGATTTTTGACGAGTTACGAAGAGAATAATGATAAAATAAAAAAATATTAGGTAGTAGATACCTACATTAATTTGATATAAGTAATGACATAATTTATAGGCTATGGGGATTATTTTCTTTTTTGTTACAACTGGACAACTGGTTTGCTGGTGTCAATAACTGTCAACTATATATTTTCTATATTATTATATAATATATTTTTAATAAGTGATTAATAAAATCATATAATTAATAATTATATTTAATTTATCATTTAATTATTATACATAATTTAATGTATCTAATTTTCAAACATGTTAAACGGATCGAATAATAATAAAAGTCACTGAACCGAATACATTCAATATAATTCAGTTGTCAGTTCAGCGATAAAAGTTATTTTAATCGATTTTGGGAAATCAATCATTACAACATTTATAACCCATCGGTTCATCGATACTATTATAAATCGAATATAACACATTAGACCATAGCAATACTTTAAAATTATATAGGTAGTCATAGAAAATAGGTATTATATAATTATAAATTATAATATATTATTTATATTGCAAACAAATATATACATATTCTGATATTTATATAATAAGACTATATTAAAATAAATCTTATTTAATAACTGGATTTAAATTGGTCAGAGAATAGTTTTATTTTTCACAGAATCATATAAGCCAAAAACGAATCCGATAACGAAATGTTGAATAATTATACCTACTTGTATTGTACATAATTATTCTATGAAAATATTACTGGCATATAATAATACCTACATATATCGCGATAACAGTAGTTGTAAATGTACTTAATATAATGTAAATATTAAAAAAAGTAATTGTAGACTTGAGAATATTATTTATATTGCTGTTGTATATGATAAATATGTATATTATATAACTATAAAAGTAATAAGTATAAATGTATAATAATTAATAAGTCAATATTAACACGCGTATATACATTAATGGTTTTTTCTAACTCGTTTAAATGTGTAATGATTTTCAAACCATTTAAAAAACCATGACCTATAAATCTATAAGATAATAAGTTCTATGGACTCTAAATTCTAATGTGTTTTTCTCGTTTAACCGTAATTCGTAATGATTAAATTTATAATATATAAGACGTAACCAATAATTATGTATACCTATGAAATTATCACCTGATCGACGTGTTATTTACAACGAACTCATTATACTATAATTAGAGAATTGTATATTGATTTTTAGATTTTACAATTTATTATAATTTATTGTTAAGTACAGCTGCATTATAATTATATATCAAAACCTAATATTTCGGGAAGGGAAACTATGACGTCCACTCATCATTGTATTTTGTATATTTTATACGATGGTTCATATACAATATTCAGAAATACCTAGTCAAATAAGTATGTATAAAATTAACATTAGATATATATATATTTTTTTTAAATAGAATAATATTCAATTTTTGTGATATTGTATATAAGTAGGTTAACTGTAAATGTTTAACATGTATAGATTTAAACATAATAATAGAGCAATATCGCAATACGTATGGTATCCAGTGGCGCCGAGTACGTACTTAAGGTGGTGCATTTGAACCACCTAAAATTGTGGGTGGGTGGGTCTCGGGTGGGTACCTTAACCAAAATGGTTAATACTAATACTATAATAAGTATAAAGTAGGTATAGGTACAGAGATCCAAGCAATTTCCAGTAACGTCTTGGTGTATAACCTAGATATTAGTGATATTTTAGGTGGGTGGGTGGGATTTTGTGAGAATTGAACCACCTTTTTTAACTGAACTCGGCGCCACTGATGGTATCCACTTAAAATGACTAGTATTTGATTATTCGCAGATGCACGTCCAATTTCCTAATTCATTTTATTACTTTCGGTGTAATCGCGTGGATTCCCTCGATACCCCGGTTAAATTTTCTCAATCGACATTCAGCTTATAGTATGAGGGAGGATGGTAGTAGCCAGCACGAGGCCCTCCCCATGGCTAAATATATTTAACCATGGCCCTCCCTGCATGCGCTTGTAATTATTTTGAAGACCTTGTGTATAAAAAATAAAAATACGAGCGTAACTAATACCACCACTAAGCGCTGATGACCAGCTTTTCAAATCGACATCATCAGTAACCGGCAGCGATGCCAACCGAAAACGGTCCTTTTAAGCACCACTTGACGTTTAATGTTGGTGAAGATCTTAGGATCTACCATTTCAACATTAAAGGAATCTCTAAAGCGAAAAGTGAAATGCTAAACAAAATTACGAACAAAGAAAGAGTAGATGTAATTGTCTTGCAAGAACACACACACACAAAGGATGATCATGACTTATAGTCAAATATTACTCATAGGTACGAACATATTATGCTAAATTTTAGGAACATAATATTGTATTATACATATTTTTGATTTAAACAAAATACCTCGAGATTTAATTTTCCTTTTTGATGTTTTCGCCAATTCAACAACTATACCATTACTAGATCAATTGTTGATATATTACTGCATGTGTACCTATATTGAGTGATCCAATACCATTTAGTCTTTTTTGACCTTTTCCTTTTTAAGTAGATGATACAATGTATAAAAAGATCTTTTTCCAATAAATAATATGATTGGTAGTGTAATTGGTATTTATAAGTTATAACAAATTAAAAATTATTAATGTGTAAAAACCTGGATTGAAAAAAAAATATTGTTCTGTTGACTGTTATAGTAGTTTTTGCCTTTTGGCAAGTTAAATGCTTAACTGCATGTTACAGTGTTCAGTGATGTACAAAACATTTTTCAGATCTTAGTCAAACTCCATAATTTGACTACCTTACCTTTTATTTTGAGAAAAATGTTTAATACTTACTTTAAATATTAAAATATAAAAATATTATATAATACTTCACCCTTATACCCTTACAATATTTGAAAGTCGATATAATAGGTACCTGCTACATATTATAATTTATATTATATTTTTAATAAAATTATTAAAAATTGTCAATATAGGCATAAATCATAATATTAATATTAGTACCTAATCATAGTAGGTATTAATTATTAGTTTGTTAATTATGTTTGATTCTCGAATCATTACAATACATTGTTTCCGTTAATTATTTAATTTATTAATTTGATATTATTGAATTATTTTACTAAAAACAATTATATAATTATATTAGATCGTTGAATCCACTCATCCATCCAAAAATTACTCTGAGTCAATTTTCTCAAAAAATTTCTTTTTGGCCACTGATAGTGTTATATCTACTATAACTTAAGTTCACGTTTACCATAAAGGCATAATAAGTACTTTTAAGTTATAGAATAGACTATATTCTATAATTAATGGTTATAGTAGGTAATCAAATAACTATATAGGTAGGTACTATTATTATATGTCAGTATAAAATTGAAAATAACTTTGACATCCTCATAAGTTATTTAGAAATTTGTTCTCTATGTTTTGGTAATAGACAATTAAAACTTTTTGATTTGGCTCTACATTCAAAAATCGATTGTGTACCTAATATTTGATATTCGATGGAATTGTCAAGAAATGGAAATTTCTGAAAAAAAAAATATTGACATTTTATATTTTCTTCTGGATTATTTGTAAATAAATTACATAGATTTTTCTCAAAAAACTAAAATTAATTTTGGAACTATAGGTAACAGGGATTCTCAACTTTTTTAAATATATATCATAAAACTCAGCGTCAACTTTTTCGCTTGGCTCAATATCTAAAATTGGTATAGTGAAATAATAATAAAAAATGTATTATAAATTTATAATGACGTGTATTAAAATGTTCTTGACTTCTTAGGGGTCTATCCCCAATCACACCACTGGGATGTTTAAATCTCTAGGACTCTAGGATTCAGGAAACTTAATCGCTATAATGCGTGTCTGCGTCAGTTCAACATATTCTATATTATTGTCTATTAATACTTAATATTTATAACATTCTATATATGTAGTACTCTAGTTAATTCTATATGTCATCTTTAAATGTTATATAGATTCTATAAATAAGTATTATCTACTAAACGTCTAAAACGTGGGTATTAATTATACTTACATTTATATATTGTTTCAAGATCTTAAATATTTTTATAGTACTTATATATTGTATCCATTTAGGTTTTAATTTTACTTATCACTAAATAAGTTATGTCTTTATAATTTCTTATTAATTTTTATATTGTGGAGGTCAGAAGTTAATAGTTATAATACATAATGATTTAATTTTAATATAATTTGTTGATCATAAAGTATAAAATATAAATGATAGACTACAATTGTTGAACTACCACAAAGTAGATAAATACTGCAGATAATCAATATTCATAAAAATTTATGAATTAATTAATTATAATTGAACATTTAAATAATAATATATATAATTAAACATTCAAAAAATTCAAAAAATAATTTCATAGAATATTTTCTCTTTCAAATATTCTACATTAGAATATTAATTTATATACATATAATATGAAACATTGACACATTGAAACTTATCAATATGAAAATATGTTATTTTTTTTATGTAAAAAAAGGCTGGGAGTCGATTTTGGGCGTTTCTCCTCCGTCCCTTCGGACCTCGGAGAAGTTAGTGGTTTATTGTACTATTTCTTTGTATATCAAATAATCTGCAACAGAAAATTAGTTATCATAAAGTAACTAATTACTAGTTTTTCAAAATTACAGTTGAATTTTGTTGTGTTTCAACCATTTTTTGATAGTTTTTCTTATCCTAAGGAAGAACTTTCGAGAAATTTGAAAAATGAACCAAATAAAGTACCAAGTAAATGCAATTTGCTACCGAAGGAATACTCTAATTATGGTAATCGAACCATTATTTCTACTCAAAATAGTGTCTTAAGACTTTTAAAAACACAAAAATTATACATTAATGTTTGATAAAAAAAAAAAATTTTGCTTCTATTAAACATTATTGACAAAAAAATTATATTTTTGGATACGTTTTTAAGTTTTATATTTAGACAGAAAATCAACCAATCCGTTCCCAAAATGTACGACATATGTAGATTACTTATGAGATAACTCAAACAAATTTTTAAGTTCATACATTCAAAATTTCTTTAGTTATAAAATATTTAAAATCAAATTCGTCAAAATCAGTTTCCATGAACTTTGCATGTTTGCAGTTTTTCAACTAATTTTTGGTAGTTTTTCTTATTTATCACCCCAAGGGAAAATATTAAGCGATTTGAAAATTGAGTTAATAAACCAACTAGATAAAATTTTCTACTGAAATCATATCCATTCACGATAATCGGACCATTACCAGAAAAAGTTTTTTCAGACATAAAATAAAAAAGCAAATCTTTGGGAAACCAATTATTAATACATTTCTAGTTTCTCTCAGGATTTAAAAATTAGGTAGTAACCTCATGGGGGCAAATTCGTTTTATATTGTAATTAAGGTTTATAAAACTATTAATAATATATATAGAAACTAAAAATTTTACAATTTGTTTTTGTTTTTAAATAAATTTAAGATATTATAAAAATATTAAGGTTAGGCAAAAGAACTGAAGAAGAGATAAATATAAAAATATATTTCATATTTAGATGGTACCTAGGTTAAATTATATTAATTAATTAGGTATCTACAACTTAAAAAAAAAACTTTTGTTTCCATTATATTAGGTACATGTCTATAAAGAGCATTTAATTGATATTAACATTGATTATAGAATAGAATAGTCTATTTTATAATCAATGATATTAAATAGGTACTTATTTATTTAATACAGTATAGTCAGACAACACCTACGTACCTACTATAGTAGTCATAGATTAAAAAAAAAAAAAAAATGAGTGAAATAATAAAATAAAATGAAAAATTAAATTAAATTATAAGTATAAATTAAAAATTTACAAAGGTGAGAGGGTAGATTGTTTTAGGACGCTTGCATGAAGGTTCTCCACCATTCTGTTTTATAAGTAATCTAAAAAAAAATAATACCCATCAAAATATTTTTTATGGGTATGAGCCATGGGGGAGGGTTTAAACCCTGTCGACTCCCAACCATCGTTAATACGCTTTCGATTATTAGTAGCTATCTATTAATTATTAACTATTATATTGGTTATTAAAATTACATTATAGTTATAAAATACCTTATTTTGTATATCTAAAATTAAAAATCTGCGTTGCAGTGGCCAATGGGTAATAAATAATAACTATATAGATTACATTAATCAATTTTGTACCCTTTTTTCCCAATTAAAAAAATAGCCAAATAGGTGTAAAAAATATTTATTTGTTTAAAAATTAATTTCTGTATAATAGGTAGGTAGATATTGCTGAAGTGTGAATTTCATGTGTGTGTAATAGATAACTATTGATATTTAATTAATTACTAACTTGCCAATTATAATTACATTATTTAGTTTTGTATTGTAATATTAATATTCAACATATTTAACATATTTATACAGATTGGTGAAATTAAATATTAAATTTTGATTTAATCATTTTCTATTTCTTATCACTTTTTTATTTTCATTTTTATCACTGAAAGATATAATATCATAATTCTCAAATGTTTAGGTATATTTTTGTTCTATATGTATAGGTATTAGCCATTAGGTAACATTATAATAATTTATTAATTAAATATCTATGACTTGACACCCAACCCCATCATGTTATATGGTAGGTATATGATTTTATTATTAATTACCTAATTATCTTTTTTTCTTAGTCAATTGTAGAAAGTTTCATTTTTAGGTACCTATTCTATTAATTCATCTCAGTTTAATAAATTCATGATGACAAGTATGATGAAAAAAGGTAAGGATACAAATTTATTGTGTTTTCACTCAATTGACTAAACAGTCAACATCTGCAAACTACATAACATAAAATTGTTTACTTTTACCTTTAATATTTTATAGTTTATTTACAATCATTGAAAAATGTGAATACACAATTTTTTTACTTCGGTTAAAAATTATTTTATTTTTGTTTGTTTTTATTTTAACTTTGATATTTAATATTTTAGATACACTGTACACAACATTATATAATATAATACAAGGCAATGAAGATAATTTGAATAACATTACTAAGTAAGTATACTAATTGGGTACTAAAGTGATCAAATTTTATAAAACATTTTGTGATTAGACGATAAGTTACAATTTCATAAGTACATTCAGCTAATTATATACTTATTAACATTTTAAATAGATTATATTTATTAATAATTTGAAAAGGAAGAAAAAAAAATTATGTAAGTATATTTATCTAATAAGACACAAATATATTATTGTTATTAGATTAATCAATAAGAATAAAAATATTATTATAGACAAATGTTGATTTCAATAGCATGATTGTTAAATTATTTATAGGAGTACCTTTGGGGTTGAGCATTGATTCGCCTTAAAAAGGGTTGAAACCCTTTTTAACCAGCTGCAATGGTTCATTATAAACTAAAAAAGGGTGAAAAAATCAAAATGGCTTCTGTGAAACTAAAAGGGGTAAGTTAACCCTTCCTTTAATATTATTATAGAATAAATGGTTTTTTCTTTTTTTTTATGTATAGTATTTGTATATATGCACAGGCAGGGCATATGTTTGCGAGTGCGCACTATCAGACGGAATCGCATATCATTGGGGAACAGAGACTTACGCTGAGTAGTGAAGAAATAAAAGGGTAAACAGTTTTTTTATTTTTTAGCCAACCACAGTGCTTCATGCAAAAAATATCCAAAGGGTTCCTGCTGTCCGTTGTAGTCCTTCGATACCGATTTTAGCGCTACAGTTGTGTTGGTGTGTTCGACAAACACACTCATAGTAGTACTATTACTCTTTAGTTCAGTATTATCTTATATGTTTTTATTCAAAAAGTGTATTTTAATTCTTTGAAATTTAACTTAAAGTTTCTTAGCGTTCATAATTGAATATATACATTTTTTTTTTTGTGTATATGTGTTTTGTTAGATAATAGCCAGCAAATAGGATTAACTTCTAAACATTTGTTAAAAGTTTATGGATTGTAATGGTAATATTTAAAAGTATTTTATACATTTTATTAGTTTAATATTTTTATTCCTAACATTTAGTTTTTTATTTTTTAATAATGAATAAAATAATTAACAATTCATAGTTCTTATTATTAATGTTTGACTATTTATTATATGTAACTATTTTTAAATTATTATAATACAAGTTATATATATATATTAAAAATGATATAATTTATTGCTAGTTAATAATAATATAAATTGAATTTTATATGTATAATTTTTTAGAAATATTTATCCATCTTTAATTATTTTACTATATTTAGTAGAATTGTATAACATTAAAGTTAGTTCTTGAATTGGAAAAATAAAAGAAGGGGGATTATGAGACTATAAGAAAAAGTAGCATCCCTTGCAATGATTAAATTCAACCTAATTTATGGAGACTTTGAAACATTAGAAGGGGTACGCTAAATTTTTTTAAAAAAAGAAGAGGTACTCCGTCCCCCCCACATCCCCCCAATTCAAGCACTGATTAAAGTACTTAATTTTTCTAATGTAAATCAATATATATATATGAACTTTGAGAATTCAATTTAAAAAAATATATTTTTTATTTAATACAATATGAAATAATGAAATAAATAACTCAAAACACTTAAAGTTCTATTTGTATAAAAAAAATATTTTAATCATTAAAATTCTAAATATTCAAGTGCTTTATTATATAATTTTGTATGATGTTATGTTTGAATAATCATTAAATGTATTTCATCTAAATTAATTAATAATATTAATAATAATCTTTATTTGACGAAAATGCATTCCAATTTACAATAATAGTGTAATGTATAAATAAAATATGAAAAAATAAAAATAAAAAACACAGTATAATTTGAAAATGTATAAAAAAATAAATAACTAAATTAATAAACTAATTATAACAGCAATGAAAATTTATTTATAGTTGAGAAAAAGAAATCAACATTATTTTTAATTTTACCTATAATTATTATGAAAGTACATGGAGAATTTATTTGGTTATTGCAGCACTTTTTAAATTAAATAAATACTTATCGTGGGATTCCATCATGTTTATTTTAAAGTTACTACATTATAGTAATTTTGATAAAGGTATTCAATAATTTGAATAGGAACTTTAGTACATGATATATGATTGGTTTTGCATTTAATTTAATTTTGTTTGTATTTAATATTATTGCTAGATATTTTAAGAATTAGATTTTTATATAATTAAATAATAACTAAGTACAATTAATATTTAGTAATAATTATTAATTAATTAATTTTGTGTTATATAAATTATTATTAAAATTTATTCTTGTTATTTTTTTTGTAAGATACTTTTTATTATTTTATAACCGATACATGGTGGAAATATATACAATTCTAAAGTAAATTTATATATACACATTTTAATATTTATAATCTAAATATATTAAAATATTATGTACATTGTTTGAGCAAGCATACTACATAGTATAAAATTATTTATGTTAAGTTTAAATATTGTACATGATTTTCTTTATAATAAATATATACATTTTAATTACATATTTTTATTAATGTGTGCTTATGAAAATCAAATTAGGTGTCTATAATAAATAATTAAGAATATAGTGCAATAATTTAATTTATTATGTTTTGTAAATTAATTTTTATTTGTTAAAATACTAATAATAGATTTTTACTACTTTGTATTTGCCTCTATATGGTGAAAGAAAATTCATATAACAATGAATTATGTATAGAAAAAATGTCCTTAAGGTAAAATAACTCAACATAATATTATTTTATTAATACAATTATAAATTTATAATTTATTTTTAATATTTGTATTTATTACAATTACTCAACAACAGATAATAATTCTATAAATAATATGATGATGGTTTATTATAATCAGTATATAGTGTTATGAATAGTTAAAACAAAATTTAATTTCAAATATTTTTATTTAGACTTTAATACTACTATTAAAATAATTTTAACAATTATTACCTTTAATATTGTATTATTGTATTATTATAATATTGATAAAAATTGTCAATTAAAAATTTAAAAATACACAATTTATAATATATATTTATTTATTATTATAAGCATGAAATGTTTGTAATAGTATCTTAATTTGAATTGTGCACAATACATGACATATATATACTATTATTTAAGTTTAAATTTATATTAATTATAATTTATAATGCATGATATGGTATTTCAGGTATATGTTGAAAGTATAACATAATAATTAATAATTACATTTTTATTGAAATATAATTATTACATTTATCTTTTATATTCATTTGAGATCTTTGATTTAAGATATTTATACAAATTACTAGTTAATATTGGTCTCAATATAACTAGGAAGTTAAGATTTGCTTTTTCTGTTGATTTAATGTACAGTGCGAGACTGCCTAAAAAGGCTATTTATGGGCTCACCAAGGCACTAAATATTACTATCTTGTTTTGTTTGTTAAATACACAATTTTTTTTATGTATCATTAATTTTAATGTACTATTAACAAATATACAATATGATATATATAATATATAATAAATAATATAATTATATGTATATATATATATATAAATATATAATAAATAATATAATTATATATATATATATATTTTCTTTAAATTTATAATTTCATTCTAAAAGTACCAGTTTAAAAAAGGTTCACATAATTAGAGCCTGCCATGCTTTAGCATGTCTACATTATAGGCCAGTCCGATCCTGTTAACATTTAGCAAAATAACCATACTCGGAACAAAAATTGTTGCTTTTAAGTTAAATTTAGAAAATATTGTTCTGTGTATGGGGTTATTGAATGATAGTCAAATAGAGACAGAAAATCATTCACTAATATCCTCCTAATAAGTAAATTACAAATTTGATTCTTAAGTTTTTTAATATTAAGTTACTTTTATAAGATATTTAGTTATTAGGTATATTTAAAAATTTAATGAGACCAAATAAAATAAGTAGGTAGTATTGAAAACTATTCTAATTACCTACTAAATGATCTACTTTTTTTTTTTTTAATTAGTATATTATGTCATATATTTTTTTAAAAATATATTTTATGTAGTTTAATACAAGATATTTGTGATGAAATAATATTCTTTTGTTTTCTACTTATATTTTATGTAAAGTGAATAAATTTGGAAGATTAATTTATTTAATGCTTTAGTTGGAAATGTGAACCCAATTTCTGTATATTGTATACATTGTTCACAACACTTAAAAGTTATAGTTACCAAACAATAAAATGTAAAAATAAATCCATTTTTGAACAGTCATGCATAATATTGGTGTCAATGGTCTGAGACTGAGAACTGTTGGTCGTAGGATCAAACAATCACATATTCATACTAGAATCTAGATATTTATAATTATTTATTTGAATCAGAATTAAAAAATGTATTATACTTCATTGAAACTGAGAAACTTTTTGTTACTATTATCTAATATTATATAATGCAAAAACTATTAAAAATTAGATTTTTATCATATAAATAGCCTGTTGGACTATTTAAAAAAAATTGGACTTACTAAAAACTTAAATTTTTATTAATAATTTGTAATAAAAATACATTGGAATATTAAAAGTAGCACAGACACAAAAATACAATATATGATGTTTTAAAAGATAGGTTATAATAAAATATGTATTATATATTTATATAAATAGATTATATTCATAATTCAACATGTTTAAGTTGATATGAGTGCCCAACTGCATTTATGACGAATTGATGAATATTATTATTTGTATTGTTGAATGGACTATAGAATAATATAAATTATAATATTATTATATATAATCAATGATATTATCATATTAGGTATGCCCAGGTCTTCAGGCCTAAAATTGTGTGCAGTAGCAAATACGAAATGTGTAGTGAACCATTAATAAATAAAATAGTACCTAACCACATTTTTTCTTTTTCTTAATTATATTTAACATTTAAATTTATGTTCAGTACCTATAAAAAAATATATGTGAAATAGCAAAATACAAACATTTTGGGCATTAGGTATGTCTAAAAATTATAATTTAATTATTATTAGTAGGTAATAGAAAAAAAGTTATTTCGATATAAAAACATTAATTAATATAAATAAATAATATTAAATTCGACAACATCATTATCGATGACTAGTTATAATTTCATAGTAGGTTTTTGTAATATTATAGGTATTATTAATTTGGTTCATGGATTATGGATGGTACTAATTACTTATACTGTTGTGTTTTTTCTGTTTTATTGCTATTTAATATTTTTAAAATTATACATTTTTAAATAAACCATAAATAATGTGACTAAACGCGAACGAAACATATTTATTTGTTTATAAAATATTATATTTAACGTTAACATGAATCATACTAATTTTTTTTGGGCATCTACGACCTAAATCATACTTATTATGTTTTACTTTATAATGAAAATTATTTAAATATTTTGATGGAATCATTATTATGATTAAATTACATATATTACCTAATATAATACTTATTATAGGGTAGGTATCAAGTATTAACTATAAACTATAAAGTAAGTATAATAATTAAAATATTAAATATATAAGATAAATATAAATATTTACATATTTAAATTTCATAGCTCGTGTCATTTACGATATTAGTTTATTTTACTATATACCAAGAAATGTGTTCGTATAATATAGTTTGACATTTAAATTAGGTACCTATTCTTTGTGTTTGTTGTTTAAGTATCTTAAAATGTGTTACGATTTTACAAAATAATATATTTACAGGTTAGTGTTATAAATTATTATTTTACTAGCATTTAATAATATATTTAAAAATATACAAATAATGGAAAACATTTTTAAACATTTCTGAAAACCATAACAATTATCAAGTAGGTATTATTATATAAATGGTACCTATATTGTACAATTTAAATATAAAATCAAACTAATAAACGAAATATTCAAATGTAGTATGAATTATGTTAAGTAGGTACTTAATAAAATAGTATTAAAACGTAATTAAAACGTAATTAATATAAATTATTTTTTGACATTTCACAATAACTAATGTTAATATTTTTATAAATATAAAATATATAGGTAGGTACGTACGTAGGTTATTACATTATTATTACAATACCTATACTAAAAAATAAATTTTGTCAAAAAATGCAATAGGTTAGGTTAGGTAAACTTTCTTATTCTCATTAAAAAGTACACGAAACAAATTTGTAACAATACAAACATCGCATAGTAATTTTTAGAAAACAATGCAAAATACATAGAAATCCCTACTCATTACATTTAATATGATGAATTTTCGAACTTTTATAAGCTATTTCAAACGCTAGTTCATGTTTGATAAAAAGCTTTTTTTTGAAAAAGATCAGTACCAACTTACTTATATAGTTATATCTAATGTAGTATCTACTACTTATATAATGTATAGGTACTATCTATACTATAAATACCTACTATAGTATTTATAATCAGTGGTACTCAGAGGCGTATAGTAGTTATGGATGGTGGGGGGGGGGGTTAAATGGGTTTAAACTCTCCCCACGACGAAAAAAAAAGTACTATTAATATTATTTTGCCACCTGTTTTAGATTTTGCTTTATACCAAGTACTGATACATGTTGATTTTAGTTTTTTTGCAATTAATTTTTTTATATTATAAAACGGTGAGGGGGAAGGACTTCGGCTTCATGAAAGTTTCTAAAAAAAAATCTGAACTCCCCCTTTATAAATCGCTAAATACGTCTTTGGGCGTATACTTACCTGTAATTTGTTTTCTGTTTCCATTTTTAGGTGTTAAGTGTTAAGATATCAAGTAAATGTTATGAGTTTTTCTTTAGATCTTAGGTACTTATCTATATCGCTATACCTATTACCTACGTACACGGTCGGCCTGGGTAAAAACTTCGAGTTGGGTGAAAAACATTTGTTCAGGTCACTTTTTAGATTCTGAGCGAAGCGAGGAATGTATTAGTTTTATAATGATGTTAAATTTATTTTATTATGTAAATAATGTTGTAATTATTACAAATACCTATTTAGTAATTATTTATTTACTATAAATAGAGTACCTATTTTGGGGAATGAATCTAGGTGGTACCTACTTTATTTAGGTAGTTTTTTAAATTTCTCAAAAGTTTTTCTTTATGAAACCTTTAGTACCTATATGGAACTGTGACATTGATTTTATGTTTAAATATAGAACTTTGAAGTTCTATCTACTACTTTTTTCAAGTATAGATTGCGTACCTTATAAATTATAACGATTAAATAATACGTAATTTAATATTGTAAAATTTAACTACATTTAGGCAGACAGGCAGACAGGCCATAGGCTAGATAATTCTACTGGTAGCTCAGTGGACTAATTCGTCTCTGCCTACATATTGAGAAGTTAGATAGACAATTGTCGTGTTGGTGGTCGTAAATTAATAATAATATGAAAATAAATCATTGAAATATAAATATTATATTATTAGTAAAAATAATAATTAAATTACATTTAATATTAGTATAAATAATACATATTAATATTATTATGCGATAGGTATTATCCGTTTATTAAAAATTAGATACAACATATAAAAATACATATCATATTACATTGTCATTGAATTAAATTGTATATTTTGAGCTTAGTTTAGGGTACATTGTATTTATAAATATTTCCTATAAGCACATTAAATTTCTTGACAACCGAATTACTTAGGCACATGGGCTACCTATAGTATAGCCTGTAGCCTGTAGATAAGGTATTTTCGTTTAAATGTTAGTATGTTCAGTATGTTAATATCAGAATTAAAAATTATTTAGGTAACTATATTATTATAATATTTGTATGATAATAAATAACTCATAAATGTGCCATAAAGTGATAATTATTATATTATAATCATAATTTAATGATAAGTTTATAATTAAATTTTAATTTTAAAGAATATCTTTTTTAGATTCTGAGCGAAGCGAAGAATGTATTGGTTTTACAAAGATGTTTTTTTTTTATGTATGAAGACACTTTTTCGGGTAGAAATAATGGTTCGATTATTACAAGTAGGGTATGCTTTCGGTAGCAAATTGTGTTTAGTTGGTACTTTATTTAGCTCATTTTTCAAATTTCTCAAAAGTTTTTCTTTGAGAGGCGAAATACTCCAAAAAAATTGTGGAAAATCGGCAAAATTACGGTATCTGTTATTTAAAATTTTTTATTTTCGTGTTAACTAATTGAGACTCAAACTCTAACTGAGTTTTGATCTTAGGGACTTGAAACTTGTTTTGAGTGTCAACTTCTGACTAAGTATTGAGCTTTTAATTTTTTTCCAAAAATGTTTAATATTTCCGGAAATTTTTGTTTTATCGCTTTGAAAATTTTATCGAAGTCTAATTATGTACTACTTAATCTTAATACAAAAATTTTGAAAATCGTAAGTTGCAACTTTATTTTATAAGCTTCTAAAATTTGAATAATTTTAGTAGAAATTAATATTATCATATTTTTTTTTATGTATGAAGACACTTTTTTGGGTAGAAATAATAGTTCGATTACCACAAATAGGTTATATTTTTGATAGAAAATTGCATCTAGTTGGTATTTTATTTGGCTCATTTATCCAAATTCTCAAAAGCTTTTCCTTGGGAGAAGAAAAACTACTAAAAAATGGCGGAAAATCGGCAAAATAACGTTTCTGAAATTTAAAATTTTTTAATTTTGTGATAAATAATTGAGTTTTAATCATAGTGTCTTGAAAATATTTTTGAGTATTTATTTAGGTGAACTTCATTACAAGAAAAAATTTAGAAACGATTGATTTATTTTCTGACTAAGTATAGAATTTCGGCTTTTTTTTCAATAATGTTTAATATTTCCTGTAGTTTTTATTTTATTGGTTTGAAAATTTTATCGAAGTCTACACATATACGACTTAATGTTTTTATAAAATATTTTGATAATCGTAACTGACAATTTTTTTTCGTAAGCTTTTAAAGTAAGAGTTCTTGAAAATCGGCAAAATTGTGGTTTCATTATTTTATTTCTTGATAACTAAATAAGTTTAGATCGTAGGAAATTGAAATTTATTTTAAATATTTACATTCATAAATTACATACGTGGTAAAATTTTGGAATGGATTATCAATATAGCATATTGTAATATATTGAGTTTCGCTTAGAATCGTATTTTCTAATGCAATATTATTGTATTTAAATCTTAAGTATAATAAACTACTAATTTTTCCGAGGGTTGAAGGGACGAAGAAGGAACGTCCATAATCAACATTCCTATTTAACTTTTTTTTAAATAGCACCATTCATATTGGGTTAACAACCGGCCTCCATAGCTCAGTGGTTAGAGCACTGGTCTTGTAAACCAGGGGTCGAGAGTTCAATTCTCTCTGGAGGCATTAATTTTTTGCATTTTTAAAATCTTTTTTTGAGGTTGTTTTTGTTGATATTTATTATATTTTTATACTTATTTATTGGATTATTTCAATTTTTAAATGAAAAAAAAAATTCTCCATTTTATTTCAGGATTTTAAAAATAAAGAAAATATATTAAAAATATATATTTTTGAATATTTTAAAAATTACATGAATTTTTTTTTAAAGTATAATAAATATAATCTGTAGTAATGGATGATCCAATTTAGTTATACACTTTATGTTAAATTAACTATACAATAATAATTATTTACATTATTAATATTATTATATTAATATAAGGAATTGAAATAAATAACAACGTTTTTCCTTGAGAAGCGGACAATTGGTAAAATTACGGTTTCCGTTATTTAAATTTTTTGATTATTAATTGAGTTTTGATTGTAGGAACTTGAAAATTTTTTTGAGTACTATAAATATAGGTAATATTTACGTTTAGTAAAATTTTGGAAAGGATTGGTTTGTTTTTTGGCTAAATATAGAGCTTTGAATATTTTCCAAAAATATTTAATATTACCTGCAATTTTTGATTTAACGGTATGAATTTTTTTAGAAACCTACTTTTTAATTTATTTACAAAATATATTGAAAATCGTGACTGACAATTTTTATCATGAAACTCCTTGAATATTGTTCGTAGGGATTTGAAATTTATTTTGCATATTTACATATGTAATTTATATTCGTGGTAAATTTTGGAATTGATTATCAGTATAATATAATAATTCATATATCATTGCATTCAAATCTTAATAATTATAATAAACCACTAATTTCTCCGAGGACCGAAAGGACGAAGGAGGAATGTCCATAATCGGCCTTCCCACTTTTTTTTTTTTTATAATATCTAACGATGAAAAAATATATTTTTCTTCAAAAATTAGTGAAAAATTAATAGAAAAAAAAAAACAAAAGCAAAGATATTTATAATTTTTCAAGAAAGAGTTCCGTCTTGGAATTTCCAATATCATATTATAGTATACCTACATAATATTAATAATTGATTTAATTATATTTTTTTATTTATTTATTTTTTATTCTATACATATTTATTATTTAATATAATATAATTGTAATGAATTTACAATATATGTTTTTTATATTAAAACTACCATTAAAGTGTTATTTATGAATCAATATTTCAAATATATAACTTTTTATTTAAACATGTTATTTGTATTTTATGAATTTTATAGATATTTGTTTGAATTGCAGGTTTCCAATTATGTGAAAGTATAACACTTTGAAAGATTCCATGACGATGTTAGCTGATGTTGCCTATACAGAACGCCGTCCAATACACTTATGAACGAGATAAGGCGAAAACGGTAATAATATTATGATTGATTTAATATTACTGAATTGCAAACGCAAAGAAAAATAAAGACAACAAACCCACCCTTTGACAAGAGGCAACACAGTTGCCGAATATAATTCAATTACATAGTAGATACGGTCAGCGATATAAAACGAGGGCAGAAACAAGAAAAAAAAATAAGAACGGAGGAAAGCATTATATATAAAAATATTTTCTCAATTCAGCCTAATGGTTTAGATGGCTCCTCTAAGGCAACAAAACAACAATAGCTGATAAAAAATATATTGTCGGAGCGGTCTTGTCCCTGCAGTCGTTTCCCCAGTTATCGGGAATCGGCCCCTCGAAAAAAAATATGATGCCCCTTTTTGGTTTTTTTTATACATGTATAAAAAAATATATACGAATTAGAATGGGCGATCCCTTGTCATTCGACTACCAGTCGGGGTTGGTTTTTTATAAATAGAAACTTCACCCTCGGCCTGCGCAGCGGTCACAGAGGTTAAGTAAGCCGCGCTTTTTCTTCCGTGCCTTCCCACAAGTTCTTTAGCTTTCGATTATTCCGCAAAATTATCCATTCAAGTCTAAACCCTCCCTTTTTTATCAAAATACTTTTGTAAACGATTTCACGTGTATGATAATCTGTCAAAAGCCACTGTTTTCAAGTGTATTATCCAAATATGATTTTCTGTAAGACTCATAACATTTTTTCTTTTTATAAAATAAATGGTTTTTTTTTTATATATGGGGGAAAAGTATAAGGAAGTATAAAATTCAAAAGGTTAATATGTACACGCATTGTTTTTATTTATATTTTTAACTAAATAAGATTTTTTGCAAATTAAATTCTACAATATTTTTGTTGGTTTTATCATTTTTCTAATTAAAACTGATATTTTTATTCAAATTTTCCATGTATTTGAAAATTATACCGATTTATTTTTTAAAAATTAAAAAAAAAATTAAAAAAGTATTTAAAGTTTATAATGGTGTGAAGAATTTTCTTTATTGACATTTTAATGGGTATTATCCATTACTTAGAAATTTTAATATACTTTATTAATGTAAATTACTTAAATATTATGGAGTTAAAAATTATATTAATTATAAGAATATAAAAAATACATTTAATTATTAATGTAGTTAATTTCGAAGATAATCACGAATTTTTAATTTTGTTTGAAATAATGTAAAAAAAAATAATTTATATTTTTTTTGTTACCATCAAATTAAAATAATTTTTTATGCATAGGCAGTTTTTTGTTTTACTTATGTTACGTAGTGGTGTTGTATTATTTATTATTTATTTATAGTTTATACCCAATTTATACTAATATGCTTTTGAATTTCTATTTTTCTGTTAGTCTTTAGTAAGTTTAGACAAATAATAATTCCGAAAAGCTAATCTGCGTTTTTACTGAATTGATTAAAATTTAATCAATAATACGATTTCCAAAACTGTTTAAACACCAATAAAACATTATTTTTCTAATCGTTTATTTTTAGTATAATACATTTTTTTTTCAAAAAAATCTTTTAGTTAAAATAAATATTATTTATAACATATTTAATATAAAATAATGGTAATCGTTGATTTGTATAGTGTTAATTTAAATAATACCTATTTGTTTTATCATTATAAATATTATATATTACACTATTTTTATAATATTCTAAAATATTCATTAATTAAAATATAATATTTACCTAAATAATAAAATTATTGAACTGATGGATAAACAAATAATATATGGACAATGATTTCAAATTCGCGGTGCTTAGATTGTTTGTTTTTCGTGACTTATAAAAATTGACATTTTATGGATTTTCAAAACGAAAATATAAGTATTACCTCGAGCGTCTTCGGTAATAATTGTGTCGTTTTCCTTTTCTCAACAGTCGTTTACGATTACATTTCCATCGTTATCCATTAATTATATTTTGATTTCCGCATTTCCCCTTATAGTAGTGCTATGCCGCCGTGCTGTTCGTGTGTTATCCGTCCATGTATCCCTCTTCACGTGTTGAACGGGATTCAATTAGTCGTTATTTTCAGAGATAGAACCTACGCACAGACAGACACACAGACATTGGCGATATAGAAAAATAATTTAGCCTATTTGCCGCGGATTTATCGTGTTGTTCGCCTCCGGAACACAACTAAGAATTCGACGAAGAATTTAATTTCGGATTTCCTTCCTCCCCGAGACTTATAGTATTTCCTGTTGTTTCATTTTTCTCTCTGTTTTCCCTTTTCTGTTTTCATTATCAAGTGCATGTACGTAGGTTATGTCTGCCGACCGCCGACAGTCGGATAACGGTCGTTATCCGAGTGGTTGTATGATATATTATATTAGATATTTATTTATTTTTTTTATTTATTAGCTTCTGGTCGATACTTTACGTATTAAACTTATTTTGTTTTGATTATAGTGGCATGACATCAAACATTACATAAAAAATATTGATGATCATGGTTAACAAGTGGACTTGATATAAATTATATCTTATAGGAGGGATGGGCAAGTCAAAGCTATTAGAGGGCCAATTTTCAAATATTTATTTTTATTATTATTTTTAAAATTTTTACTATTATGATAGTACATAAATATTTTTATTTTCATAAACATTATATTCTATACAGTTCATAATATTATAATATATTATATATATTTATTATATATATGTATAATTTACAGTTACAGATGATAGATAATAGTGGTACGTAATAATTTATGACTTTATGTAGGTAGCCTAACCTACCCGTATAGATTTTATGTTTAAAAATTTAAAGTAATTGACAAAATGTATCATTTTATATCAGCAAAACAGATAAAAATTATCTTCACGGATTTACGACTCATGTACAACTTTTCAACATCTTATAAAGTAATTACTAATTTATATTAATTTATTGAAATTATGAGAATACAATTAAAAAAAAAAAAAAATTGCGAGCCAAATAAAAACATCTTTGCCTTATCTTTTCTTATACGTATATATATATATATATATATATATATATATGTATTATTTGGCATAGTAACTCTGAATGCGTAATGTATTGAAATATTACTATAAATAATATAATAATAATAATAATATAATATTTACGATGAAATTATAAAAAATATGCTAGTATAATTATTATAATATTTTTTATCATGGTAAGAAACATTATTCCTAAATAAATTTAGTACAAGTACGTATAAGGGTACTGGACCTATAATCGAATTTCAACAGTCAGTTGTGGCTTAAATTTGTTTTGACATAATATATGATTTGGCATGTCGATTTTCATTATTGATAATCACTGCGGACAATGGTGCGTATATTTATTGTGGGAGGGTGTATGGATTTTCACCCCTTCCCCACAGAAATTTTTATTTAAGATTTCAAAATGTATAACCACGTAAAGTTAACATTGTAGTTTGTGGTTTTTCAATTTATTATAGACACACGAGTTTATTATATAGTTTGTAAAATTTTGGGGTTTCAAAATTACATTAAATATAATGTTGCAGTTTGTAATTTATTTTTTAATATATATATTTTTTTAAAATTAATTCATAACATTATTACAGTTAGGTTAAGTTTACTCCCTACACTTCCAAAAAATTATAAATATGTTACTGACTACAGATATGGATGATAATTAGCAATAATTGTAAATAACAATGTGTTTATTTTCTTCTTCTGATAATTGAACGTGATTGATTCGTAATAATTTTTTTATTATCTTATTTTTCTCAAAGTAAAAGCTCATTCAAAAGTTTATTTTATATTTACAAAATCGGTACCTGAATGATAATACTTAGGCAATAATTGCTTGGATAATAATTTTAAAAACAATGATTTTATATTAAAGTATACGATTGGAGTGAGTGTATGAGTATTGATCGCGAAAGAGAGAGTGAGTGAGTGAGAGGGAGAGACTATAATAATATATTATATTGTTGTGTATAGCGGCGCGGTGTGTTCGAGAGAATGACGGCTGTCAACAATGGGTGGAGGAGAGGAGAGGAGAGGAGAGAGAGAGAGAGAGAGAGAGAGAGAGCAAACATATTATAAGAAAGAGAAAGGATGAGAGACGGAACGAGAGAGATTGTGTGAATGAGGTGAAAAGAGGGTCGAGGTGTACGATTGAGGGCGGTGAGTGAGTGAGAAAGTCGAATGGATAAGGAAAGTTGGGCGAGAAAGAATGGACGAAAGGAGCGAAACGAAGGAATGACACGACCGACTTGCCGTATATGTATTATTATGTATGTACGCAGACTTTTTTTTTTTTTTTTCCCCGTGTGTTGTGGGCGACGTAAACTTGGTAAGGGCGAGTGAGCGCCATAGAGCGTGAATAAACATAATATTGTCGGCAGGCGCAAGCGCGACGCGTATAAAATAATACAATACATGTACAGCGCGCGTGTGACGCGTACGTGGGTGGTTTAGGGTGATCTGGCGGCGGAATAATGTGTAACTGACGTATATTCGTGGCTGGAATGTTATATTATTATTATTATTATGAATGCTTGCTGCGCTCGAACGTCTTCGGTCAACTGAGAAATTGTTTTAATCGTTTTTCCGCGCCAGTTTCCCTGGCCTCGGCCGCACGGCGTCGTTTTTCCTCTTTGACCGCGTGGGTACCTACATTTTATAATGCTCTTACAACATTATTATTATTATTTTTTTTTTTTTATACTGGGATATAAACGAACGCTATTAAAAACTATTAAATGAAATATGTTTTAAACCTATAGAAATTGTGGGGGGAATGAGGGAGAATAGGCCGAGACGGTTTGGGAATGTTTTGGAGGAGAAATGATTCAAAGGCAGTGAGAATTGTTATGGAAATGAATGTATAAGGTAAGAGGGGCGAACCGGAATAAGTAGAGGTGGATAGATGGAATAGAGAGTGATATAGGCGATCGAAGTATAGGGAGAGGTAGGTTTCAGGTGTCCGATCTCATGAGTTGGGAGGTAAGACGAAGAAAAATAGGAAACTTATCAAAGTAATAATATTTACGTATTTAATAAAATTAAAATTATTGGCAACAATGGTAAAGTGGTTGACTCCATTAGACCCATTGACCTAACCTAACATTATGCAGTACCTATATATTATATTGTCATTATCACAAAAAGTACGAATCGCAAGATTTTAAATTAAAATAATTGATCTGGCTTTCAATAGTCCAACATATTATAATATAGCATGGACGAACACGGTGCGTTATTGTAGCAGATGTAGGCTATATGCATTTCTAATCGCATTAAATTTGGAATTTTGGCTACCGAAGCACGTTATAACGAACGCAACCCGAGTATTATAGGTTTCTTGTGTAATATAATTTTTATCAGTGCACACTGTTTGGCGATTTGACGCGTGTAATCGACTAAAATCGGTTAATTTCTCAATGAACCGCATTCCAGAAATAATGACCCACTATAGTTGCGTTAGCTTCCTCCGTATATCCACCGGCGCTCCAATCTATTTTTCGACTATTTTCGTCAGCTATAAACGCCCGTTTTATATATAAATGCAATTACTGTTGGATTCAGGGTGCCGTTTAACGTTTCACTCGAGCATTATGTTGTTCTGCGCGATATAATAACATCCCCGCCGAGAGAACCGCCGCCGCGGTGGTGATGTCGATGGTGATAGTGGCGGTAGTGGCGGTTGTGATGATGATGGTGGTGGAGCGGTCGGTCGGTTGCAGAGCCGCAGAGGGGAAGTATAGAATTACCGTCTATTAAAGATAATTGAAATTTTCCCCCTCCTCTGCGACCGCTGCCAGACGCGCGTATATAATAATATATATGGCTAATGTTTGCGCCTGAAGTCGAATCAATCATGTTGATTTATCTCCGAGCACTCTGAACGGCCAAGTTTGCATTCAACTCGGGTTTACCATGTAAGTATATTCGTTTTGTATTTGTTCAATGTTAAACGATACAAATGAGTATACGTCTAAATATTATATATATATAACCATATTCGATATTACACAATGTACCATTAACAATATAATATAATATTGTTATAGTATGTATTGTTGTTGCAGGAGAGGAGATATTGATTTTGTTGACAAATTGTCGCTGGTTTATTTCAAATATCTTTTAAAAATCAAAACGATTTTATTTATTTACATAAATAGTTCACCATAGAATTATTAAAACGATTAATGTAGGAATTAGATTTCGGTGATGGTTATTAGTAATAACTTTTTACATTACATATTAGCAATAATAAGTGATGTGATGTAGATTACTGATTAGGTTTGTCGTATTTCCAATTTTCCAATATTTCGCTTTTTTATGCTTATGGGCATTTCATAATTTGCCACATTTTAGGTAATCAATCTAATCATTATATAAAATGACTAATGAGTAACACACTAATTAACAAATTACTTCCAATTATAATTTATAAGAAATCTATTACATTTTCTAAATAATATATATACAAAAAAGAAAAATACACACATTAAGTAAGCACAATATGATTGTATATAAATAGTATTATTTAATTAAAAAATAATTGTATAAAATATGAGACTTATTTAAATTACTTAGAAGTTCTTTCAGCTGCTTTTTTCTTCGGGTAATAACTCAATTATGTCATCACAATTAAAAGACATTAATAATTATATTTTAATACATAACATTGCCAAACTGTCAAATTTATCAGTATTCATTGTAATCCTTAAATAATTTATTATCAGTTTAAGGCTACAAAAATGAAAAAAATAGTTTATAATTCCGTAAAATGTGCTAATTCTATAAAAAATTTTCATTAGTCAATAATAAGTTGATTTACGACTATTTAAAATCAATTATTATTGTTTTTTTTAAGTAATTAACGATTTTTTGCAAAACTTCGTTGTGCTTGTAATTGTATTATCTCTAATGATAATATGGGGTTTCCAAATCTAATAACATTTTTAAATATGTTCTTAAATGTTCATAATTTGTTGTGTACTTTTCCAGCATTATTTCGATAACTTAGTCTTACAACAATCGGAAACATATAGAACATAATATGAATAATATTAAAGTCTATAGTAATTTAATTATAAAATATTATGTTTCAAAATTATTTTACGTATAATATTTGGGACCACGAGCTGTGATATCTTGAGATTTTCAATTTTGAGGTTGTATTTTCTTCATTTTCGATTCGAATATGTATTTTGTATTTTGTATTTTATTTTTTTTTTTTTTACTATGGTAGTGATAATAGATTTCTAATAATCAAATTATTAATGATTGGTGGTATACGAGATATTCATAAAATGATCACCTACGGGTAAATAAAACCGTATATAAAAATTCGTTGATTTCGAATCATATAAAAAAAATACAAGGTTTCGATTAGACGACAGCGCGTAAACAATATATAATAGCGTCGCGCGCGGTGTGCTGCAACGGCGAACGTGTTGGCGAAACGGGACGGTGTATTTTCGTGCGTGCTGTGGGGTTCTGGTGTGCAGGGATGGTCAAAAGAGGAAATGATAATGCACGTACGACAGTGTTGAATCATTCCTCCGAGCTTTAAGTCCCTTTAGTTTTTGTCCGAGAAACGATTTTGGCCCGTCCCCAGGGACACGTTACAAAACGGGATCAAAATAAATCGACGGCGGAGCCTCCGGTAAAAAGAAACGCATTGGCGAAATGGTGAAAACTGTGTGCGGGCAGTGAGGAAACCTAGCTAGAAAAATTGTCCCGGGGACGCGCGGTAGAAAAAATACGAGAGAAAAAAAAACTGCATCCGCGTCCGCGTGTTGGCGGGTCCCATTAAACTTCCGTTTTCAATGTCTGTTCACAGTTTCGCACACCGAACTGTCCGTTTCCACGGGGGAATTTATACACGAGCTACGAGCATTATATGGCGAGCGTAAAATAATAATAATAATAATAATTTATCCTTTTTGCGATACTAATAAGATAATCGTCATGCGATCGTTTCATCGATATAGAAGAATGACCTCTTCATAATGATGTATTGTATAAAATATAAACGTGGTTTGTTTTTTTACATTATTATGTACCTTAAAAAAAAAAAATGGCATTACTGCATCAACACACAAATAATCTAAACAATTATCGAGTATTTGAATATAGCCAGTGATAAAAGCAAAATATTATAATGTATTTTTTCATAAATATTTTTAAACTACATTTAAATTTAAACCTCAAAATAATAATATTTGTTTTTGTTGTTTTATAGATTTAACCGTTATTAAAAATGTATACACACAATTTCATTTTGGTATAAACGATCGTTTATCCATATATATATAAATAGGTATTACATAAGTATAAATATACTTTTAATCATGTTTGGTTGTACTGGTAGTAGTATTATAGTATTTAAATATTCTGAAATAAAATAAAAAGGTATGATTTTTATTTTTTATATTGCGTTAAGTGAATTGCGTTCTATTAAAATTTGGAGGTAGTAATCATTGTACTAAATATGTGTAATGTAAATATCGTCCACAATTTACATATATCTCGTATATTATACTTTATATTATTTTTTTTCCTTATCGATATTAATGAGTAATAAGAATGATTATTGACCAGATTAGAATATATAAAAATAAAGCTTTTACATTTTTATCAGTTGTAAACTAATTTAATATGTACATATAAGTAGTAGCAAAATAAATTAAAAATATATATTATAATACGCACACAGAGAAAATTACGAAGAAATATGCATATTATAATATTCATTATCAATAATTATAATTTGAAAATTTAAATAATTATTATTCAGATTTTTTAAAAAAATTTATTACAATTTGGTTGCCTCAATATCTTTTGAAATTTTAATGATTTTTAGTTTGTTTGAATTATCGTAGTAAAAAAGGGATTTATAACTCAAATAAATAACAACGTTCAAAATCATCGTAATAAATGCACCTATAAATGTACCTATAACACTTCGTATCATCGTTATATCTTTTGATATATTTTAAATTTGCCAAGCGCCTGTTTATAAATGATTATCATTATATTAGATTACCTATATACGTTATGACAAATTTGTATTTTTTTTTTGTCATGTTCTACCGAATAAAGGAGTTTTTTTCTTGAATTTATAATATCAGTAATCAGTATAGTAGTGTTGTCCGGCGGTGGCATATACTCGTATATAATATTATTATATCACACACGACCGGTACGTGTGGGGTCCGTGCCCACACTGTCGGTGGTGGTGGTCGCACGTCGTCCCTGGGCTACATATAATATTGTGATCACGCGAATTGCGGCCAAAAAGGGATGTCGGAACGTGGGCGCACGCGGTGGTGAAACGGTGTCGGGACGGAATATACCGTCATTTCGCGCGGGGTTTGAGGGAAACTCATAAATTTTGATTATTCAGAGGGCGAAACTACGCTGAAATGGCATTAAGGCTTTCTTTAAGCTTTATATTCCTATACGCTCGTGCAGAAGCAGCAGCAAACCCCTTGTGCGTACGTTATATATGTGCGCGGCAAAGTCGTTGTTGTTTTTTTTTTCTCATCTCCTTTCCCTGGACAAATTCTAAAATATACGCGAGATACGAGAATGTGTGCGAAAGTATCGCACGCGGTGTTAAGGGAAAAAAAAAATATACGGCGATAATTTCTCATCCGAAAGCGACCGGACACGCCACGCCATCGTTGTTGCTGTCTCGGAAGAAAATGGCGTCCGAATTAAACCCATTTACAATATTATAAGGAATAACGGAAAAAAAATCAAATGGTGAACGGAAGGGTGTTTGGAGATAGGAAAAAAACGACAGTGGACTGTGGTGTATAATGATTTTGGGTGACTGGATAGGGGAGGGAAGGGAGATTAGTATAGTCGCCGTTGCTGACGAGAAGAGTAGTGGTGTTCGGAGCGTAAAAAATAAATAAAAACGAGGCGGTTGTTTTTAGAATCAGATCACGATCGTCTCGGGTGTGCTCGAAAAATCGAGGGTCGGCCCTGTGCGTGTGATGGCGCATAAATTAAACGGGTCGTCAGTGAAGGGACGAGAGGGAGGTGCCAGCGTTGTCGGAGGACCCTGTGAGGTCCCTCATGTTCCTGCAAAGTCCGGTCCGGTCTTTCCTAATGACCCGAGAGAAAAGTTATATACGGTGGAGAGAGTGGATTTTCGCCGTCGCCCGTTGTACGCGATCGCTGTCATTATTATATATAACGCGAAAAACACCACCCTCGTACGCGTATACATACACTAGCAAAAGCACGTTCTTTAATTCACAATCAGCTGCCGTCGCCACCCCGCCTCCTAACCACGTTGCCGAAATTAATTTGTTTTATTTTTTTCTGGCCCGACCATACACGTACAATATGTAAGTATACCATGGTAGTGGTGTGTGGAGATAAGTCGATAATATCGACGATTGACAGACGTTCGCGTATATAGAGGGGTTGCCTTTGTGTGCGCGTGATGGACATATTATATTATAAGTCCACTGGTTCGTTAATCTTTCTCTCTATATAGAGATACGTTCGTTCTCTTTTGTGGTAAATATTCTCGATTTTTACCCAGAAAACTTGCATCATATATATTTTATTTGATTAAGGAATCTTTTCCATTTTAATTAAATTATTTTTTTGTGTTTAATAACAAGTATATCGTATTTCACTTAAAATCGTGTTTTGTTATAAAATTTATTTAGTGTCAAAGAAGAAAAAAAAAATTTAGAATTGAACAATGGAATTGAACTAAATATGATAACTTTACTATTTACGATTAAAATATTATGAATATTGATTGATAAAATGCATTTTTTATTTAAATGAATTACATTTTTACCATAACGTTGTTACAATATACATTTTGTTTTTAATAAATAAATAAAAGTATGTTGTGGCTTTCTTATATTCTTCCTAGTATAAAATCAAATAATTATTTAAATATATTTTGGTGTAATATTATTAGTTATCAATATATGAATAATATTATTTATAAAATTTATAACGATTAATGGCAATTTATCATTTTTATAAAATTACAAATACTTATAAAATATGTTGTTATATAAATAGTAAATCAAAACTAATGAAAAAATAACAATCCTTATACATATTGAAAATCGGCAATCAAAAAACGTTACTGTAGTCCCAAAAGATTTATAGTTGTATATCATTCTTTATTTTAATCCCACAGGAGAAATATATCTAACTAAACTTCATAAAATATGTTATTGGGATCATAAATATTATTTACTCTCTTACAAGTTTGACTTGAATATGTTAGTTTTTGTATGGTGTACAGTAATTTATATAAAAATAATAATTTTTTTTGTATTTAATATTTATTTTTTACAATTTGTAACTTAGAATAATAAGCAAAACTGATAAAGTAGAGAGAAAGAATTAATTAATAATAAAATAAATTAATAACCGCGAGGCACGACAGAGTGAAGAAATGTTCCACTAAAAGAATACTAACTAGCACTAACTTCTACGTAATGAACTTATAAATTTATGATTTTACACAATATAATATATAATTATAATTTTTAATGTGTTAATAGGTATATACGAACATATTTGAAATTATTAAAATATTTAGAGGAAATAAATAACTAGGTAATAAAAACATATTGCATATTAATATTTTTTGTATAATGAATTCTGTGTAACGTTTCTTAAAAGTAAAAAATTCAGCATAAAAATTATAATAAATAACTTGTGTTTGTTCAACTTCGATTTGTTGTAGTTATACTTATAGTTAGTTACAAATTTATAACAAAGTCAAATAAAAAAATATTGATATTAAATCGAGTTAAATGTTTTAAATTGATCATGTAATCATGTTTATTGGATATTGACCAATTTGAAGGGGAATAATAAATACATATTTTAAGTGTTTCGACGATCAATTGCTTAAAAGCGTTAAGCGAGTTAGTATACGGGTTTTTAGAAGCTTTCTGTGTATATAAACACGTTTAACTCTATTAAATATTAAACTCCACTTTTGGATAGTGAACCCCTCTATGTATTTTTTTGGACCAAACCTAATATATTTATATGTTGGAGGATTTTTTTTACTTTAAAATGAATACGTATAATCTACCCTCGAAGGGTGAGAGTGTTATTTTTTAAATGACCTTTGCCCTTATGCGACTTAACGGCCGTTTAGGGGATTGTAAAAAATATAAAAATAAATATAGGCAGGTCTGTTTATATAACATATACACATTGGAATGAAATGGCAATAACCAAAAAGTTTTACGGCTTTACATTTTATGAATGTGTATGTCTGTTTTATTTATATGCCTTCGGTTATTTTACGTTGCAATTTTATAGTTTAGTTTTTTACATTTCCAAGTTCGATATATGATGTTAATGATAAAGGAATGAAATAATTTTATTTGAACACAATTTGCTTATGTAGAAATGATGAATTTTAAGTATTTTTTAAAGCCAAGCAAACACGGTTATAAATTACTTAATTAGTTTTAAAAATGTATAATTCTACTTGATTAGAATAAAAATGTTCGCATAAGCTCGAGTAAACAAACATTTTATTAATATCATTACTAATTATTATAGCATTTTTTTTAAAAATTAAATATCTGTTATATTATAATTGTATATATATATATATTTTATAATTATATTTTACTTTATATTTTACACTAGCAAATAATTTAATGTTATCTAATGATATTTTATTAATATAATTATACGTTTATTAATACTTTATATTTTGATTTTAAATATTACAATTAAATAAGGTTAACTTTATAATTCAAATAAATCAAATTTATATAACTGTAATATTAAATTTTGATTTAACATCTTAATATCTAGTCATAATGAATAAAATACATTGTATTGTATTAATACAACTTAAAAGTGTTGTTGTAACACTTGTAACTAATTTTAGACGTAAGACGTTTAAGATATGTATAATATAAATTAAAAAGAAACAAATTTGTGTAAATAGTACGATTAATTTTTTACGTTTCATTTGTTATTTTTGAAGTTATTTTCTTATTTCATTCCTGATTCTTGAACATAATATTAGTGTATGTATCTATTAACCAAATTTAATTTAATTAGTTAATTAAGATATTAGAACGTGTTTACACGTTGTACGAAGTATGAGCATATTAACATTCATATCGTGTTATATTAGTTGTGATTTTAATTAATTTAAAAACCATGTTGATTGAGATCAGGTGATCAGGATCATAAACAATAAACATTTCTGGTGGGAGAACTTCTAACAATCCGTGTACATGTCCGATTACGATAATGACTAAAAAGTAAAAGATATCAATAGTAAATTATAATATTTAAAAAGTAATGTTAATGTTCATTTTCTATTGATTTTCAGTAAAAATATTTTTTTTTTTTAAACAGTTATGTTATTCAAATAACGAATCTCCTAAATAATATATACAATTTTCAAACAAAAAAACACACACGCGTATAAAATATTGCCTATATTATTTCGCTCTTATTTCTAATCATATATAATATGCACCCTTTTCGTTTTACCCATTGATTTGCAACGCAACGCAAACAAAATATTTGTCTACTACTTATATTCCTCCTCGGCTGTACCATAACCAACTAGGTTTCTTATATTATACCAACTCGGACGCGTCTTTAATGCGGCCGAATAATATAATACGATATTATAATCAAAATAAATCCCCCGCCTACAACTCTCCTTAAGGGTTTGTATCTGTCATGTGGAAATATTCGCATGGGGCCTGTTACATAATTTATGACCTCGTTGCGTACTTCTTTCCACTGCGGCGGTGGTCTGCTGCATGGGTGAATAATATTCGAGCTTGTGTTTGTTTTACGATTTGTTATTTTCGCCAAGAATATATAGGAAAAACGAGGAAGAAAAAAAAAATACATTTTCTCTTATTCGTTTTTTTTTCTACCATAGTCCCCACGATTATACCGGCACAGCATAAATATAGCTAGGGTGTTCTACGCCATTACATTATGCATTAAAAATAAAAACTACCGGGCGAGAAAGGAAACCGCGTGCCATCAATTCCCGCGGACTGACCGTATCCCTTTTTTTTTCCGTGCCATAAAATCACCGAGTCCGCCGCTACCGCCGAGGCGCGTTATTATTGTTATTGCAACCGTACGCTGGTGGACATGCGGGCGTACGTTCGGGCAGGCAAAAAAGTTTCCGAATAGAAAGCGAAATATAATAATAATAATAATAATAATACCACTGTGTATATATACCGGTAGGATTGGGGTCTTTATGTGCGTTTCCGAGTAATGGAGAGGGTTGGTAGGGAACTAGGTAATCGATGGAAATATGTGCTTTCGTTCCAATAGAGTATACAGGGAAACCTATAAAATTAACGATGGTATTCCGGAAGTCCTGTTTGTATAATGTATAAAATACAAAAGAAAAAAAAAAATAACAAACAAAAAAATGTCTAAGATTTTACAAACTATTTCGTTATAAAATATTTTTTAGTTATTTTTAGAGCTGCCGAAATAGTTATTTCTTTAATAACGTATAAGTCATACAATATTGTATTATGCACATTTATAATAATGTAAATAATTTTTGATATTTAAATCAATATAAAATTGATTAAAAAACCATTTATGACAATTTTTGAAGGGAGGGTGAGCGCCCCGTCACCCTTATTACACGAGCTACCAACTGTATAACTGTTATAAGTTCTTGTATTTTTTGATGTATGTAATTTAATTTTTGCAAAATCAAATCTTTCTTGAAAATAGTAATATGACCAGAGGCAGGTATTTTCTTGCTACCAGGTACTATTTAAAAAATTTCTCAAAATCTAACAAGAATTTAAAAAATATAGAATTTTATCCTTAGAATTGATAGTTAATGTTAATTTTATTGCCTTTTTATTTTCTGTTTGTATAATAAATCAATAATCATTATTAATAATTATTATATCTATAAGTTTTAGAAATTATAATGGATTTTTGATTTTATTGATTCCTTTAGAATGAGTGTAAACATACGAAATTAATTATCGTATCAGTTTTTTTTGTTAAATTGATCTTATATCTAGGCACATTTTGGTATTTTCATTTTACGCGATGATGATGTGCTGTCGGGTCTATTTGACACGTTAAAAACGAGAAACAAAAACGGATTTTTTCATTAATATTAATCCTTGCGTCGTTATTATTTGACTTACGGAATCGAAAACGCACACACGTGGTTGAGTAGTACAAAGGAAATGGTCATTTTAGCGTGGACATTATCCATAAAAGAAGTCTTATGTTCATTCATCGCCACTCCAGCACGTATGGGATAACACAAACTTAAATTGGTATATTGGAAGTATAAAAAAACGGATTTGGAATTATTCTATATAGAACGCATTATTCATTGAGTTTTGCACTTCACTCTTACATTATTACTTATCATTGAATAGCAAATTTAATTAAATCTGTATTAAATTAAACAAAACACAATTATTCATCTAATGACTTAAAAGTTATCATTTTCAATTATGACAAAAAGAACATTTATATTAAAATGATAAAAAAAAAATTCAATAAAATGATTTATCTTATTATCTATAATTTTACCCTACTAATTATATACCATTAAAAATAAATATAAAGAAAACTATTTAATAAAAAAATTTGATATAAACATAAAAAAATGCTTAATTTTTATTTATTATAACGCATGTCTTTTGAATTAATATTAGTTTAATTATTTTATTATACAATTCTTGTCAAATAAATGAAGGTACCAAATCAATATTTATTTTTACCATTATAGAAATGTTTGACGAACAAAACTTTTACCAACTAAAAGTGTTTTCTAAAATTAAGTAGTAGTAGCTTGGGTGTAGTTGTGGTATACTCTACCAAGTACGTAGAAATTGTATCAGCCTTAGTTTCAAATAACGGAAACAAGGACTATATAGCTAAGTAATTCAATTTACGTGAACAATTTTATACACTTTTATTTGTTCATGAAATAGGAATCAAAAATTAAATTTTATACACATAGTTTATAAAAACATAACTAATAATAATTTACGGATAAATTCAATATAACTCGTTGAATAATATTACTTTTAAAAATATTAATTTTTTAATGTCTATTGAATTTATTATGTACATAATACCTATAAATTGAACATAATATTTTTACTAAACAAAATAATGTTAATTAAATACGTAAACATCAATAGGTAATAGATAACCCGATAAATATTATATTAATTAATATTGTGGATAGGTATTTATTTTAAAAAGTCGAAAAAATATATCAAACATTTTTCTAATTTTAATAAATGAATAAAGTAATATGGTAAAATATATTATTTTGTTTAATATGTTTAATTAATTAAAAGTAAATCATACTATAATATAATATCATCGTAACTTATTTTATTTTAAGATTAAACAGAAACGTTTGGTCGTCAATTTTTAAGTTACCGGAGAGTGAATAAATTGTCTTCTTTGTTTCACGTTTTGAAAAATTGGAAATTCACTTACGGGCTAGTTATTTTTATTTTCGAAAATCGAATAGCCAATGTCCATTAGTGGCGCTGTCCTTTGTCCGAATATATAAGAGCAATTGTAAGCAATGTGAGCTTTATCGATTTGTTTGTATATAAAGTGCCTGTCGAGAAAATAAAATTAATTTGGTTATCGTAAACTACATAATGTTTTCTAAAGAAAAAATGAACTTTATAGATGAATTTGTGTGGGCGTTGCCGTTATTTATTTATTTTTGGTTATCGAATATTATATATACTCGTATTAAATTCTAAATTACAGTTTATTTTGGTGTGTTTAATATGTATTTATAGTTTGAATAAGGACAATTTTGTATGTTTAATCAAATAATATAGCTAATTAATAATTTTATTATTTAATTAAATAGTTTAATACATTTTATGAATTTTTTAAAGTATATAGTTGAGATATATTTTCGAATAGATATTATTATCATATGCATTTAGAATTAATATTTTAACATTATACAAATGTTTTTAGAATTAATTATTTCCGAAAAAATCGATTAATTTTTCACAGAGTTAATAGAGCTTAGGTTTATATTTCAGTGACGTGCGTTTTTCGTATTTTATTCCCATTTTCCTTCCTTCACCATTAATTGTGTTTTGTACGTTTGTGATATAAAGAAGTTAAAAAGTGTTCAGTGTTGAAACTCAAAAAGTTTAAATATAATTTATATCTTGAAAAATATCTACATTATCTTTCTTTATAAATTAAATAGTACTTAAACATATAGTTTATTTTATATTAATTTCGTTTAATTTACACTTTGTAAAATCCTGCGTGCGCTACTGGATTTTGTGTACTTACATATAAATAAAAGTATGATTTATCTTATTTGCATTATATGCAAATTATTCAATTAATTCTGAATATTATAGCAATACCTAATTATAATATAAATTTTTCGTTTTTCGTATAATTCACACATAATGCTGAAATAAAAGAGGTAGACACACAGTAGTTAAAAGAATAATGCGATGGCGATTCGTTCGGTGTAAGTATGTGAAGAAGATAAATAATAGAAATTAGAGCTAAAAAAAAAAGCTAACAAGTACTTTACGGGTAATGTTCATAATTAACAATAAATAAATTTAATTTCAACATAATAGCGTATAATTTTTAATGTGCCAAAATAATATTTGACGGGCTTTTTTAACGCTTACATTCGGATGTGGCGACCGCGGTGGTTGCAGGCTTTTCATAATATTAGGTTTCGTCGTAGCGGTATGACTGCGCGACTTAATCATACGCGCGCGTCTTGCCGCGGGTTTCCCTCTTTCTCTCTCTCTCTCTCTCTCTATATATATATATATATATTTTATTATTATTATTAAACTCGTGTGTGTGTGTGTGTGTGTGTGTGTGTGTGTGTGTTTGCGTATGACGGGAAAAGGAGGTTAGGTATAATGTTATATCCCACTGCAGTAAATCCATTATCAAAATGAAAAAGCGCTCATGGTCCGGCAGCGGTGGATTTATTAATTTCTAACACGTGAACCGCACGTCCGCCGCCACCGCGTACGGTCATAGGCTCTTTTAACGGGATGTGAGGGGACGTGTTTTTCAGGGACGGAGGGAATAAAGAAAAGTACCATAATACATATATAGAAACGAAACCGGACGGGAATTAATGACATCGTCAACCCGTACGCGGCCCGGCCAATATTTCCGCTCCATTTCGTCAAAAA
>CM023357.1:50350352-50445832 GCA_013282895.1 Eriosoma lanigerum
GTTTTTAATATCGTTAATGCGCACACACATAATACAAAATATTATATTTTTCCGGCCGACCGTCCAAAGTGTCTTCCAAAAATATAAAATAACGCGCGCGCGCGCGAACGATAAACGGCCGTAAGTACGGCGAACGCGATCGCCGCCGCCTCTATACGTGTTTTTTAATATGCGAACGTTTCGCAGGTGATGACGCGAACGCGCGTGCGCGACTGTCCCCTCGCCGTGCCGCCGCGGCAGACGCGACTAATTGCGTAAATACCGAGAGCGCGCAGCATCATCACCATCCGCTCCGGGTCACGATTTCACCCTCGCCCGTCGTTTCCGATCCACCACCCCGATTCGCCGCGATCGCCATCACCGCCGCCACCCTCCCGCTTGGCCCCGTCAAAGTACTGCACCTCGCCAGCATCTCACCCTTACCACCGATCTTCATTCCTCGTCGCACGTACTCGGACCGGGATCAATACTAAGTACTGCCGTCTCCGTCGTATATAGCTGACCACTATTATACATATATATACGCTCTAAATATTTTATACTATTACAAAAAACGCTATCGTTTTCGCGTGATTTTTTTTTTTTTTTTTAATTCCATAAAATTGTTATTTTACAAAAGAATTAGAAACAATTGTACTATATGCACGGAAAAAATAAAATAAAAAATAACGCACGAGTAGAGAAAGATTTCACTCGTCGATTTCAATTAAACAATAATATATTTTATCTATGCATTACTTGTGTGTAAGACTGGGATTTTAATGCTCTAAAAACCCATGAAAAATGCTATTAAAAAATTCAATATTTGCGCTAAAAAAACCTAAAAAATGAGCAATTTAATGTTAATTTTACCGATTTTAGATTATTAAACGGAAAATTTAGTTATTAAAAGTATACCACGTTAGTCTTATCGTAGACGCAACTGTTCGTTATCTAGGTTTTGACATTTTAACGATTGTCCGATAATATGCTATGATATTTACGAGTACCTACTTTATAATTTTATAATTTTTTATACTTATATTTATATAAAAATCATGATTGTGTGTAAAAAAGTAAAATTCATATTTTGTATCCAAACATTTCAAAAATGCTCTAAAATCTCTAAAAAATGAATAAAATTATCTAAAAATGTTTTATCAAAAAATGCAAAAAAAGCAAAATACATTTTTTTATTCTCATTCAAAAGTACATGTAACGGGTCTATGTCCAAACAACGCAACCTTTTGAAAAAATGCAAAATGTATCAAAATCCCAGCTCTACTTGGTAATGTAATGTGTACTATGTGTAATGTCATCAAAATATTGTATAAGGGAGATTAATTATTTTTAAATTAGCCAACTTTAAAAATAATATATGAACTTTTTAAAAACGTTTTTTTTTTTATATTATGCTATTTGACGGTTTAGGTTGTAAAATTATGTTTTCAAAGAGAATGTTATGGAAAATCATTTCGTTTTCATGTTGAAAACTTTTCATATGAAAATCGATAAACTATTATTATAAATAAATATAAATCAAACCGTTTGGAAATAAAGAAAATTGGTATCTATATAGCTTACGAAAATCATTTGTTGTAATTAAAAATTGGTCATCATCACTCCAAAATTAGGTCTGTGCCCATAAATATTTTCCGATATCGTCAATTTTTATTTTACGATTACTTAACACCTGAGGTATAATATTGTATGTCGTTACTATTTTCTGAAAGAGTAATATAAATTTACCTGCCTCGTATTTTTTATAATACCTACCTGGGTACATATTAAATTAAGGGATGTTTAGATACTATTATATTAATATAGGACTAAATTTATTGATTTACAAAAAGTGGTCAATTTTTATTTAATTATATATATAATACATATAATTAATATATTTAACATATAGTTTAGTTCAAAAATATAATAAACTAAATTAATAATATTAAGTATTAAATAATGGTTTTTAAATTAAAACAACAATACAATGTTTAATTAAATATTTATAGGTACGTTTTTTATAGGATAAAATATTAATAATATTATTGTTTAAATCTAAATGCTAAAAATTAATATGCTTTTGTTTTAATTATCTCTTTCGATATTTTGACATTACAAAGTTATATTGTTTACTTCACAATATGTTTTTGTTAAACCACCTGATGATGATCTTGTTTTCCAACGTGAACAATAAGAAAAACACCTATCCTTTTTATTGCTGAAAATAAAGGGAGTGTGAAGAAAAGAGGTATTAACCACAGCTATTCAAACCGTTTGCCGAATACTTTGTTGGCAAATTTCTACGAGGGAGTACTACAATACAAACATTTAATTATATTTAATTGAAACATTGATAAAAGAAATAGTAATAATTAAATGCGCAATAATTTTATTTTATACGACTAAATATTTTTTTTTATGAAAGTATAAATACACAGAGAGAACAAATGTATTATTCATAGGCTATTTATGTTTTATTAATATATATTATATGATTAGGTGTACTTAATTTGGATCGTGAGATAATAATTTTACAAAACATATTATCAACACAATGATTACCTTATACATCTTGTAGATTAATAATTTTTGAGTTAAATTTAATTAATAATTTATATACATTATATTTTTTGTTCACTTGGGAATTAAATATGAAGTAAAAATTATACATTTATATATTTAATTAAAATAACTCCACATCAACTATGATTTATAACTTTTAAAAGTTAGTAATTTTAATTGATTATCTATGCTGAATGTTTAATAATTATAAAAACTAAGAAAGTTCATATTTCTTGTTATTTTTCTTGATACATTTTATATTATCATGATTATTTTCTTCTTAAATCATCGATGTACTATAAATAGATGCTACATGATATATGTATTCAAAATATAACTTGCATTTATCAAAATTTTTTTAGTTTAAAAAAAGTTGTCGACATGAAGCTCTATTATTTATTTATTTTAAAATTGAGGTGAAAGAACTACTGAAGTAAACATTTAAAACAGAATCGTATATAAAACAAATTAAAAACTCAAAATATACTTAAATTAAGTTTATTCTGAGACACAAATAATAATTTATTATTTAAACAAACGTTTTTCATTTACAATGTTATATATTTTGAGTAACTAGAAAATATTAATTAATAAATAATCATTAAATAAAATTAAATAAATTAACAATCAATTATTATGAAGTTATTGATCCAATAATTATAATGATCTAATAATAATCATAACGATATGACGATATGAAAAATTTCAAAGTAGAAAAACCAAAAAATTATTACATGTTCATTTTAATATTTTTAATATTTAATTTTACATCCTTTAATAATTATTTTCTAATGACATGCTATTTGACTGGTACAATCATAATTTCTATGAAGTACTCGTATTATTTAATCGAAATTAATACCATATTGTTGTTTCAAATTATTTTATTTTTGTTTTGAAATATTATATTATATTGTTTAATTATGTATATAAAGAAAATATATTAAGCATTAACAGATAGATTATCGTATTAAATGTGAATCAAACTAAAGTCATTAATTAGAGCTATTATTAATAAGAATAAGAAAATTGTACCAGGCTTAAATCGTGCATACTTATGATACACTATTTGTAGTGCGAAAAGTAAACTGTGTAGTATATTATTTTCTTAGTTTCTGTATTTTTAACAATATTTTTCTTTAGTTATTAGATATATAACTACATAAAAATAATTATAGCATAAAATATAAGTTGCTATTTTAGTATAATTCTAAAAATTATGCATAATACTACGTCTTCATTTTAGTTAAAATTTATCCAAGAAAACAAATTGTACTACAAATACGATAAATTATAAATTTTAGGACCTCCATTGTACAGTGTAATATTGGAGGTATATAATATTATCTATAAAATAAGTAAATTGAACGCAATTGTAAATGTAGTATAGTGAACTAATTGGTTTGCGTTATTGGCACTTGAACCTTTTCTTTTTAGTCATAGAAAATAATCCAAAATAATAATATTATAAATTGTATTTGTATTTGTTGAAGTAGGTATATTACTTTCCTAAAAATATAATAGATTTACGTTGAGTTGCGTTAATTTTAATATTTATAAAATATATTTTTTTTTAGCATAAAAAGCACGAAGGATGCACGTAACATATTGTGCGGTTTTCTCTAGAGTTTAATTAATCCAAGCAAAAACATTTTCCTCGTATTTCATATACCTACGACGGAAAAAAATAAAAATAAATGGCGGGTAGCCCGAACTCATTTCTCATACGTCCCGCCGACCTTTTTTTTCTTTTTATCAGAGTCCGCCGCCCCACCGCGGTCCTTAATAACATACGTCCTTCCTCGGTTTTTCTTCTCTCGTATTTATTTATTCTCATTTTCTTTTTTGTTTGGTTCGCAGGTCTCCCGCCCGGGAATCATTTGGAGAATAACAATGAAGACGGTTTTAATTCCGGCATTGTACGTCGGGCCGAAGCTTTTATTAACGTCCAAAGCTCTACGGGCTTTTAATATATATACGCGTGTTGGTGGGATAGACGGAAAGCCGGAGCAACGGTCCCGGAAACATAGATGGAAAGATGTACGGTTCTAGTTACAATGAAGTAATATAAGATGAAAAATCGTATTAATTCCGAAAAAGTATAACAATAAAAGTTATGAGCGGAATCTCAAATGAGAGCACGAACACGCAGCAATATACACCTGCTGCGATGATAAATGGACCGTATGCTATAATAATGCACCCCTTTCACTTTCCGGCACCTCACGTGATTCGGGGATGGATGGAGAAAAAAAAAATTCTCAACCATATTATGCATCACTAAAACTGATATCATACTGTTCTATAGGTTCTACTATAATACATACCATTATGAGGTAAGACTAAGATGATGTTGGTTAGACTGTAAGAGCCATTAGTATTTATTTTAACAATGAGAATCATTGTTAAAATCATTGCACATCGATTAGATTTTTTCGCGTAATGTGATCAAGAACTATGTTGAATAACATACAGTTTAGATTCAAAAACATTATTTCAATTTGTACAGTAGTTTTATTATTTCATTTCGTCTGCCTCGGGCACCTCTATAATATATAGTAACAGAGCATTTATGAATTTCGGTGCGAATACGCGTATAAAAAATATTTTAAACTTTGTCCAAAATTGTATATTAACCTAAATATCATTTCTTAACAAATAACTTTAACATGCTGTTTGTATTAGTTAATATGTTGGGTGATTATTAAAATTAAAATGATTTACATATGTAATTAGGTGTATATTATTATACAAGCATATTGGTATTAAACAGAAGACCTATCTAGTAAACAGTGCCGCAACTAAGTTATGTAGGGCTCGGGTGCGCACTATTATTTTGATATAACATTTATTTGGGGCCTTGGGGGCCCCATATAGAGTTGTTTTAGTCTTCACGTGGGGTGCTACGCATATATATAGTTTCCTTGAGAAGTAAACCAGAAAATGAACAAGTAAAATAATAATTTACTCAAAACGTGATAAATGGTGAAATTTGATCAATTTTTTTCATAATCAAATTGATTGATTATGACTTATGTATATAGTATATTCAGAAACGATTAAAAATAAGTTCTTTAAAAACGTTCCAAATCCCATAAATAATTTAATAGAGAATATATAATTAATACACTTTTAAAAATAATTTGTTTAGCTTTCAAAACCTTTTGCGAAGTGTATACCCGTATGATTAACATACGGCTGATTTGTTCATACCGAACTGTGTGATATGTTATTTACATAATATCACATAATATCAGAGTAGGTCATTATAAATTAAATGGTCGAAGAACGGCTGTTAAATGAATGATATAGGTTCGTTATGTGCTGACATAATATCACGTTCACGACAGCGTCTCAATTATTTCATTTCCGATGAAATCGTCCAATTGTTGTTGTTGACCGATTAGTGTACTGCAATAAAATTCAAGTGCAACAGCTAGGGAAATAGTCTCGCCGGTCGGCAATTCGCGCAATAAATTATTGGTCGTTCGGGAGTTAAACGACGATGGATGACGTGTATGCACCGTCGACGGGGCGGTCGGCATAAAGTGTGCAAAACGATTGTACTAGCGCGCGCTAATCGCAAATTGGCCGTTAGCTGGGCCGGTTGCTTGGCAACAGGCCAAAACGATCGCTTCCTGATTTTCATCGTCCCCGAGCCTGCCGCCAAGCGCCCGGGCTTTAATTCTTTATCGACTTTTCCTCAGGTTTACATTTACGCACCTCACCCGTGCGTATTATTCGTCTAGGCATTAAGTAACGACGTTGAAAACATCACAGCTCGTCAACACTGTCTCGGCAACGTTGCACTCGAACCGGTCATTCCGATTGGCTGTAAAACTGTGTGACTACATGCCGTCCACCATTTACAAATCAGTATCTTGTGCGACGTTGTCAAATTTTTAAGTGAAAATGAAATCCGTTTTATTAATGTTCTCGTTGATTTTCTAAAATTACCTACTAAATAATGTAGCATTTGTTATTATACGAATATGTTTACTGTCTGTAATTGACAAAATTAGAGAAATACACGTAGGTAGATAAATAGGATTCGAATATTATACTCTCGTTTGTTTTATATACCTCTCATACAATAGGTATATTTAATATTATTTGTATAATTTGTATAATTTAAATAATTTCTATGTTGAAAATAGTAAACCATTTGAATTATATTAGGAAAATGATAAACAATAATTTTTACTAGAGGTCAAGAGTTGATGGTAAATATTTAATATTTAGTTTTGTTTATATTAACATAAAAGTTTCATTTCGATACATAAAAACATACACTATATATTTTTATGGGTTAAGTAAAGTGAAATTATGAAATGCAGACAAAATTTGGGAATAATTAAAGAGAAGTCAAAAATGTAATGAAGATTACCCATGTGAGTTACTTTCCTCATACTTTCTCCTCATAACCCCAAGTAAAAATGCTATTAAATTAAATTTAACAATTAAGAAAATGAAACAAACATTAACAATATTATAATAATATAATATAAAAAAACAATTTTGCAAATTTGATCTAATATATCTCTATCATATATCATCTCATAATGTTACATTAACAAAATAATACATTATAATTTATGTAACATAATATAATAACATATTGAATTAATTTTAAGAGGAGGGCAGATATACCTACTATATTGACCCTCAAGAAATATTTTTTTGGAGTAGGCACAACTGCTTTTTATACATTTTTAAATGCCTCCTATGCAATTTATATTGGAAATATACAAACAATACAGTTCCGTGTATATCAAAATTTATATAAATATTATAATAATTGTATGCGTTAATTTTTTTTTATTTATTTGTTGGTATAAGGTTGTGTAATTATATACATGGTCCAAGATTTTATTTTGATTATTTTATGCTGTGGATTAAATTACTTATTTAATTTAATTTGGATATTTTTTATGAGTATTTATCATAACTCGTAAATTGTAATTAAAACTCATGAGTATATTTAATATACCAATATACAGTTCTTACAAATTTAAATAATTTTGTTTTTGACTATTTTTTATTATTATGATATACCTAATAAATATATACTATTGTTAAATTTCTATATATATATATAAAAAAAAATTATAAAACTTTTTTTAATTTCTAAAATATCCTCTATGTTTCTTCATTTCAAAGTTTCTGAGATGTTTTATAAATGATGAGAATGCTTTTGTTAGTGGTTACAGTGATTCAGACTATTCTACACAATAGACGCCATTTTATTTTCTATATCTTCTTTTTCATCTTTTTTAGTCAATAGCACATTGGAAATAATTAAACGATAAGACGTAAATGTCAAAAACTTTTCACTACTGTCCTTCGGAAATTCCGTCAAGCGAATATCTCGTCCTAAAGTAATACTTAGGCTTAATTAAACTGTAACCGTTATTTTTTTGTTTTGTGTTTTTACTTTTCTGTTGGAAGAAGATGAGCATTTTAAAAGACAAACAAATCTGTTCGTTAGCTGTTTGTCAAAGTAAAAAGAAGGAAAAACCTTACAAATTCGTTAAAAAAACACATATCCACACAACTCGGCTTTTTCTTTAAAGAAATTGCTTTTTCCGTCTCGATTTTATTACACAAAAGAACGAGGAGAAACGGGGGGATAAAAGAAGACGAATTTAGTTACATTCTCCACAATGCGATAACAATCCTCTGAGGGACAGAGTTTTCCTCGTCGCCAAACATGGTTATCTTCTGTTTGATGTTTGTACGTCTGTATAGTATGTAAGTTTTTTTTATCTCTTGACTGCGTGACGCCTCAGGCCAGGTATTCGACAACTGAGTCTAAAGTTCATCAGTAATTTCCTTAGGATAAAAATATGTTATTGGAATTGTTTAGTATCTAAAGGTTTCATTTGATATAATATTGTGTTTATCAAACGTAATCATATTGTTTTCTATTCTATTCTCTAAAAGTTCCAAAAATCTAAGACTTAAACAATCAAATTAAAAGTAAATTGAATCGACGTATTAATAAAATATAAGTGGGAAGTTGTTAATTAATTAAATTATTATTTCCTTTTTTTATATAATATAATTTATGTAGGTATTATATAAAAAAAGTATATATTATAATAAGTGAAAATTTCCAATTGTATCATCCAAAAAAAATATTATATTATTATTAAATAGTTTATAGACTGATGAAATATTTTCTAATATTTATTAATTTTTTTTAGATTCTGAGTAAAGTGAGGAATGCATTGTTTTTTTTAATTAAAATTTTGTGTTTAAATTTTTAAAGTTATTTGCTTTAACGTAAATGATCGATTTTATTGTACGTACATAATTTTAAATAAATAAATATAGTTATAAAATCGTACTTTTTTCATACGTTATACAATTATATTTAGGTGTTATGTCAAATTTCCAAAAACACACTCATTAAGTATTAAACAATAAAAATTATGCAATGAAAAAAAATATTAATATAAAGGAGTTTTTAGTTTCTTTTCCGATATTGTTAATTCAAGTATCACAAATGTTAAATATATTTATGAATTTTTAAAATTTCTAGTTAGATGCTTGCTGAAAAGGTTATATTTTTATTAAATAATAATTATATTATTTATACTAATAAGTTAATATTTTTTCGTTTTTTGTTATTTATGTAGGTATTGATTAATAATACTCAACATATAACTCAATTATTAAAATAACTTTAATAGTTATGAATAAAACGGTTAAAATCAAAATGAATCAATGATCATGGTGTTTATTAACTATTTTTTATATTATATGATGTACATGTATATATAAGTATAAATATAAATTATAAAGCAAATTCATATGATTATTATTTAACGGTTCTATATTTTAATTAACATCATAAATATTAATTCAATCTGTTTGTGTATAGATTAAAAAACAAAATAATTTTTTAAAATTTATTAACATATCTATCACAAATTTTTTGTAATTAATGTTTAAAAGTTATTTAATTTAGCTAATGTGATAATTTATTAAATACGTACCTATACAGGTATATCTGTGTCCATATATATTGTATATTGTATAATTATGTGCTATTTTATTGTGTTCGCGAACGCATATTGTTAATTTTAAATATATACTTGATAGCTTGAATTTTTTAAAATCTGTTACAAGAATATTACCATTTATTTGGAATATAATTTAGAACAGAATTCTATTTATGTTAAACCCTAAAAAAAATGTATTTTGATTTTCTATTAATTAAAAAATAAGATAAAGCAAAAATATACCTACTGTCAAAAATGAGAAACTCTTAAATTATGAGAAAAAATATTTACTGCCTATAAGTTTTAACTATAGTATATTTATATTATAAGACATTATGTATTATTTATTTTAATTAAATAATGTCTTAAAAATATTTTATATACAGTATTATAGATAATAATAATATGTTGTACAAGTAGGTATTTCGCGTGTTTAAAGGTAATAGTGAGAAAACTGAGTAAAAACTTATAGTAACAGGGGTTTCCTTGAGTTACATTTCACAAAATATTAGTCCAATAATACCTATCTATATTGAATTGTGCAATATAATATAATATTATTATTCATAAATTTGAATAATTTTATAAAAGTACTATAATTAAATTATATTGTTTGTAAAATAATATATATTATACAATATATTACTCTTTCTATAGTGTTGTATGAGTGTATAAGGTATTATGTAGATAACAATTGTTTGACTGATTGTAAAATTTAAAAATTCATGTGTTACTGTTATACATTGTTAAATGTAAAATGATAGAGTAGGTATAAAATAAAAACATGTACCTATCTATTATAGATACGCAAGTGTAGCGGAGAAATATGATACTAAATGATTATTATTAAAAAAAGTGTATCATGATATTTTAAACAGCGTCCAACCAATAATATTTGACCATATCACAGTTATATTCAATTCAATTAGGCTACATTACACTCATGTATATAATGGAATCTGATTGATAGGAGGAAAACGCGTGTTCTATTATTATATTTGATATTTTTTTTTCGTTATTATTATATTATTACTGTTGTACATGATTTGCGATTGTTATGTGTATGTGTGCCGATATTTCACGACCAATTTGAGCGATACTGTGTGAGAACGAAATATCTATTACGGACAAGTGAATTTTTAGATTTCAATTTGTGATGTCTTCTTTTTTTGTCGGCAACTAATCGCTGTATTAGCCACACTTAATATACTCCAAAAGAAATAACACAGTATAATACAACAGAAATTGTGTCATTTTTATTTGTCAAGATATAATCTTGAATACGTTATATTAAACTATTGATCAATAAATCAAATTAACCATTCACAAAAATGTCAATGAAGTTTTAACTAGGTTTCTTTTAAAGTTTTCAACAATAACAATAATGTCGGATTCAAACATGAAATACCTAAACTATTTAATCTCATAATAGTAGCATAATACTGTCGAATAATACCTATAGAGTTATAATATTGCAAAGTTGCATTAATATAAATTTAGTTTATAAAAATATCTTACTAATAACAGTAATAACAGTAATAATGAACTCTTATTTTACACGGAAAGACTAGATAATATATATTATTAAAATTTGGAAGTGATATTTAATAACTAACAATAACTATATTAAAAATTATAATATTTTAAATTTCTTATTTTTATTATTAATCATAATTTTCTGTAGCAATAAACTATATGCATTGATTTATAGATTTATCACTTTTCCTCGGGAATAGGTAGTTTGAGATAAATTAACTAAAAAACTGATAAAACTTTATCTTTATAATTTTTTTTTATAACGCAATAGTTATTATTTTACGATTTATCAAATGCGGTATTACGCCCACTTTAGTTCACCAACCGTACCGTACCGCGTGTAATGCATTTTTTATTTTTATTACTTGATTACGTTTTATGTATTAACATAATTTTTAAATACAAGATGGTAAATAAAATGTTATAATTATTTTAAACTAATATAATATTTATTTTCGTGGATTACATTATTATGTCATGTTTTAAAATATTTAAAATATTAATATTAATATAACAGCTTCATTATCAAATATATATTTATTAATATTGGCAAAAATATCATTGTATAATTTTATGAATTGATAACTTATTTTATCATTTTGTAATAATCGACGTGACATAAATTTAATCAAAAGTTGGTAATGTACTTTGTAGTATTAATTTTAAATGCAAATTTTACTTCACGATATTTCAAAAAAAATGAGTTTTTTGTATTACCTTAAAAGACCTATTTGAATTGTTTGATGGTCTTGTAAAATAGTGGGAATTAACTTGCAGTCATATTATTTTCCCCAATAGCGGTATGTTTTTGGTCGATATTGTTATACACAAACGTAATTTTAGGATTCGGTTCACGTCGGGTGGAAAACTGTCATGGTTTTGTAAAACAAAGGGAAAATCCAGAAGGTATAATCTTTTTGCCGGAAACAGTAATAATAGTAATAATAATAATAATAATATTGAGAGTTATATAAAGCGGGGTGAACAAAGGTGCCTAAGGATATAGAAGGGCTCGGGAAAAGCAAAGAAAAAAAATAATGTATGAAAAAAACGAATTGACATAGCCTTTAGGGATTGCAACTTTCAGAATAGATGACCCCTCAAGGCCAGTAACAATTGCTCCCTAGCCACTGCCAAGGGTCACGAGGAGAAATGTACGTGTGCGAGAGTGATAGTGGGGATAAGGAGAGAGACAGGGAGAAAAAGATTGTGAGAGTAAAGACACAGAAGAAAGGAAAATGTAGAAAAGAACAGGGAGACGTCCAAATAAGAGGATTTGAATGTCTGGACCCCACCCAGTGTCCATGTGTATATGATGACGTGTCGGTTTTTGGGGTCTGTCAGCCGGACCAAGACCGATCGGAATACCAAAGCGTTTAAAAGCCCGGGGAGCTTTATGTATAAGGGATAATCGCCCTTTCGGTTTATTTCGAACGTTTACGAGTGGAAAAGGATATGTGGGTTTTTTTCTTTGGAAACATAACCGACGAGAGAGGGAATATAAACGTCGTTTGATCGTGTACCTACCATTATAATATATACAATATACATATAAATTCGCACGGACACCTCAAACGTTTAACGTCAAGGTTCATATTATTATAACTTTTTTTTTTCAAAAACCTTTGTTCGAGATAATTTAAAATTAAATATTAATTTAAGTATTTTTAAAATTTGTTTTTCCAAATAATCATCAAAAAGAATTGAGTTGAAAACATTTTAATGATTACAATTAATACAAGAAGTCAATACAATATACGTGTCTTTATATCTCACAGACTTGATTTCAAAAAATAATTTAATACAAAATTTCATATAAGATTTAAATATGTTTTGTCGTGTTAAATTACGAGAGAACTAATATAATGTCATGGTAATATAATAAAATTTAGATGACGTTTTTAAAAGACACCTATAAAATATATTTATATATGAATGAATATAACATAAACAAAATAAGTGGCGTTAATAAAATAATAACATTTTTTTCATCATTATTAGGTGTTTAGTATAATAATGATTAATTTCTACCATTTCAATAAAGTAAAACAAACTTTTAGTTATAAAATAGTGTAGTCATGATTAATGATTTAATAAAACAAATTGCATTTAAAATATTTATAAATATAATTTGTTCAAATTTCAATATAAAACGTGATATCAATAAATTATTATTTTTAAATAAAATATTCTCGTAAAAATTAAATTAATTGAAATACATGTTACATTGGTTTTATAATAAAATGAGTACATCAATATTTCTTATTTTAAATTTATTAGTGAATTAAAAAAAAAAAAAAATAGATAGCTTTTAATAGATGTCTAGTACAATTATAAATTTAAATTACTTAAACACAATATTAATATGTATACTCGTATTATATAATGACAATTATTTACTTTGAAAATAATTAAATTTAATATTTATTCAGGAATTTATCACATATCGATCCGCGGCAATGCGACGGGATAAGGATCGGGAATTGTTAAAATCGGCTGTTGACAATATCGGAGTTTAGTTTACAGTGGAGCCAGAGCACTGTTCTGGATAAATTGCTAAATCTGATAACTAAAACAGAAATCTATGGGCGCGACAGGGTCGGGGACGAAAAATCGGAGTGTTATTGTTACAGCTGAAAACATGAATAAAAGAAAACTTCTGTCATCGCCACCACCATCGTCAGCGAATAATGTGAGTATATATATATATATATATATAGAACATACTAAGGGGTAGCCGGCTAAAACGTCCGTATTCGAAAAAATTTCTTTACGCTCAATATGTATTTATTCTCGGTTCGTCGTCACCGCCGTCGCCGCCGATGTCGTTGCAAAAAAAAGTTCAAAGGTCCCGGCCAGATACGCCGCATGAATAAAGCATCGCGTGTTCCCCTCCCGACCGGCTACAAATCCCTTTTGGGCAAAAGCCACTCCTTTCGTCGGCATCCTAACCCAAAGATTTTTCACGAATAATCGTATATATATATATATTATATTATATTATAGTATATGTGTGTTTGTGCGCGTGTACTGTGCGCACCACTGCGAATGACACGATACACGAGTTATGTCAACGATGAGAATAAAAACCTTTTCCACACGATATATATATAGTTTATAATAAATTTCAATCGGCAGTAATTTTTCGACTCGTAAATCGTATAAAAATCCATTCATACCAGCATTATATTATTATTATTATTAGTTTTGTTTTGTCCATTTGTTTCTCTCAGATATTTATGTTATTCTTCGTTATTATTATATATTTATCTCATTTTATAAATCCCTGCCATCGATGTGTATACTTATTATATGTATACACGACGTATTAAAACCCCGCGGGAGACTGTGGACTTGTACAGTATTATATTTATAGAAATGCGACCAGCCGGACGTGGCTTATAAGGACATCGTGTGCTTATATATATATAATTGTATAAAAGAAAAAAAGTCTCACCGTGTTGATTGGCTTCGGGTGCGTGTGCGAGAGGGAACGTCGGTCTGTCCGGCCGGAGATATCATTCCAATTATAGCTGACCCTGGTATTGGCGGAGGGATGAGTCCTTTCCGAAAAAAGGGACCACGAGCGCCTAGCTTTTCGCCGGGTTCCCGATTAGCAAAAACACGATCGTTGCATCATTTTGCGACCGGATGTGTAGAACAAGATCCCCACCATTATGTATAACGAAGGTTCTGATTATACACAGATCGATATTATACGTAAACACAATAATAAAATATTTCAATTTCATCTTGTCGATATGATAAAACGTTTTATTTGAACATTAATAACATAGTTGATATATATTAAGTAATATTTTTAAAATAAATAGTTATAGTAAGCAATAATAACGGGTAAATGTCCAATATTTAATCATTATTCTGTTTGTACTCTATATATGGCATTTTAGTTGAGAAATGTCATATAATTATTAAAATATTGCATGGGTATTCATATTTATATACATTTATGTTCTATAAATGCTATAATAAGTATATAATAAAATTCAAATTAAAACACCTAAACATTTTTTTTTTTTTCATATTTTCATTGAAGATGTTTAAAATTTAAACGTTTAACATTTGTTATAATATATTAAATACTAGCGAACAAATTCAAATATACGTCACATTATGTTATTGCTGTTGTTTTCTTATAATATTTTGATTTTTATCAAGACAATAAAGTATCCATTGAAACATTTAAGCTTTAAACTTTAGCCCCTTATAAACTTTTGGCATTAAAATATAATGGAGGCTATTACAGCTTAACACGTTACTGTGGATCCGTATCGGATTTCCGTTTACTCGTTGGATTTTTTTTTGATTTGGCGATTTAAAAGAAGAAAATGATGATGATGCTAAAATGAATCCAAGTATCTTCGCATTTACTCTTCGAGTACTTTTGACAGTCGAGTAACTGTGTCTTACTAAGTATAAACATAATGTACGTACATTTTAAACATAACCAAAAGTTATAATTGGAACTTAATGTATCCTAAAAAAGTATAATTATTAATTATTTAATTATTAATGATGTTTAACTTTGTTTGATATTTAATTACATCGAGGCAAACTACAAATTTAAAAAAGTGGTTATAATATAAATGCCGAATACCGTTTTATGGCATATTTGTTATCTAATATTACACATTACATAATAATTGATTTTGATAAAATGTATACGATTATTTTCTATTAATTTTAATACATTTTCATTGTAATGTGATGGAATAAATAAATATTATAGTGTTAGTGAACTCGGAATAAAAGACAAAATTAATAATTATTGATTCGCATGCATCCTTGTAATTGGGTTATCCTCAATACATTTACATTACACTTTATCGTCTAGTTCTTAAAAAATATACCTACAAGATGTTCAAAAAGTATAAAACAATCGGAACATTGCTTTCCCCCGATATTTATTTTAATTAAAAATGTTGTTTTTCTACATAGGTCGAGTATTATAGTAATTGTTGGTTTAAAATTGCATATTACTTAAAAAATGAATAAAATAAAAATTCCATATTATTTTTTAGGGAGAGAAAAAATCGCACGTTTAGCACATATTTGGAATACTCTTTATGCATCACAAGGTATATGTACTGACATATTGAACACGAATTATTATTATTGCACAGAGATGTGATGCTAAAAACGTTGATCAGTATATATTGTAATCGGTCATCCCGGCCAACAGCCCTACGATAATCGTCGCATGAAAAATATCTGTAAATTGAACGCACGGACGGATACGGTGGACGTGATCTACATTTAAGTGCATTTTTTTTTTTCATTCATTCTCTGCCCTTCCGATTTATTACACGTGTCTAATATAATAACGTATCGTATTATAATGCTTTCATTTGGATTCTTTCGCGTTTCCTATTCGTGACCGTTGAAAACATATAAATAATAATACTTGCTACAGCTACTGTGATATTACTAATAAATAATAATAATAATGATTGAATAATGGAAAACATCGAAATAGACGTTAATTTAATATGGTTTTCTTTATTTTCTTCCGCTTCTATCACTGATCGTCATCGTTTTGTTATCCTTTCCACCGTTCCCATCATTGGTGTGCGCGATGATAAGTATATGATTGATAAAAAAAAAAAGTTTTCCAAATCCCGCCTGAACGAGATCATCTTTATAATATAGTATGATATAATAATAAAATTATTGTTATTATTATGCTGTTTTGATATGCTTTTTCGGGGTTGATAGCGCGGTGGGGATTTTTCGATCCGATTGTGCGACAGTTTTCTTCTTTCACGCACTTGGCATTTAGGTAATATAAATAATAATATCACAATCTTTCGTCGTCGTCGCGTCGGGCGGGCTCGTTTTAGTAAAGATATTTTACCCTCCACACTTCCCGTCAGACGTTATTACTCCACCTATATATTATACGATCGATATAAAAAGTAGTATTTCCAATAACAATACTAATAACGTATAATATGAAATAATAATAATATTATGTGTATACATATCATTATATTATATTATACGTTCAACAATGCGCCACAGCATGCATTCGTATATTATACATATTATACACAATACGATTATTATTATTACTATTATGACGTTTGTCGGAACAAACGGAACGGGGGAAGAGATACAGAGACGTCTTCGTGTCGTCGTAATAATGACAAATAGCTATCGTTCACATACATATTATTATTATTATTATTATTATTATTATACACGTATCTTTCTCGCCATTGTTATCAAAATTCTATGAATGTGTGTGTGTGTGTGTGTGTGTGTGTGTGCTGGCCACCGCCGGCGTGTGATAACCTATTCGAGCTACCTGATTTACCTGTCATAATTTTTAATGAGGTTATACACGGTATGTGACTTAATTTGAAAAGGGTAGTACGTGCACGGTGTGATTGTCAAGGTTGGTTAACTCGGGTGATTGTGACCATAATATATCTGTGGTTCAGAGCGGGGCGTGGAGGACGTCTGCCACCGACGATATAACATTATTAAGTCGTATATTGGTGTATTAAGTGCACCCGTTTAAATTGTGACGATAAATCGAAAACTTTGTAAAATCCGAATTTCCATCGAAATCCATAAAACGCTTGATATGTTGACCCGCAACATTATCAATCGGTCAAGTCAAAGTGATTTTTGTTTCCTCTTCGATTTTCCGTTATCGTGCCTCACTCACGATTCTGTCAACAAAAACAATAATATAAAATAATAGACAATTGATCTTTTTGGTCAGATTTTAAAATATTAATATTTTAAGTTGGACACGCCTGACCTGGGCTGAATGCAATTCTTCAATTATCCATTATTGACCTGAGCGTAGGTATTATTGTAAATAACTTTTTTTCTTTATCTCGAGTGCAATATTAGATTATAGTTCAATTAAATTAGTAATCATTAAAGCTTATGTTATTTTAATGTATTATACTGTGATGAAAGTTAAGTACGTTGTACGTCCGATGATAAAAAATACTGAAACACTATTTGCCTGGAAAGTTCGATTGACCGATCGAGTATCTTACCGTCGCCGCATTATAATATACTGACAAAAAATATGTGCGAGGTATAATCAAAGGATTATTCAATAAGTGTATTCGTAGCTAAACACTGCTACTTGAAAAATATTTATATGGTAGCCGAGATAACGCAGACGGTCCTAGATGGTAATGAACTAATGACTAACAAACAAATTCAATAGTAGAATGATTAAAATAATATTATGTAGGTAATTTTCAACAATACATATAGCAGGTCACATCACTGGGTCACAATAATTAATATTATAATATTTTATTCACATTATAAGATTATGTTATACTCATCGATTTATATTTCATAGTTTGTAGACAATTAACAATACGCCTAAATAACTTCTATAACATTTAAAAATATGATTTGAGCATTGTAACTTTAATTATAATTAATTTTCAATTTAATTAAATTATACCAGTTTGAAAGACTGAAAGAGATAAATTTATGTTACTTCAGTTTCTTGACAATTTAAATGTAAGGTGAGAGGGAAAAAAATATAACTCAAAACATGGGCGTCCGCAGACATTTTTACAGTGAGGAGCAAACGTGACTTGAAAACATTTTTTTTTTTTAATTTCCAAAATAATAAATCAACTTACTAAGATAAACTTTTGTGTGTAATAAATTATTTTAAAATTGATTAATTAATAAAATCACGGTACTATCTTGGTAGATAAAATTGGACATATGAAATATTAAAAACCAGAGGGGAACAAATTTGTAGGTAGCTAAAAACACAATTAAAATACAATGAGGCTACATAAAATTATTAAAGTGTAATTAGTTATCTAATATATTGTGTTTTATTAGTTGAAGTATGCTTATATTATAAATTTAAGATATTCAATTTTCTTCAACTCGGAAAAGTGTCAACTATTATGAAGTTGCTTTTCTCACTGAAAATTTAGAAAAGAAAAAATAATAATAATTCGTGATCAAAATGGTGGGTTGACATTTAAAAAAAATGGTAAAATTATGTTAAAAATATGCGTTATTTTACATTAAAACTATTCCAAAAAACTGTTTTAGAATCCGAAGTCAACCGACTCATCCGTCTGAGATATTTGCTGGTACCTACAAAATGGGATACACTGATAAATTTAAATGCAATTGAAATATAAATTGTATTCGTACACATAGTCCGAGCAATGTAGAATTTCGCATACGTTTTCCGATAGTCCACTTTCCCCGTAATACATTATGTTATGCACAATAATATTAGTTTTAAGTTCGTTTGGAAAATAGAAAAAAAGATCGTTTTACAAAATGTATACGCGAATGTGTTTTTTTGTTTGTATTTCTTTAGAATAATCCTGTCCGGAAATGAAAATGGTCGGTGACAGCGTATATATAACACTATATAATAACATTCAGTAGGTATTGATAGTCCAATGCCAAACGGGGTCGAACGTCGAATTCGGGAGATTTACATTAGATAATATTAATATAATATATAAAATGTCATCAATACCGCTCGATGACATGCAGACGACGACTATGATGACGGAGAGGGGTCAAGGGTGGGGTGTGTAACACAATATAATTTTAGGTATTTTATACTATCGCATGTACAAGGTGAATGAGGGACGATGAAGAAAAAAAAAATACTAATAATAAATAGAAATGTCTCGTAGCAATTCAACACAATCTGTGTGTGTGTGTGTGTGTGTGTGTGTGTGTCAATATAATATATAATTTAATAATAATAATAATAAACAGGGTGTGATGATGGTAATGATAATGACGAATCGGATCGGTTCGGGTTAATTTCCGTGTGCCGGAACGAAATGTGACGGACCACCCACCGGTGCGTAACGGCGACGGTGGCGGCGGCAGCCGGCGATAACCGTCGGACGAGAGCGCGGAAAAAATCGCCAGTCCGTCGACGATTCAACGCCGACGGACTGTGGTCGTCGGTCGTTATTATTATTATTATTATTTTATTTATTATTATAACTATTATTATCATTTCCCCGTCACTTCCCCTCCGCGGTTTATGATACGGACGTACGTTGTTCAAATGTTTTATTTTCAATCCTTTGCCGTCCGTCCGTCGTCGTTACTCGTTGACAGTCGTGGGAATGCAAATTTTTCTCGTTCGCGCCCGTGTCCAATCGCACACGTTCGTGATAGACTATAGTATTCATAATATTATCGTTATCGTTGTTATTATTAGAACGTGTCGATTGTCTCCAGATACAATGAGTTTATATGAATATAATATGGCAACGTTTAATTTTTAAATGTTTAATTTCCATAATATAATATACAAGTTTTTTTTGAATTTTTATTTCTCCATCGTTCCTTATTTTCCGAAATTCTGGAATATAGAAATAATATTAAATTAATATTATTATTATGTTATTTAATTAATATTAAATATGAATATACACGTATCTGATACAAAATATACTGCAATAAGAAATTAATGAAATTGATATGCACTAAAAATTAACAAAGTTTTGTTATAGAATATTATATTTTAAATCAATAATAGTTATGTTTATTTAATAAAATAATCATTTTTTTAATTACATTAATGTAAATTAATATTTACGTTAAATAAATTAATATGATTATGTGTTTAAATTAACTTATTTTCGTATAACGTATTAAGTAATATGTATAAGTAATAATTAAGTAATATTCTATATTTTTACAACAATGCTTTTTTTCAATTTTCAAATTCTAACGATAGACTTAACGCTAACAAGTACTGTGAATTAAAAAATAATTTTATTAATATTTTAATTTTCTTTGAAGTACCTATTTAATAAGTAGTCCAGAGATTGTGTTAAGGAATTTTTAGAATTACCCAAAATATTATTTTTATGCATGTAGGTTAAAAAAATGTATTATTCATCAACGTATAGTAAATGCAACCAGTAATTAAGAAATCATAAATTATTTACACTTATAATTTAATATAACATTATATATTTTAATTTTAATATACGGTACTTCCATATTTATACTATTATTTTAGTATCTTTGTACAAATTATTTCGCATTAATTTTTTTTTCTAAAGCCTCACCTTCTTTACTTATAGAAGACACCATTGAAATAACCTTATTGTTTGCTTTTTGTTTTATTATATTTAAACATAATTGAATATCACATTTTTAAATACAAAAAAAAAAAAAAGAAAGAAGAAATTAATATCTGTATTGAATTTAAATAAATAATTTTAAAATTATGTTTTATAATAAAACAGAGAAATCACATATTTTAGGTGCTAACCAAATATGTATTGACAACTATTCATTTTAATTTAGAACTGTCAATAATGATTAAAATTGTCCATTAGCGTATAAGTTCTATTTAATAAGTACGAATATTAAAAACACGCGAAAAATAGTGTTATAAAATAATGTGGAATATCAATTAAATTTAAAACTGTTAAAAATTGCAAACAAGTTGCTTTAAACATTCAATTTAGAATTTAACTTATACTTATATTAATTATAATTAGATATAAGTATTTAAATAATGGATGAATATTTACAAATTAAATATTACTTTCGTTTTTAAGTATAAATAATATAATAATTGTTACATTCAAAAATAAATCATTGGTTCGAGTGTTAAATGTGAATTCGTTTCGGTACTGTATTTTATATTAAAAGTAAATTGAATTATTGTGGTCGTTTTTGAACATTTATTTTTATAAAAATATATTTTGCAGGGTCAAAACATTATTTACGAAAAATATTTGTTAGGCTATGAAATAATATTTTGTGAATCATTTTTTAAAATTTGATTCATTTTTATCACTAATTTCATTAGAATTTAGTAGCACATAATTATATATTAATATACATTGTATATATTTGATTTATAATTAATATTTAGTCAGTAGTAATTCATATTTTTTACTTAGAATTATCATACTTATATTATATTGTAAATTATAATATATATCAATTTTTAGATCCTAAATGTATTATTCATTAAACACATTACAATTTTCATAAATTTATTATAAATATCGACAATACTTATGGAGCTTTAATTAAAAATATAGAAATAATAACTACCTATATAGGTATACTAAGTTATAAGAATATAATATTTATTTTGTATTACATTATGCATTATGTTTCTAATCTAACTCATTATTTTTTTAATGATTTATATTTACATGTAATTATTATACAAAAAAGCTAAAAAATTAATTATTAATGAATACCATAATTTGAAAAATAATTATAAAAAGTATAATTTTACATTTCAAATGTTAAAAAAAAAAAAAAAAAAATGATGAAGTTATGCTTAAATTTTTATAGTAATATATTTCGTATTAATATTTATAAGTTCTATTACTTTTATACATTGATACTGTTCACTTCAATCAATATTTTTTTACGTTACACGAGTTACTTTAGATAATATCAACTCTTTTAATTTTTTTTTATAATTGAGTATTTTCAAATTGAAATAATAAAAACAATTCTACGAATTGGTCATATTTTATATAAATCAAATTTCTATATAATAATTATAAAATGCAAAAGGTATTTGAGTTTAGAAGATCATTGACGTTTAATTATTAATATTTTTATTTTTACAGGTGTATTGGGAATAAAAGAAATAAGTTATACTATGAGTAGAATAACATGATTGAATGAATATTCATTGAAAAACAAAATCAATGCAATAAATTAATGTATTGAACTGTAAATCGTTCAATAGACTTCAAAGTGTTTATTTAATTAACAATTTATTTGGATGGTTGTCACTTTTAGTAATGTAAGTTATTTTTTTCAGTTTCTGGAGTGTTTGTTATTTACTACTATCATTTACATTGAGTTACGAGGATGCAGTGTTATTGTTACAGCTTACAGCGATAGCTTATCGATTTAAAAATCAAGAAGTAATGAAACACGAGTATTTATATAGTATTTTGTCACAACTTCACAAGTGGTCAAAAATGTATTTCTGATTAGTGTTTCAGGTGGGGAACAACTTCATGCAGTCACGAAGGAAAGACAATAGCTTTAAGATTAAGATTCGTTTTTATTTAAGATTACGTTACGCCACTACACCATCTACAGCCATCTATTTAAATTGTTAAAAAATATCCAATTATAGAATGAACAGGAGTAGTTAATATTGGTCTTTTCAACATATTGATTTCAGGGCAATATGAAATGGGGTGGGGGAGGGCAGGGGAGATGGATGTTAAGAGGTACGTTATATGCTTAGACTATATTAGTAAGTGTTATGATGTATTATGATTTATAATAGTAATAATAATATTGTATTGACGTAATATTGAAATAAACAGTTGAAATGAAGTCGACTGTTCTAGATTGGCATTAGCTAATAGATGTATATCGATTGTTTATGAAATTAATCAAGATTTTAATTTAAAGTCGTGTGCAAATTAATTTGATCCATTGAACTGTATATATTTGACATAATAGAGTATCTGTTGTAGAGTGATAAATAATCATATAAAATATAATATATTATGCATAAATATAAGAAGAAAACTCGTATTCGATGCGATACAAAAAATCTATGAATATAATAATGTATGATACATTATGACGATGTAGGGGGAGTTAGGTGTCTTAGGAGAGTAGTGATATTATATGCCCGATTTAAAATAAAACCATCGGACCATTAGTCTTTTTTAAAAATAAAAAATACTATTACGGTGGACCAATCGAAAAGCAATATCGTCTTCCAAAGAGTAACGAATAGTGTTTGGCGTTGGGGCGGTAGGGGTTATATTGCAGTCTCCGATAAAAATGAAACTCCTCTTTATTCATGGTTGTTGGTTTGGTAGGTGGAGGAGAGGAGGTTAGGTTGGGAAGAAAGTGAACGAAGGGAAAAAGGACGAACAAATACGAGAGAGGAAGGGGTAGTAGGAAACAGGAAAGGAAAGGAAAAAAAAATAAAAACGAAAGAATATATAAGGAAAGGATAAAGGACCGTTTTCCGTCCCGAGATTTCGCCCCGGACGCAAAATAATGTATACAACGGCCGCCGCCTTCTGTTGTGTGTATATATAGTAGGTATATACTCAGCGCGCGGATTGTAAATGTGCGAGCTTTACACATGATTGCGTCCGAACGGTTACCAACGGCAACGGCGTTCCCCCACTACCCCTGATAACCACCCCTAACCGATACACACCGAGCACACCTCTTCTTCACCACGTCATCTCGCCCCGGCCTCCGCCGTGGGATTTTAATACAACCGACTTTCATTGCGGTAAAAATAATGCTTCTCTCGTTTCTCTGACCCTTTCCTCACATCGCGCCACCCGGGTTTGATATAGCGGTGGCGCGCGCGCGTGCGGCAGACCCCCACTCCACAGCCGCGGGAGGGGAGTACTACCCTCCGACCGGACACGGCAGAAATAGCAGCTACCCGAAAAGCGCCCTTTTTTTCTTGTTTTCGCGAAATCGCGGGCAATAATCAATAATTATACATGTATACGACCGAACTCGGCGGTACACATCACGCACGTTTGTGCGCGGCGGCGATATATATATATATATATATATATATTATATTATTATACATACACGTGTACATTAAGTCCCTTGTTTCGCATTTTTCCCATTTCACCGAGTTTCGTCGTCCCTTCTCACAGTTCACGCGACCTGCTGCAGATCGTAGACGCACAACGTTCGGCATCGACGATTAGCCTTGGCCGCGCGGTGAAGGACTTTGGCCGTGCGTGCGGTACGCTGACTGCACGAGCACGTGGGGGTGTACGACCTTTAGCGTCGATGCCGTTTTATCCACGGTAAATCTTCGTAAGTCTCTTGTTCGTCAACTCCGTCCTGCAGTGACGTATTTAAGCAGTCTTGAAAATTAGCCCACGAAAACGGCCATGAAATATGATAAAATGAACCTACCCATACCTAGGTTTACTAAAATATGAGTATGTTAGGCATAGGTTATAAAATGTAAAATTCAGTGTCGGCCCGATGCTGATCATTTTCATATAAATTTTATAATTGTGCGTAATTGGAAAATGTTCTCACAATAAAACCAAGTAAAATACGATCGACGTAGAAACTCGTATTTTAAGAATAGTAATATTTAAGTAGAGTTTATACACGCGTCTATCACGAGTTTGTTTTTATCATTGCGCTATACGATCTACTGGACCATTTAATAATACAAATGTAACTTAACCTAACCTACATTATCGTTCTGGTTAATAGAATCTGATTTTTTAAACGAAAATCACAAAAAAGTCACAAATTAACTATTTTTCTTTCGTACATTAACAATGTTCATATAGCTGCCTTAACCGAATAATTTTTTATATAAATAATTAACTAATTTTATACTATATTACTATTAGAACTTTTTAATAACTACCATTATTACCATATTATTATATGGTTGACCCGTTTTATAAATATACGTTTAGTATTTACTGAACAATAGTAAATATATAATGTAACGTAATAATATGTTGTCCGATTAGCGATTACACAATTACACATCTTGAATTGGCACACTTGACGGATTGAGGTACAAAGACCAATATTTACAATTAGTATGCTTTTTTTCACATATAAGGTACAGAAATAACGTATTGTCCATAATTTTATTAAAATTAAATACAACAAATCGTAATCAAATACAAATTTATTATTTATATTCAAAACGTTATCATTCGAGTTTAGAAATAATTTATTTTTTATAGCTTTTTTACATTTTGTTTCGTATAGATAGGGTAAAAGTATCGACCTTTACCTTTCTATACGTGTCTAGATTTTGATTAGAGGGAGCCGCTACCGTATACGTTTAAAAGACGATACCTTATTAATTAAAAAAAAAAATCGTTTTCTTTGTCTCCCGCAGAGTTTTCATACACGACTACCGCTGTCGGAGTTCGTCCGATAATATTCGTATCCGGTACGAGAATAAAAATAAAACAACAAAAACGTTGTTTTTCCGTCGAATCTGTCGCGTTGAGACTGCCGAAATAATTTGAACCGTTTTAACAGACACGATGAAGCGTAAAATAATGACAAATAAAAAACACCGAAACAAAACGATAGAACTTGTTTTTCAATAGAATATTGTTGTTTCGGTTGAGATGAAAATACTGTAAAGGAACACACACATATACACTGTCATATCGACTCTGTTGGACATACCACCACGAATACTAAAAATTGTAATAATAAAAAATATATATTTTTTTAATATAATTCTGGCGGTTTTCGCTTATAGTACCTGATTAAAACGAAGCATATTATTCCGTTCAGTTAATTAATATAATTGACATAATAAAATCGCCTCTTATGATTGATCTCTATTGATAAATGATCATGATCATTTTTTTTATGCATCTATTTGGACTTTGCAATATGGCACAAACGATTATTAGTTGTTTTAAATACGATAATATTATAGTTTATATTTGTTATTTTATGTAGGTAATATTATTGTCGGGCGCACTTGGGAGCCGACAAGGTATTGTAAAAAGTTAGAGTTAAATTTTTAATAAAGGCATTCCAAAAATCATGGGCAACTGTAAACATAAATGATAAATTATATGAGCTAAAAGAGATACGATTATCTATATAGGTATATTTACTATTTTTAATGAGAGAAGGCTTCTCACAACACACATTTTTCTTCACATTCGATATACTCATAATAATCATAATGGTCAAAACTTATTACAGTTAAGATTTTAATGTCCTAAAAAATTGCCTAAATGCATAATTAAAATGACAAAATATTTCATTAAAAAAAAAAAAAACTTAGAGAATGTAATATTTATATATTACGAGCTTAAATTTGCAAGAAAAAAAATTACAAAAATGTAATATATTCTTGTTTTTAGAACACACTATACGTTATTTTTAATTAATTAATTGCAATTGCACATTTTGAGTTTCAGAAAATTTGGAATAATTCTATTAAGTGTCACAATACCGTGTTAAAATACACGGTTAAAAATAATATTGCCCCTGTAATCCCTTATTGTAAAAAATATAATTTATATGAAACGGGAAAAATCTATAACGACGGTATTAATGTTAGAGAAAAAGGCGAAATAATTAGCGAGTTTTGTGATAGAAAAATATATGTTTGTATATTATTTAATAATAAAAATAGATTTTAGTTGGCGGGTTGTAATTTAATATTTTTAACATTTATCGTAAACATACACGTCCGTTGGCTGACAGATAATATGTCTTTGAGTTAACTTTATGGGCCCCAGTAGACTGATAGAAATTGAACTATACAGGTTGATTACCTACAATATTTTATATTTTAGATAGTTTTTCGTTTTTATAAGTAAAAAAGAAAAAAATGAATAATATAAAAATAATTATATAATATAATTAAATACAATGTAAAACTATCTGAGGGTTTAATATTTCTGTACGACTTTTTCTAGTATTCAAAATTTGATAACCAAATAGGAATCTTTTTCTTTTTGCTGTTAATTCTAGTTGTTATAACATGAAATGTAACATGTCATCCTGTATATAACCGAAATAAAAATACATAAATGTATCGGAACTTTAGTGGCACTTATGAGAAATAACTCGTATGTTTTCTCAAAACAGGGTCTTAAAGTTTTTTTTTTTTAATAACATAACGAGACACGGAATACGACATTTTGTCAAACAGCTCGGTGTATAGTTTTTTATTTGATTGTCTGTCGAGACAATAAAATGTTATAAGTGCACACTACTCTTTCTGTACTTTTGGCGATGATGGGGGCAGTATCTGTATGGCTATTAAAGAAATACAAATAAATATTACATATTATTTTTATTTGTTAAACTTTGAAAAATTCGAATGGCTATTTTATTTATTAATTTATACTTTTACTTTATTCTTATGCCTAAAATATGGCAAGTCACACTTTAACTAGAATATCATAAGCTTAATCTGAGCTAGTGAGATGTGCGTTTATATAAATTCTAACGCCGAAATATGTTTATTTAATTAGGTTTATTACTATTGTCAAAATTAAAAAAAAAAAAAATTATATATAAGTAATATTCAGAATTTACAATATGAATTATAAAATACTTATATTCGTTGCATACTTTTAATTATTTCAATTTATGTTAACATTTTTGGCGATGCTCTATATATAATAAGGAAATCTCGACCTTCCAATTTCACTATAATGAATTCTAATTTTTTGGAAACAATAATAATTAAAAGCGTATAAAAATCATTAAAATGCAATATACCTGTTACAAATATATATATTTATTATTTACTCCAAAAATTGCATTTTGTTAAAAACAATTATGATTTATTTTTCTACAAATACTTTTTTTTAATACTTCGAAATTGACGTGTTAATTACTATATCGTTACAATAAGCATATATTTTACGAAAATAAGTCTATTTTTAGGTTTACCTGATGTAGTGTTTGATGGAATATTAATAAAATTATTAATTAATATTAATAATATATATTATAATTATGTTAAAATATACAAATAAGGTAGAAAAACTCAAATATAGGTTAATTTCTTTAAAAGCGTTACGAAATATGTACATTCAACTTTCGGGTCTTAGCTGTATGAAATGTATTTATATCTCATTACTAGATATATTGCTAAATTTTATGTTTTATCACGTTAATGCAGTTGAACGTCTATGATAATAATATTTAGGTATAAAAATATAAAATTGTAGTTATGTTGTATAATTTATTTCGTAAAAGTGTTTGTTAAAAATTTGACCGATAAAACGTTAAGAAAATATTTCATATTGTCTTTTTTTCTCATAATCATATAATAATGTTACGTTATATTGTATTTTTAATCACAAATGAATCAAATGAATTGAATAGGAATTGAATAGGTTATGTAATGTCCACTTATAATTTCTAAAATAAAAAAAAACATTTAAGGACAAGGTTTGCATTTATTAACAATATCAAAAGAAACGTCGTATTATCTTTAATTAACTGATGAATAAAACATTGATTTTTTTATCGTCAATATTTTACAAAAATTGTTTGTTATGTTATTCATATAAATGATTTATTTAGCATAACGGTTATTGATTACTATTACTACCAGCTACCTATATAAATATTATTGTCAATATAAATTAAATATTTTGATAATAAAATATATATAATTATATATAATTTTTTATTTATAAAATATATAAATAAAGAATCAAATTTTAAATGTTAATTTTTAACTATAGGTATTTCCTCAAAGTTCCAATATTGGATTTTCGTTCATTTTTAACGTTAGGTAATCTGAATCGAATTCAGTTAATGTAAAATTAAATAAAAAAGACAAAATAAACGACCACATGATTATTATTTGTTTATTACTTTATTTCATTTGATTTTACCGTTTGTTTGTTTGTTTGTTTGTATCTTTATTAATTATTTTTGTCATTAATAATAATAGATAAAGTATACGTCTATATTTATACAAGTATATTATATTTATTTTGAAATACAAACGTAAAGACAATTCATTAAATTACATATAGGTATTTCAATTAAAAAGTTTCTTAAAAATAATACATTTAAAGATAAAGAATTAAGTCATTAAATTATAATATAAATAATTTGAAAAAATACAAACCATAATAATAAAATTAATATTTTTTTATTTAAAGAATTTAAAAACAACTAATTGAACTATATGAATAAATATATGTATAGTATTCCTACATGTAGTTTTATGATTTATTGGCAGAAAATATATTGAAATGACTTCACATTGGTTATATTTATTATTATTTAAATAATACAGAAAAGTATTTTTAATATGTGATAAATTTATAATATTAAATGTAAATAGTTAATTTTTTTAAAAAAAATATGAATATTGTAAATGAGATAATATCCTAATTCTAATATTATTAAGTCATAAGAATAATTGATAATAAATAATTGAATATAATTATAAATTATGCGTTTCGCTTGCTATATATTTATACTGATGATTTTTTGAGAATATAAGTACAAAATAGGTATATCTTATGTTATGAGACAAAATCAAAAAAAATAACTTATTTAATAATTAAAAAAGTATTTAACGATTTTTTATAATTATATACATTCAGATTCCATAACTATAATAAATTTAGTATAAATAAAGTGGTAAGGATGTTTTAGAATACAGTTTTTGTTTACTAGAATTATGTATAATAATTGTATCCAATGTTTAAAAATTTATATTATCTTTTTAATTCAAGGATTCTGTCATATGAAATTTATATATTATTTTAATTTACACTTTTTGAACTTTGGGTAAAAATATGCAATAATCGGTCAGACTAAATATTTCTCCGAGTAACGTTTGGTTATATAACTTATATAAATGTAAAATTATTTAAAAATAATACTTGAAGTATAAGTATCCAATTTTTAATTCGATAATAATAATTAATAGCAAAAGTAAAATTGATAATAGTAATAAAATATTATTATAAGCATAAATGTGTTTAAAGTTTAAAACAATAATAGTTATAGTATTGAAACGTTTATTTTTTGAAAACTGGATTACTATTTAAATGTTTTATTTTATTTTTGGTTCATAAAATATAATACATCTCAATAAATTACCAAATTAAATTACTTTCAACCGATAGAAATTTGAATTCCGTTTTTGCAATATTATTTGTGTTTTTCAACCTTAAACATTATGAACGTGTCATTTACAGTGATTTCTCTTATCTTGAAATTAATTTATTTCCACGCCATTATTACTAATCTAAAACTATATAGATGATAATAATAATACTGTAAGTTGAGTAATTGCAATTGTGTTGTATAGTTGTGCATTAAAACGTTGTGTAAATGATGGAGGAAAAAATGACTTAATAAAATTGAATAATAATTATTATTTTCCTTCTAACTTAAAAAAATTTGTTAAAAGTTAAAGTTAAAAGTAAATTTGTTAAAGCGAACTTAATAATTATTGTAGCACAAAATAAATAATGTGATACAATTTTATAGAATTATTAAGTAAATATTTACCTAATATTATATATACTCTTTGAGAAAAATAATTAAAATAACTTTAAATATTGCTTTTTAGGTTCTTCTTACATTAATTGGAAAATAATATTTCCTATTATAAACAATTTCGGACATAATGTCATAAGGTATAGTTTAATAATAATGATATTAAAATTACTGAATTCATGTAAAATTAAAAAATGAGAACGATTTGACCCTTTTTTTTTAAAAAAAAATTACAATTTAAATACAGAACACAATATATGTTAGTATATAATAATAAATTTATGCAATTTATATGAAATTTATACATGTGCATAATGTGACAATGTGCATTAGAAACTTGACTTTATAAAAAACAATCGTATATATATTGCAGTAAATAATTTAAGTCTTTTAGTTTGTTATAATTTAAATAGTAAAAATATATTTCTATGTCAACAATCGACATTCGTCGTAGAATACTATTAGTATATAAATAATTATTTATATAAGTGTGATTGTTTATACGAGTAAATAACAAATACTTGAAATATGTTTAAACAAATTTATGTGTTTTTATTAAATTAAAAATAATATCGAAGTTTAGGAAACTATTGTAATTAGAAATTACAATTAATTATAAAACAAACTATGAAATAAATATTATGAAACAAATAGTTAAATTTGATTAAATATGCTTGAAATACGTAATTACTAATTTAGATGTGTAAATTCGATCTTAGGAACTTTTAGATCTTTAAAATTGGTCCAAAGTTGATAATTTTAGAAGAAATGCATTGAATCAAAAATCATGATTTGTATTATCATGTTATGAATGTTATGATATATAAAAAAGTAATACAAAGCATTTTATACGCTGTTAGTATGATATAATATTTGTTTGTGATTATGCGGATATTAGTTGACGAAGATAGTAAAAATAAAGTTGTAATTAAAAAATATATTAAAGTTAAAGTCAATAAAAAGTCTAAATATTATATTTTGTTCGAAATTAGTTTAAACGAACAAATGATACCGTATATCATATTGCCTAATCGAAATGCCGTGTCTTAAAATAAATCGTATAATAAATTTCAATTCAATGTTAAGATTGAATAAAATTAAAATTTAAAAAATTAAACATTTTTTAAACAGTAAATTTCTTTTTTTTTGCATAAGGGTTTCAAGGATTTTAGACAATAGGTATTATTTTATGGTTATGGTACATAAGTTATGTATATTACTAAAATAAATGCTAAATATAATATAAAATAGAAAAAAAATAGACAAAACCATCAATTATCCCCGATGATAATAAGACAAGTCGTCAAACATTATTATTATTAATATTATTGTATACTTTCATTACTTCATAATACATCGGAATAATTTCAGATGAAATGATAATAATAGTTCAATTAACAAATCCTTGTTTCAATTGTAACGCATTAACATAAATATAATTATTTAACCAAGACTAATTAATGGACATATACCTGTATAATATATTTTACATTACAGTGAAATCCAACCTCGTATATTCAGAAAAACAATAATTATTGTTTTTCTACTATACGGTTAGTTGGATGTGTAATGACATCTTAGTTTTTTATAAAAAAAAATATATACGATTATAGTACAAAAACTACGGTTACTATTGAGAAATATTTTTTTGTAAACAAATTAAAATTATAAAAATAACCCAACGGATAGGGTTATAAGTTTCTAAACTCTTAAATTAATGCTAATTAAATTATATATTTCTTTGGGTCAGTTATTATATACTTTAATAATAAATTTCATTATTATACGTATGTAACGCATAATTGTTGCAACGAGAACAAACACATAGTGTATTTTATATTTTAGAAAATTAACTACCTACACACACGTCTGCACAAAAATATCGTTACTATAAATTTTGCTTTTAGTATATGATACTTATAAATAGAAACTATAATATTATGTCATTATATTATATTATAACTGCATTGTCTGTACTAAATATAGTTACTATTTCCAATTTTGTCGATTATAATTTATAATTGTATTGATGTGATACTACAACATACAGTTATGTAGATACGAACTTACGATTTACACAAATTTTAATGTCCATCAGTTTTTTAAATTTAATATTAAAATATACATTGTTTTAACCAAGATAAAACCTTATTTTTAATTTTACAAATTAATATTTATAGATTGTATTGCGTCATTTATAGTTTTCAGTGGTGTGACTAGGTTTTCAGGGGCCCTTAATAAAAACAAAAAAATGAAATAAACATTGTGTTACCAAGTTTATTAAAAAATCTCTATAATAATTTGTTAATACAACATTATAATTGTTGACCTGTGTAATAATCTTAAACGGTTCCTATCCTTACTGCCGTGTCATTGTATCGTTGTCCAAAATACTTATTAAGGTTAATATAAAACTGTAGTATTATTTGACGTAAATTATTTGCATAATCTACAGAACTAAGTATATCAGGCACAAAATATCTCAAAAAAGATTTTCCAATTTCCGTATGTTTGCATTCATAATCAATTACTACAAAATGTATAATAATACTAACTTGATCTACCTTTTTAATATTTCGAGTGGAGTCAAGTATGACAGAAAAGATACAAGATTTTCATCATCGCAAACGAATTCCTGCATTTTGTTATCTAGTATTGCAATTAATTCATATTGGATTGATTGACTTAAGTATTTAATTTTGTATTTACAATTAAATGGTACAATATATTTTAATGTTTTGTGTATTTCATTAATCTAATTATTATCCAAGACATTATTACACGATTACTTTATTGAATTGTATTAATCATTTTTTTCAAGTGCCCCCTGCTGTCGGGGCCCATAGTATTACTAACCTAACCTAACCTAACCTAACCTATAATGCCTACCCGATTTTTACGCAATTTATAGTTTCTGATATATTCAATTACATTACATTTTGGATTTACAAAATGGTTATTATTTACACGTCAGTATATGCATGTTCTAAATTTTAACTTTAAAATATAAAACGTCAATTTACATTATAACTATTATACTAAAAAGTACTTTTTTCTTTTTTAAATTTAATTTTCTTTCACATTTTCATTGTAAAAAATTAAAGTAAAATAAATTATAAATAATTGCAGTATATCAAGTATATATTATATCTGTCGGTATTCTATACAAATTTATAATAATAATAATAATAAACTATGACATAGACATTATTTGATTGTATCAAATTTTATTGATAATTGATAAATATTGTTAAAATAAAGAATAATATTATACGAATTACGTCATATTAAGAAATCATTTTGTATTCATTACATTTAATTAATACTTTGAATTGTTTCAATTCGATTGTTTTGTTGGTTAAGACTCATTATATTTGATAATATTTATATTATCATAGTTTATATTTTTGTCATAATAATTCAATGTATGAGCAACTGTAATAATAGACAATGCCTAATTTTTACCAATAAAATAGTCGGCACAACTGTTGTACCACAACAGGTATAACATATAATAGGTATTTTTTAATTTTCTGTTAAACTACACTTTCAATAACTTATAGATATTAAGTAATTTAAAACAATTTGTAATCATCCTTTATTCTAATGTTGTATTTGTGTAGTTTTAATATAATATGTATTAGGTATCTTGATGATAATTTTTTCCTAATTATTTATTTATATTTTCTTATTGCTGTAATAAATTCCATATCTGGTATGTTTTTACATGAATCAGTTTCTAGTTATATAATTATTCGTATTGCGAAGATGATATATATATATATATATATATATTATATAATAAATAATTTTTTTAATATTTAAATACATACTAATATTCAAACATAGATTTTAAAATTATATAGTGAATTATAAACTATTATTATATCATATGTTAAATATACTACGGTAACAAATAATGATTCTTCAAATATTTTACAATTGTTTATGATTTATTAGGTTCAGATATATTATAGTATTTATAGACATATTTCAGTATTATCATCCATTATAGGTACTTAATTATTCTAATTAATTAATATTTGTTAAGTTTTAAGCAAATTTTTTAGTATTGTCATGTTTTCGAATAGTCGTATTACTCATGTATAATAAAAACTGAATTATTAGATCCGTTAAATCATAAGCGACCAAGCAGACAAGCTTTAAGTTAATTGTTTTTATTGACTTACTATCGTAAATTCATTGCAGGTAAAACGTTTTCTTCTTCAGAATATTCGCTTAACAAGAATCGTTTGATAAAAAATAGATATTATTGTCATGTGTTGTACCAGTCTTTCAATAATATTATTGTTGTGGTCTGTAACAAATAGAAATATTGTATAGTATGTGCATCATATCGTATTATTATTGTATTCGACGTAAAATACATTCGAATTATTATTATCCGTTGAAAGTTTTAATGCTAGTGATATATTGGACATTTCATTGTTGTTGTATAATATAATATGTTATATATCATTATTATAAGTGAGGGATTCGCGATACTATGAAGCAATAGTTTTCAAATGAAATACGACTTTTATTCGTCCGAATTCTAAGTATATATTTAATATTATACAGAGTATAGTATGAGGATTTAATATTTTTACATTGATATTAGGTTTAGGTATAATAATGAAACAAAATTTATTAAATATTTATATCACAAACCGATATTTAATATGGTATTACATCATACATATAGTATTTATAAGTACTATAATTACTATATGTGGTCTTAAATAGCTCTGAAAAATATGCTCTTATTTTGGAGTTATAGATAACATAATTATTATAATTTTTCTTTATCTCGGTGCTATAAAGTTAAGTAATTTTTTTATTAAAAATTTAATTTCTACTTTTATTCTAAAAGTTTCAAATTGATTAGATTGAAAAAATTGTCTTTTATCAAAATACTTAATGAAGTTATGTATTAATAAAGGTTATTGTTATAATTTTTTGAAAATGCAAATTTTTCATTAATATAATTCTATAGAAACCATAATTACTTATTAGTTTTCTACTAGTAATATCTATGCAAAATAATACATATTGTATAACCAGTTTTAATAGTTTAATTATAGGGAAAGGTATTTGAGATGTAACCTACTTCTATCACTAATTATTAGTTATATTATTAAGAAAAGAAAAGAAAATATTTATATTTATACAGATTTTATTTACAAAAAAAAAAAAAAAAATCGTAAAAAAAAAAGTTTTTACTACTATTTTTTCTTCTTCTAAATTTATTTATATATTACAAAAATTAAAAGGTAAAATTTGTATTTCCTTACAATATAATATATAAATAATTAAAAAAAATACGATTTTCAGAAAATATTACGATTTCCAAAATTATAGCATTTTGTCAGATCTTTCAGAAACATATATATATATATATTAGTATGCATATATAAATACATTTCGACTGTTTGTTTTGGATTGCGGTCCGCCGACGATCGTTAAATTATTGCGAAAGCGTTGGAGATATTTTTTGGAATGGCGATTGCCCAGAGATATTATAATTGTATAAATATATACATTACTATATAAATATAGCATGGTGGCTGCAGACTATAGGTATGAACAAGGTATGAATATTAAAACCGATTTATCTAATCGGATCGATCGATCTATAATAAAAATACGCGTATTATTATCGTAATGGATGCTAGTATATTATATACCTAAGTCGGTATATACCAATCGCGCGCGCGGTATTTTGGTAACGTTATAAAGATCGCGGTAATGGGTGTGCCATCGTCACAATGAGAGATGAATATTATTTTATTAGCACACCGTTAATAAAAGAAAAAAAATAATAATAATAATCGTACAACGCCATTGTCATTCGTCTCGTATAGACGCAAGCATAGACGATCGTTCGATTTGACGCAGACGTCGTCTCGGTATTTATCTTGATCTATAACATATAATACGGTAGGTATGATAATATAATAATTTTCAAATATTTTCCTTGCAACACAATTGAATATGTTCGGTATAAAAACTGTAAAAAATAAATGTAGTCAGTTGTGACCAGTGTCGCACGAACGATTTCTAAGAGGAGGGGCTATTCAATTTATAAAATTATGATTATATTGAGAAACATAAAAATTAATAAAACAATAGTTAATTAATTATTAAATAAATTTAGGTACGAAATACATCAATAAATAGATTTATTTCATCAGCATAAACAAAAAAAACGGGAATGTCAATTCTGGACGTTCCTCATTCATTCCTTCCTTCCTCGGAGAAATTAGTGGTTTGTTATAATTAAGATTTGAATGCAATGATATTGTATTCGAAAATATGATTCTGAGCGAATTTCAATTAGATATACAATTATTATACTGATAATCAAAATTTCAAAATTTTACTACGAGTGTAAATTACCTATGAGATTAATTCAAATAATTTTCAAGTCCCTACGATCAAAACAGAATTAGTTATCACTAAATACTTAAAATCAAATCAACAGAAATCGTAATTTTGCCGATTTCCGTCATTTTTTGGTAGTTATTCTTATTTCAAGGAAAAGCTTTTGAGAAATTTGAAAAATGAGCTAAATAAAGTACCAACTTAATGAAATTTTCTACCAAATGCATATCGTATTCGTGGTAATCGTATCATTATTATTTATACCTGAAAAAAAATTTTCAGTCTATTAAAAACACATAAAATATCATAATATTTAATTCTACTAAAGATTATAACTTTAAAAGCTTATAAAAAAAATTATGACTTATGATTATCAAAATATTTTGTAAATAGATTAAGTAGTATATGAGTAGGCTTCTATAAAATTTTCAAACCGTTAAACTGTTAGTTAAAAATTATAGACAATATTAAACATTTTTGGATAAATTTCAAAGGTCTATATTTAAAAAATAAACCTATCTGTTCCAAAATTTTATTACGTATGAAGACTACATATGAGAAATATGAGAATACTCAAAAAAATGTTTTAAGTCCCTTCATTTAAAATTTCATTACTTCATTAGTTATCATACTATAAGAACCATATCATAATAATAATAATAATATCATTAAATTTGTAGTGTTATCATTACGAACATAAAATCAACAACAAATTCAAATATTTATTTAAACATTACAACATTTACAGTTTTATCTAACTATACCCAGTACAAGACAATCAATATATTTTATTTAAGTATTATAATTATATTAAATATAATACGGTCAATGAGGGAAGACATCATCCCTTTTAGCCGCCCCCTGCGTACGCCACAGGTTGTAACAATAATATTATATTTAGTTATAAAATCTGGTCTATAATTGATTATTAAATAAATTTCATAGGCTATATTTTGATAATAAGTCGATACCCAATAGTCAATTGTATATTATATAATATAAGGTAGTTAGGTAGGTATAGTGATTAGAGATTGTATTTATTGAATTTACGTATATATGTATTATTTATAATGCCATTTTTTTAAAAGTTATTAAATATTTATTTAAAAAAGTATTCCGATACGAGTTTTACCACAACTGTAATTTGTACTACCAGTAGTAAGTGAAAAATCTTTGTTTATTTCCCTCTCTGACTACAATGAGTGCAATCATGCAAGTATTTGTCGTTTGTAGGGTTTTAACTCGAAATATTTCTATATTGTTTTCAACAGTAATATAACTAAATATTGAATTAATATATATATATATATATATATATATATATATATATATGTATTTTATATAAGTACAAGTACCACATATACTAATAATAGGTCAGGTGCAGATCCAGGATTATTAATTAGGAGGGGCCATTAATATAGATTATTAGTTATAATGAAAATTTGTTGACACTAAATTAATTACTTCCTTAATTTTACCTTTTACCTAGGAATAAATGAATAATGTAAAAAAATAATAAAATATTACCTTCATGATTATCGCGCTTAAATAATAATTGTTTTATTTTCTAAAGTATAAATGATTTTATTAGTATTCAATAAATAAAACTAAGTTTAAAAAAACAACATTTAATTTGTAGATACAAATATTTTTATTACTTATTCAATATTATGTTTTTTTGCATTTATTATTGATATTTTATTTAATTACACAAATTATATAAAAAAAAAAGATTAATTCTATATTTAAAGAGTAAATGGTAATTTTATATATACCTACCTATATCTATATACAATAATATTATTACAGTATTATTATACCTAAATAATAGATGTTTTCCACGAATTAGTAAAATTAAATACTTCATTACTCCAAGAATAATATTATTATTAATTTTATAATAATTTTATGAAGGTACTTATGTAAAAATATAAAATTTTAATTTTAATTTTTCAGTATTTGAACGAGGGCCATTGCTCCCATGCCCACCTCTTGAATCTGCGTATGTAATAGGTACATATAAATTATGTACACTTTTTTATTTCGTTATAAAAAGTATGAACCAAAAATATTAAATTTTTCTAACTGAATTTACTTGAATGTTGAATATAATTTTTACTATATGCTTTATTGTTTCAAATATTCTCACCCATATTTAGAAATGTTAAAAATAGTAACATTTAGAACTATATTTATAAGTATAAACTCTTGGTAGTTAATTTTAATCAAATCAATTGTGTTTATATTATTTGTATTTATCATATCGAAATATTATTGGAAATACGTTATATTTTTTTCTGAATTTTGTAGCTAGTGAAATTTAAAAATATAAAACGACTGTATACATTTTTTTTGTAATAATATTATTTTTAGACGACTCCGTTTTGGAATTAGTTTGTTTTACATGTTTTTGTAGACATATCTCATCAATTTAAACTAAATATAGTTTTAGCAAAAATTACAATTTATTTTATACATTTAATTATAACGTCATGTTGTATTTACGATTTTGTAAAATATATTATTTTCTTTTGACTTATATTATAATGTGACTTTAAATTAATTATTAAGCTTATCATAATTTTTTCAAATTTAAAAAAAATTTCATTTGTCTATGTCATACAAATATTTTTATTATCTGGTTAGAATATGTAGTTCATATGATTGTTTGCAATAAGTAATTGAAGTATCTGCATTATTGATAAATATGAGAATATTAAGTATTAACAAGTCTTGTTTAAATATCTTAAATAATTTATTAGGAAATCAATTTTATGCACTACTTAAATTTGTATTTTTCTCGATAAATAATAAATAATTTCTCATAGAATATTTTTTTAATGATTCTCTTAAAACTCGTTTTTTTCGTAGAAATAGTAACGGATTTGAAATAGACAAATATGTATACAGATGAATTTAAATGACTGACGAAAATAAGCGAGAGGTATCCGATTAATTTGTTTTTTAAGTGTAATAACTGCTTTGTAAACATGGTTTATAAATACCATACCTGGAAGGTAATAATATAATGCTACGAATGTTGACGCGGTTCATAAATTTGATTCGTATTACATATGTATTATTATAAATGATGATTGCACAGTACAATAATAATAATAGAACATTAGTAACTATACTACAGGCGATTTAAAATGCATATGAAAAAAAAAAAAAAACGAGGCGTACGCTCATAGTCATAGGACATAATAATTTCACGTAGAGAAAATTTACTTTTGTATAAATAAAATAGTTGTGTAAATAAGCCGGTCAACGAAATATTATGTATTGTATAAAAAATGATAGTAATTGTTTGATTTTAGATTTAAAATTCACTCGAGACGAGGAAATATTCCATTTGGCCTTTGTTATTTCAAAAATAATATTCGTGTTACTATATAATATGTATTTCATTATAATTGTGTCAAAACGGATACATTATGTTTAATTAAAAACCGTTCGTATTCTTTTAAAACCTTTATTATTATTATATACTGACTTTCGGATATTGAGGTGACGTAAGCAATATTATTATAGCCGAAAGACGCTAGCGGCATGATTCGAATTTTTAATATTATTATTCTCGTGCGTCCATTTGGCATACCTAATTAGCTAATTAATTCGTAAATTCGATATCTAAATTTGTTTGTAGGTATTCGAAGCTCATAACGGAAATAAAGTTTCTCCACTCGACCTTATATAGCTGAAAATTAAAATATAAATTATATAGATACCTATTTAATATGATAATATTAAAGTCTGGTATTAATATATAATTCGTTTAATAAATATCATTCTGTTCGCAATATTCTACATTTGTTCGTTTTTGTATTGGATAAACGTTTTTCCATTATTCATTGATTTCGCCATTTGGATTGATAATAATCATCGTGCCAATTGGACGTATTTTGATGTAGACTTATTCGCTTGAAAACACATTAAACGACGTGTAATTCGATTGTTAGAAAATCCAAAAAGACACTTTAAGTTGCAAAAGTTTTGTGTATTCTTCCAGGCGGCGCGATAGCATGATACCGTCTGACGGCCATTGCGAGAATACGATTGATTTGGTTTATTACTGGAGTAGAATCTAATCAATTATCCACGAGAATAATTTCTTCAATGATTAGTTCATTGTATGTACGTTCTGTATGTAGGTATTTAATCGATATATTATCACAATTAATATATACTTTGTAAATTATCATGTTATGGTAAAATAAAACAACATTTTAAAACAAATTAATTTGATATTAGATACCTCCCTGTGTATATGTAGAAAATGCAAATAAAATCAGTATAAGTACCATAATTATGAAGTTACATTAGTAGAAATTCGGTTGAATTTTTAGATGGTTAATGATAAAAATAATATAGCTTTTTTAAATGTTCATATTGATTTTTCTAACGATTTCGAAGACTCGAGATAATTATTGGGCTTATGCTAATTTACATATAAAATAATGTAGGTGTAAAATGTGTGATAGTACACTTTGATATTTTTAATAACAATATAAACATAAAAATAAATAGTTATATGAACGTATTTGGTCTGCTGCGTTTTGTTAATCGAAAACATCTATCATCGAATTAGGTATACTCTGAAAAGTCATAGGAGATAATAACGGACCAACGAATAATAATAAAATTATTAATATATTGCTGCGACTACATATTTTCACTGGTGTTATTATCTTACATTCTTACACACGATATAATCTTTGTAAGTAGTTGGTTTCATTTCATTATGTCAGATAATTCGTAACGTACTCACTGGTCAGTGTTTTATCTTCTTTTAAACGAAGCGATTGTAAAATAATCTATATTATAGTTTGCCTTCTACAATGTATTTATAAATATAGTTTATTGTTGTTATATAGTTTATGACTACGCGATACATTCGTGATTAACAGTTCAAGTTCAAATATTACTTTTAACACATTCGTATTATAAATTATAGCAAACGTTTTATTTGATAAATGCATTATTGAGTGTTAATATTCGAATGTACCGTATGACAATAAGTTATATTATTAGATATTAAATATTCTGTTTTAATTTTTTCAAATGATTTCGCTATTATTGGTCTATTTAATAAATTACAAAATAGCTACAGCTACGGCCGTTAGAATTTCATTAAATTAATATTTTTTAACAGGAAAATATCTCTCCGTGTAATTTAACATATTTTCATTGGGGTGCACTTTGTAGCCTATTTTATTCTTATTTTTTGCAATATTTATGTTTCCTTTATATTTATATTTTCTGATAATTCGATTTTAATATCACTTTAAGTATATTTTATGATAATAAAAGCTGTATTTTATATATAAATAGCGACTTTTGTTATACATATTATTAGCTAATTTAACTAAAATATTTAGTATACCTATAGTAATCGAAATTTTGAATAGTAGTTTCTTATAGTTATTATTATTAATTATATAGATACAAATGATAAGTATAATTAACAAATATTATGATATTATATTTCTATTTTATAATTTGTAAATATTTTAAAATATGTATGTTCTTGACTAAATATTATTAATTGATGTGTAGTTATAAATGTTTACCTATTTTATCTAATATACATATTTTCTATTTACCGTTAGAGTCTATAAATATTATATAAATTAGAATAACTAAGAAACTATGCATTGGAATTTCGTATTTGATAGATCATTATTATTATTTATAGTTTTATAGACAACAATGATAGTTCCTACTTAAAATTCTTTTATTGTCATAGGTATTGATATATACCACTGTTCCACAACTAATCTAAGTAATGGAAAATTATAAGTATTAGGTTAACTTAAATTGTTCAAAAGAAATTTCAAACTATAGATAATTGAGGTTAAGAAGTGGGATGAGAATATTTGATAAACCACTCTAAATGGATGTATAAGTATATGATATATTATGATATTATAAATGTAAAAAATTTGAAGATTGTGTTTTTTTTTTGTAAAATTATTTAAACAATTTGTTATTTTTGTAATTGGTAAAGCGTTTAATAATATTTTTTATATGTTTTAATATAGGTATTATAATGTATAAAAAGTCCCAGATCTCTTTACTAATTGCAATATCTCCTCGAAAAATAAAAGTTTTAGAATTCTGTTTTTTTTTTTAAAATTATTAAATTGAGCAACAGACTATAATATCACCTTTATTTTTTTATAAAATCATGGAAAATTTAAAGATAACTAAATTAAAGAGTAGGTATATTTTATGAAACTTTTGATATGTAGACTTTCAGTTTTTATCAAGATGGCGATTTTAGACAAATTTTTTTTAGTTAATTGAAAAATAAAATATTCTACATCATTTATTGTTATTATTTAAATTATTATAACATGAAATTAAAATTTTATGTAAAATAACATAATTAGTGATACCCGATAGAAAATTTACTAAATGCCTAACCTGTTATTTATCGGTAATTAGATCATTATTATTATTGTTTTTTTTTATCCATGTTTTTTTGAAAATATAAAATTGTGTTATTGCAAGACCCTCATTGATATTGATAATATGAATTTTGCATGCTATGATATTTAAAACATTATAATAAGTGACGTAGAATATTTCATTTTTCAATTAAATGATAAAAATTTTCAATAACTGCCATATTGATGAAACTAAGAAGTTGAAATATCAACATTTTTATAAAATATTCTCTTTAATTTGGCTACCTTCAAATTTCTCATAACTTAAATAATAAAAAATAACAATTTTATTCTATTTTTTACAAGTTGTTTAAAACTGAAAAAATAATAGAGGTAATATTATGAGATCATTGTCTAAATAATAATTTAAAAAAGAACCAAATATTTTAATTTTTGGCGGAGATATTGCAATTAGTAAATAGATCTGGGACACTGCAGTATAATGCAGCATTCCTACAATTTTGGTACCACACTAAGTCATGCCCATATTATCCATAATATTAGTATTTTATTGTTTTACTCGCTAAAATTAGTTTTATTATTTACTAGCGACAGGCTATCGTTATAAACTTATCGTTACCATGTAAGAACTGATATTTAATAACATCGATAAACCATTGACAACAGTTAGGTATTTTTTTGTACTAGCTCATGATATCTTTTGAGTAAAAATTTTAACTTTATGTTGTCAGCGGTAATTGATCGCCTTGTTTAGACATTAGCCGTGAAACATGAATGAAACTTATCAATATTATTTGTATTTATTGAATAATCGCTATGAAACTTAAATTCAGTTACAGTAAATCAGTAAATTACTATACAATAATAGTTATGTGCAATATATATATATATATATATTTATCACTAAATTGAATATATGGAACACGTATAGAATCAAAAAAGTGGACTACAACTGACCGTCGTCATATTGATTCATTTGCATGGAATAACAATATTTATATGTTGTTATTATTTTCAAGGAAAATAATGTCATAGAAATAAATTAATAATATGATATGAATATAAATATAGATTATGCTTTAATAATTAATAAACCATCACGGAATCAAAATGGTAGCCTATACATAGGAGACGTTTTACAGATCGGAAATTATGTGCAATGCGCGTTCCATGTATTGAGTTCAGTGTATATTATATATAATGTGATTCATATAAAGTTCAACTTCAGTACAACTTCAAAGAGTCATTTTTTTCGATTCAGGAATAATAACATAAAACCGACGTAATATCATTTCATTCCCAGAGAATGATGGATTTTCAAATTCAACCCACTTATAAAGTGATAATCTAGACAATTTTTTATGTTATCTCGAGGGTTTATTAAAAAATATCATCTGATAACGAAATTATTAAGATTTATTTAATATTTTAAATAGCTTTAAATATATTTTATTGTAGATTTGTACAAAAATCTCGGGAAAGAACATTGCAAATGTTACATTCTTATAATAATAATTATTTAAACTCGAATTTCCTCTTAGACGTTATAATTATATTAACTGTAATTTTCCTAAATTTCCCATACGATAGATGTGCACATGGCTAAATATATTTAGCTATGGATAGACACATCAAATGCGGGTGTGGTGTCCTTTTTAAATATAATAATTCCACAGAATTTTCCGAAATATATATGGAAAAATCTGCAAAAAAATACAATGAAATTACGTTAAGCAACTGTTGTAGTAGAGAAAATCGAGTTGTTTTACAACACTAGTACAATATTAAATTTTACATTCTCAAATCAAACTTTTCTAGTGAATGGTGAACCCCTAGATAAAAATTTCTCTATTAATTTCTTTTGAAGTTTTGAATTACACGTATAAAAAAGTAGTTACATTTACCGAGGATAAATATATATTAGAGACTAGAGTAATTGTATCCCCACCCCAAGTAAATTTTCACGAAAAATAAATAATAATCGTGGTCACACCGGTTCAGATCATCATATTGTCTATATTAATATGTTTTAATTTTTCATGACAATATTAACACTCATATCGTTATTAGTTATTGTTAAAACGTTGTATAATTATTGTTCATTGGTTAGGTCATATTATACGGTATCGCGCGTAAATCATCGCCATACAATCGTTATAATACCTATATTATGATGTGTATTATACTGTTTAATGGTTTAAAACGAACGACAAACGAATGTAATTGTTATATAGGAATTACGAAAAAATTATTATATAGAATGGGAAAATATATGTAACAGTAGTGTAAAAATTCAACACGTAAAAAATAACAATAATAATAATTTCTACATATTTTAGTAATGATATAAAATATAGTTAGCACCATTGTCGAGATATTCGAGTAGGCGTTCAGGGGTTACCAAACGATCAGAAAAGTCGAACATTATTAATTTGTTAACATTTTTTTATTAATTGTACATTTATTGTTATAACTGCGATTATTATCACTTGTTGATAATATGTTCTGTGTTGCTAAACACATATACTACCCACAGTACATACTACTGTATACTATATATACAGTATATACTACCTTTCGGTGTATTCGTACATAGCTGTGGTATAACAACTAATTTCGTGATAATATATATTTAATAATTTGAATCGATTATCGAAGGATAAATTTTATAGTTGGTAGATCAATAACAAAGTCTAAAACAAGTTTTATTACCCCTGTTGTTACATGTTTGTATTGCATGTATTTAAAATTAATTTGATACAAAATCTAAATGTTAGTGAAATATTATTATATAATAGATAACAACTGTTAAACAATATTTTTATAATTATTTTTCGGTAGGGAAATACGATTTCATCGTTTTATTGTAGGTTTCTTTAATTCGCATCACTCCTCAAGGCCGTTGGATATGCAATGTAAACCATATTGCTTAAATACAAATTATAGATCTACATGGTTTGAATTTGGTATAATCGTTAATGTCGACAAAGACAATAATGACGATTTTCTTAATTTATATTTTTACATAAAAAAAAAAAATTATTTCAAAGTTATAATATAGATTTTTCACCTAGATAAGTGGTATGTCATCACTCAAATCTAATTTTAAATATTTTTCACTGGAAATTGTTTACATTTTACTGGAGAGAAAATATATTTTACTAAGATAATATGATTGAAATAATATAACAATATTATTGTAGCGGGGGGATTTTTAAAATTTTTTGTAATTTACTGACCCGATGTTTTATTTTGACTTTCACTATATCAATGAATTTATATACAATTGTTTAACCAATGTTTCGAAGACATATTATTTTTTTATAATTTGACAGGAAAAAGTACCATGTTATTTCTTATTTACCAGGTAAAAAATATTCATCTAAAAAATGATTTTTACCCATATAATATAATAGTAGGTATCAATAATGTTTGTTTTGTTATACAAGTTTAGGAATGTTTCGTAAATAAATGTAAACTACTGTATACCAAATAAATATTTTTATAAATTTGGGAGGCACGAGATTACTATTCGGATGTTAAAATCCCAAGTACGACCTAAATTGCAGGATTTGTTTAAAATAAATAGTTTTCAGCGAGAAAATCGTACACGCAATTTATTTATTTTTAATATATTATGTAGACAACTTAAACTCGCCCATCTTATACGGAAAAAAAAACAACACAATTAAGTCTATGCACCTATACGGATTCCGTTGGAAGAATACGCATCGGTACGCTGCGAGATCGTATACATTGTTATTCCGTGTCGTTTTTTTAATAACGTTTCATTATAATATTTTTTTGACGAGATATGACGTACGTCCGTTATTGTCTTGGTTTAAAAACCGAATATTTTTCCGGTGCGATATTATATATTACACGGGTAGTATACTTTTTAAAAGTAAATACCAAGAATTCTATATTTATGTGTACTTGTGTAATATATCAAACGTAAGATAATTAATTAGGTATAGGTATGTTTTCTTATATCCGGACACGCAAATTAATATTGTAATAGTAACATTATAACCTATCTTTGAAAATAACAGTACAACTAATAGTAATAGTATCCTATGTATAGGGTTTACATTAGTTATGTGAGACTATGATGTTAAATATTTTCCACGCGATGACTCCAAAGAATTGTTTTACATTTTATCACGACCAAAAATTATAGGTCTTATATATTATTACAATATTTATGTGTGTTGGCGACTCTAACAATAACATTATTTTGTTTGCGAACTACAAGTCGATAGTCACTGGACCTTATTATAATGATTAATTGATATCGAACAATAACATCGATTTTCATTGAGTATCTATTTTCTGTTGTAATATTTGAACAGTCTGACGTTGATTCGGTTTTAAATTAAAAGTTCATTGCGTTACATTATTCAATGCATAAACCGCATAAATTATATACTAAAACAAGTTAAATATACTCACCCACGGGTGTGATACTATGTTTATTATTTTTTGTAGTCTGATTCGTGTTTAAAAAAAGTATTAAAAATTTGTGTTTTTCTAAATGTGGGAGAATTAACGAATTTTAATTTTTGTATAGGTATATTATTATATTAATGTATACTATTATGACATTCATGGGCGTAATTTTAGTAAAAATACTGATGGTGCTAAAGTTCCGAAAAGTAATAAGCATGTATCCAATATAAAAAACTATTTAATTTTTTCAACATATATACGTAAAAATTCTGGTGGTGCTAAGACCTACAGGGGGGTAGGTCTACGATATAAGATATTATAAGTATCAAATTTGAACAAAGAGGCGATGGAACGCAACGTTTTATACTAAGTCTTATTGAACAATCTGTATAATTATAATGATTTAAAATTTATGTTTGTCATTGTGCAGAAATAAAATATATTGTACCTATGGTTAACATAATAATATTTATTTTAGATTCCGAGCGAAGGCGTTTTTCTTTTTTTGTTGTATGAAAACATTTTTTATGCATTAATATATATACATTATGTGATATTTTGTTCAAAGACTAAACTAAAACATATATTATAATGATACGACTAAATAATATATTATGCTATAGTGTGACGCGGCGTAGTAGTTTAATTTTAGTTACGCATTAGTTATAGAATAATTAAAATTAATTATAAAGTGACGTCAGATCTGATTAGTTTTAACACAGAAAAAATAAAAAACAAAAGCTTTAGTTGATTACTATGCAAATTTCCTGGGATTGTAGATGAAACTTAAAATATTTCATAATTCTTTAGCTACTCACTTATGACCTTGATTTTCTATAAAATTGTGCTAACGATAATTATATGGTACAATGTTTTATATACAATAAATAACATAATGGATAACAAGTAAAACACATAATTAAAGGTAAACTACAGGGTGTTGCAGATCTATTTACATGGTAAACAAGGTACTAGGCAATGACTTACAATATAATATTGCTACTATTGTTTTTTTAATTTTAAACGTCTTGTAAAAAAATAAAAAACACTTTTTATTTTTTACCTTTTGTGAAACATGATAGCCAGTTAAAGAGTATTTATTTATGAACATTTTAATGTGTTGACCTCCAAATTTAATCAAGATGTCGATTTATTGTAATTATTTAATAAAAAATGATGTCAGAAATATGATATTTCCAATAAATGAAAATTTTTTATAATAATTGACATCTTGATTAAATTAATCAACACATTTAAATTTTTATAAATATATATTTTTAAAACTATTTTTATTTTAAAATTTCAATATTATTATTATTAAAACTAAAAAAAAAATAATAGAAGCATTAATAATGTAGTACATTAAAAATAATAATATAAAAAAAAACTCGTTCAAAAATTTTAATTTAGTAAATAGATCTAGAACACTCTGTATATTATTTAGAAAGTCAATATATTTGCTTTTAAATTGTGGTATACTTACTTTCAAACTTCAAAAACACAAGTTTAAAAAAATAATCGCACAACCGCTAACAAATTATGTTTATAAATTATTTTAACGATCAAATACTAATAATTTAATATAAACATTATTTATTATTATCGTGTAATGGATATTGATCACGTATTTATCTGTAGTTACTCCTTTATATGTTCATTTATTCAAACGAAATGAAATGCTATATTTTTTTTCTCCTACGAGTAATAAAGTAGTTTTATCTTATCTTCATATTTTCAGTTTTAAATTTCAATGTTACTCTATATGTTAAAAAATGTATACAAAATTAACTAATAACAATAATTATTATTACAAAATTAAAATGATTTTACACAAAACCTATCTATAATCAATATAAAATATTAATATTTAATATAATTATAAATTATTCATGCTTTTTTGACATATTATTCTATGGCTTAATAATTTCATAAATTTAACGTAATAGTGATTTTAGTACCTATATTATATTATACGGTAAGATACTGGACGATTAAAAATTTATGAAATACTAAATATTATTTAATAGTGAATATTATTTCTTAATCAATTTTGTTCAAAATTATATATTTTCCCATCTGTCTCTTAAAAACTTTTTTTGTCAAATTATCCACGGATGAGCCGGACGTAATCGAGTTCGAAATATAAAATATTGAGTTAATATTACACAATTGTATAATATTCTACAATTGTAGAAACAATTTTATTTGAATTTATGCTAATGTTGTTAATTAGCGTATTAACTAGGCACAGAATAATTTGTAATATATATGATAAAATTAATTTTAATAAAAATTAAATTATACGATACCTTTTTTAATTAAACCTACTTTTGTTACTGTCATACGAAATAAAAATAAAATTATGTATTTCATTACTTTCATATATCATTTTACATTCCAGTTAAGGGGGTTACGTTATGTTATGTCAGTCTACTATTATAGTTACTGATATTAATCTATGTCCGTTGATCGAATGCATTAAAAAAAAAAAAAAATACTTAGGTAATAAACTTAAAATAATAATATATTCATTATGTTAGATTAATTAATTAATTTTTTATCCTGAATATATTTTGAATCTAATTTTTATTTCATAGGTACATTATATAAAATATTTCAAATTGAGATGTAACAATAAATTTAATACCTAATTTTAATACTCGAGCTTGTAAACTCACCAATAAAATATATCAATTCTCATTTACCTAAATTTATTTTTGCTTTTTGTACATACAGGTTAATTCTATATTTCTGAGTAAATATTATTAATTATTACCAATCTAAATATTTTAAAAGTTAATTATTTAATTACTTCCATTGATTAAAAATATAGGTAAATCATTTTTCTTAAAATAAAGGTTAATCTTATTTATGTTTAGTCAAAAAATAATAATAGTTAAGGAGTTTTTCCTCTATGTTAAACTCTCTCAGATTTTTCAACAAAATGTTAAAACTATTGATTTGTATAATATTGTTTTGACTTCGGATTTCAAAAGTAAAAATCATTTAAATTTATGTAATAAAAATTATTTTTTATTTAACATTTTATAAATGTAATGAGTTTGCAATAAGTTTGCAATCAAATTCGTTAATTATTTTATTTTTTAAAATGTAAAAAAGTATTTCAACTATTATTAATCAAACAAGATAATAATTAGGGTAAGAAAATCGTATTGTAATCTGTATCAACGTAAAATTGGTGTTTCTTAAAATCAGTTTTGACAAATTAACTATTATTATTATTTTTTTTTTTTTTGCTGTTGAACGTGCAATTGTCATCGTTCGCCCGAATCATAATGCAAAAGTGTGTTATACAGGACAATCGGAATATTATTCAGCAAAAATAATAGAAATACCATTGAATACGTATAGAAACTCCACAATTTTTGTAAAAAAAAAAAATTTGTACGAAATTCTGATTACTTTGTATATATAATATTATTTTCATGTGTCCGTATTTCGTCTCAGACGTAAATATAATACAAAAAACAAATTTCTTAAAAACAAACGTTATAAAAAATAATTTTGCGTTATAAAAAATATTTTTTCGCGTGTCGCAAGCCGTCGAGGCCGACGTAATATGCATGACCGGTGGCTATCGTTTGCCTTCATATTATATTCTATTATTTTAATAATACCAAATAGTAATAAAATTATATGATTTTTATCGTCGCGTTAGATTGATGTGACGTCGGCCACAATAAGTCTACTACTTACTACTTAATAGCCTGCCTGAGTTCTCGAGTCCATCAGATTCACATGTTATATCAGGGTTAGATTAGGTAAACTTATGTAGACTATAGTCTACCGAGTGATCAGAATATTATTATATTAAAAAAATAATGGAGACAATATTGACAATTAAAAATAAGTGTATTTTCAATAAGTAAGAACTTTTAAATATTTCGTATATGACGATAGAAAGAAAAACATTCAAAATATCTTGTATTTTAAGATATTATAGTAATATACAAAATTAAAACCATATAGATTATAATAATATGATGTTATTATATTCTTGTGAATGATTGAACAAGATAGAACGAAGAAAATATGGTGATAAACTCAGATACCCGTTATCTGTAGATGAATAAAAGAGCGAATGTTCAAATATTATGAAATTAGCGTACTTTAAAACTAATTTTTAATAAACAGCTTATTTAGTAATATTTTTTAAACGCCATTGAAGTATTGTTAAACTTTGTCACATTATGATGCAATAATATAATATTTTCTATTATACTATTGTTATTATAACTGTTGCCTAACATTGCTAATGATTTATGTGTTACTTAATTAAGAAAATATACAAATCTAACGAAGTTTTAAATATTTGTTTACGAACGGAAACCATTATAATCTATCGCTATGAGTATATTAAAAACTTAGAAATTATATAAGTACAGTTAATTTACATGTTATTTTACATGAATTTAATCACTACTTAATTGTAATATCTTGAATTCGTGACGTGAATTTATTACAATAATAGATATTATATAGGCATATAGCATGACGATAATTATAATATTATTATCATGGTGTGCATGCGCAAGTGCTAATTAATGTATAATTATGAATTGATTATGAATAAAAGAATAATGAAAAAGTATTATGATAATTGTTTTATGTGAGTAGGTATTTAAATGTGAACACAGTAAAAATATCACAAAAAACCGTTCTCCATCACCATATTTTTCCTTATAATGTCCCGTTCTGCCGGATAGACAATTTTATAACGTTTTAGCAATATGCATATTTTATTACCTATACACGATTTCTACTCAACCCTTATCTATATCGGGTGTACTAGTTTTGTTGTTTTTTTTAAACAATACTCTTTCTAACTGTATAGTATAAAGACACATTAATTATAAATATTTTTATACGATTCACATACATATTACATTATGAAAGAACACAATATAATTGTGTTAAATTACACGCCGTGTAACAAATTTGTTTACAAGATTATTATGTGAAAAGTAAGTAGACAAATACTGAAACCAAATAATAATATTGTGATTTACATATTATATATTATAATGTTATATAGCCGGGTAATCGATCCAATTTATCATGTGTGAAGATTTATTTTTAAGCTCAATTAAAATTACCTATTCTGAGAGTTAATTTGTTTTATAATGTCGCGTAAGTGTGTTTGTGTGTTTTTCTTGACAGTTAATTTATAATAAACTAATAACTGATAGTACTATGAATGTAGACAATTTATTGTAGTAGTAAAATCGTTTTCCGATAGAGAATTTTATAGGAACGGAATATTAGTTGAAATAATGAAGATAACGTTTTTTTTTTTTAGAACCATGACGTTTTTTGTACTAAAGTAAAATAAAATTTGTAATTTTCGTTTTTATGATTTAGAAAAACAAGATAAGGAAATATGAGATTTAACAAAATCATGTTACTTTAAATAAATATAAAACATTTCGAAAATTTTAAGTGGTCATTTTCTTTAATATTCCTTTGAGTACCTATATTGATTGAATAAGATATGTTTACAATTAACCTATTAAAATATTTAAAACGTAAACAAATTGTAATTAGCAATAAGCAATAACTATGTATGAGCTATGAAGGCACAATTAATAATATGCTTACAATTTTTATAATATGTTCATTCAAGTATTTATACACTATTGCGAAAATTAATATTGGCCATTGGGTATCAGTTAAAAATGTGTTAAAATGATACTCCCCTATATATTTGTACACTAAATATAAATGTGGAATATTGTAGTAGAATGATTGTTTTATTGATATTTACGTAATCTCGGTAAAATAAACCAGGCAGTTTCCTAGTCCCGACCACCTGCCGGATTCGACAGAAAGTAGACGGGCTTCCGGTAAAACTATTTATTTTAATTACGTTTAAATTTACAGTACATCTGTGTTTGTTTTTATTCTATGATTAATTTTTAATTTTAATACTAACGTTGTGTCTATTACGGACTATACTCGTATAATATGTTGTATTAAATATGTGTGCGGTTCTAACCTCTAGATTTTCTTTGAGTTATGCGATTTTATACATTCTTTTTTTTTATAAAAATAATACATTTTTTTTTTACGAAATATGAAAATATGACGCATATAATGTGCTAAACATAATAATTTTTAGATATAACATTAAAAATTAATCAGTCTAATTTTGTTTTTTTCAGACTATTTAAACATTAGTTCGATACCTATATAAAATGCATACAAATGATAAGTTTTTTAAGAAAAAAAAAACTATAACAAATAAGGAACTACATAACTATCCATAGATACTAATAACAATACTAACACATAGTACATTAATTTCAAGATTTCGATAGTCGATTTTAAAAAGGTGACAAATTATTATGTTTTCAAAATAATACTTAATAAAAAAATTACGTTAAAAATAGTATTTAAATTAACTGGTTAATTTTAATGGAAATATGGTTAAATAATCAATCATATTATGTATACATAAAATAAGTTAGACGATAAAAAATGTAACTATAAAAAACCTGAGAAATTCGATCTTCGCTTAAATTATTAAGTGTAAATAGTAGGTAATACAATTATTATAACTTTACCAAAATGCAGTAAAATGATGTTTCCAACATTGAAAAAGACGTTCTAAACTTTATTAATTGCATATATATAATCTATAGTTACACTATATTTTATAACAAAAACTTATAAGAAAACATTAAAAATATGTCTGGCTTTAATTAAATGTAAATATGTTGCGTTTATAAATTCTAAATTGGTAAAACGCTAAAGCTTAAATTTTGTGTGGCTCTTCTTTTGTTAGTGTATTTCTCATTAGATAAAAATTAAATAACAAATACAGGTGTTGCTTTTAAAAACAAAAAGTATGTAAAATATGGGATTAGTTTAAAATTGTAGTTTAATCATTAAACTTCAAAACTTCAGAGATTATATTTATACGATTATTAAATATTCCCCAGAAGTGATCGCATAAAACATTAAAAAACCATGCTCTATTCGTATAGTATATTTATATATTTTTTATATTTCGTATGTAATATTATTATATTAAACAAATAATATATTATTTAAAATCATTTTTAATGTATGTGGCGAGGTTCTATAATATATACCTACATATTTTACAGTGGGTATTTATACTTTTTCCATTTATACTTTAAATATTTACGATTAATAAATTATTTGTCCACAATTTGACATTTGAACGTTTAAAAATGTATTCAATATCTGCAGTGCTCAAAATTCTATATGGCAGTATTAATAATTTAAAATTTAAAAGTTAAAAATTTCATTTTTATAAAAAAAACTTTAAGTAAGTTGTTTAAAAAAAATATGTTTGATATTGAATTAAACAAAATCAATATTTATATAATTAAAGCTTGGAATAATATACAATAAAAAGTAGAAAATATGCTTTTATAAATCAAATACTATGTGCATAAGTGTAATAGATATGTTAAAAAGTATTTAATTTCTAAAATACGCGATATAAATTACTAAAATCTGCCGTGAAAATAAAAAATATTACCTTAAAATGATATAGTTTATACTATATAGGCACATGGCAAACTAAAAACATGAAAATAGATAAATAATATAATATACTATAAAATGTTTGTATTTTAGATTCTGAGCGAAGCAAAGAATGTATTTATTTTACAATGATTTTTTTTTAATGTCTGAAAATGTTTTTTCGGATAGAAAAAATGGTCCGATTACAATGAGTAGGATATGCCTTCAATAGCAAATTTCATCTTGTTTGGTTATTTAGCTCATTTTTCGAATTTTTCAAAAGTTTTTCCTTGAGAAAAAAAAACTATAAAAAATGACGGAAAAACAGCAAAATTACGGTTGCCGAGAATTTGATCTTAAATATTTTGGGATAATTAATGCAGTTTTGAACGAAGGGACTTAAATTTTTTTGAGTATACTCGTAAGTAGTTTATACATGTATACATGTATATTTGGAATGGATTATCAGTATAATATATTGTATTATATTAAATTTCGCTCAGAATCGTATTTTCGAATTCAATATCATTCAAATCTTAATTATACTAAACCATTAATTTCTCCAAGGACCGAAGGGACGAAGGAGGAACGTCCAGAATTGATCTTCCCACTTTTTAAACATCATAAAATTCACTTTGTGTTACATAAGAAGTTACATTTAAAAATGTAAAATAAATGTATAACTTTAATTGTATACTATTTTTATAAAGGGATATATCGATAGAGTGAACAGAAATTTAGGTAAATTTTAAATTTCGTTATTAAAACCATTAAATTATGTATAAAACGACGGATAAAATAGCGTAAAATTTTACAGTACAATTGGTCTATGTTCAATATGATTAAAATTCTTGTTTTTTTAAAAACAATATAATATAATATCTGAATTCTGAATATACTTAAACACATCTGATAATCGGTAAATATTAAAAATATTAAACATAATATGTATTAATGAATTTTTAGGTATGAGTAAATTATTAATTTTCGTGTTGACACGTAAAGAAATCCAATAATATATAAAATATACTTACTTTACATTATATTATAAAGTTTTCGTTAAATTTATTATTGGTCAGATATACGAGTGTACAAGATATATCATTAAATTACATTACTCGTAAAAATCCAAAGGTTTTTTTCTTTTTGATACTTAATAGTTAATTCGTTTGTAGTTTATACGTATATTATACATTCGTAATTCCTGAATAGATCCCGTTCATTCGTAACTCAACGAAGTTCTGCAGGGGATTACATTTCGTGGAATCAATTCGAAATTTCACTTCGAAGCGATTTTTTCGCAATACACGTATATATATATATCACTATTACACTGAATACGTTATAAATTCAGGTTTTATTATTATAGTGGTTTTGACTACCTACGTGTTTTATACAGTTTTAGATACTTTTGGGCGTATCGAATACTAGACCTTAGCGTATGATAATAATCTAAGAATAGAAAAATATTTTCTTTGAATTTAATTTTTATACTTAATACGAAATTTGATAAATCGAGACAATTATTCTCCTTGGATTTCGATTATATACTTATATTCGTAGATATATAACCACAGATATTGAGAATATACTAATATTAAATAATAGATAGCTGTTCTCATGACAATGAAACACAATGATGACGTCATATTATAAAATGAGGAGAAATCTATAAACAAATATTATCACTTATCAGACCAACATGATAATTTCACACAGAATATCATATTATACAAAACAAAATCACTCACTACAAGCTTAAAAAACAATGTACCTATAATATTTTTTCTCTAACAACACTTTTTTTACTTATCAGATCTTTTCTAAGTCGATATTGTTCTGTAACCGTAGTTTATAATTTCATTTAGTTATAATAGGACTATATTATGCCTCTATGATTATATTAATAATCTGTAAGAGTTACATATTGTGTTAGGCCGCAATCAGACTAATGGAATAATGTGGTCAAAATGCAATTTCCACATTATTAGCAACAAATTTTGTGAAATGTATCTTAAAAAATTATCAACTTTTATGTTTTTAACAAAATTTTTCCACATCGGAGACGATAAAAATCAAACAAAGTTTATTAACTTTGTTGGCAACAATATTTTTATATAATTTTTCTCGGGATTTAGTTGACAACATTTCATGCCGATATAAATATTATTGTTATCTATTGTACGGGGTACATGTATCAATTAAGTTGCTGTCATGATTAAAATATGGAAAATAAATGTTTCTTTGGTCTGGACGTACAAATTTTTCCAAAACATTGACAAAATTGTCGTGAAAAATTGCAAAAATATGTTGACAACAAAGTTGGCCATAATTTCCTTTGGTCTGGACGCGGTTTTATATATAATCGTAATATAATAATGTGTTATATTTAGCGTTTTTATACTACGGAAATAATCTTTTAAGACAATATTCTCTAGAATATTCTCAAATCTAGAAAATTTTCTGTATGTTTGATTTGTTTCTAGAAAATTTGATGTTAATAGTCTTTAAAAAAATAACTATAAATTAATCATTTATCATTTCATATACTAGCCTTAAAAATTGATCATTCCACTCAGAATTTCATAATGTTTAAATTTAATCATCAGTTCATAATTTATAACCATAAATCATAATTTATCAAGTTCTAAATTAAAATAAATAATTTTTACAGCTTGACACTAAATTGTATTACTGTAATACTAATAAATAAGGATTCTCCTCACAATTTTTATAGATATACATTTTTATTTAACAAATACACATATTAAGTAAAAAATACTATACGTTGACATAATAGAAAAATAAAAAATAAAAATGTTGAGAATATTCCCAAGAATATTCTCGTCTCATAACACTAGTTGTACTCACAAACGTTAACTTACGAGTTGACTATATATAATACATGTTTGCATTGTGTTTAAATATAAAATTTATACCTAATGCAAAGAAATGATAATAATAATAATAATAATAATAATAATAATAATAAATTAATAAATAATATCATACGCGTAATAATATATTTTATATTATTGTTAATTGCCACGGACGTCCGCCGACGCACCTTCGCACGTTTGCCATTATTACTATTATTTATAATTGCATTATTATACGAACGCGTCAAAAACAATAATAATATTATATGAAATTATTATTCTGTGCCGGATCACTGGAATTCTCGGAATCTAAAACGAAAAGCATGCGTGTTTGACGGATTATAAAATAGCATAATATTGTAATTTATATACTATATTATACATTATTATTATTATTACTGTTTCCACCGGTTTTGTATTATAAGAGTATTATTTTACCTATTAGGTAGGTAACCTATCACGTAATTATACACAATGTTTAGATAATTATCTACGTGAACGCATACAGTATGGTTGGTTTGATTTTTAAAATTATGTTTGTGTAATGAACAGTACAAAAAAGAAAGAGGTCGACCCTTTTTTTTCTTTTTAGTTAAAAATCGATTGTTCTTTTTCCGTTAACTGATGTAATTTAAATGATAACAATACATAGTTGCAGTTTACCGCTTGTAATGAAACTTAACGAACGAATTAAAAAAAATTATATTAATTAAAACGCCAACATTATCTGTATGTGTTGTTGATGTTTATCGTGTTGTGATTGTGTTACGATTACTTCCAGTCTAAATTTTTATCAAGAATTTACAAACATTTCGACTGGTAATTTTACTAGTAAATTTCAAGTTTTAATTTGAAAAATACAATTTCCTTTGTGTAAATACTGCATACGTACATGGAATATATTATTATTTTCTAAATCCATTTAAAATATATTATTTATAAGTTTAATATAATAATATGCACGATTATAATAACGATTCACGGCAATCGATTCTATTTTTACCGAGTAAAAAAGGTACCATAAAAACCACGATACAAATAGTATGCTATTTGTAATAGTCATGACTAATGTGGCCAACTAATGTTGCTAATACGAATTATAATTTGTTATATTTTCATTTTTCATTGGACGTTATAATATTGATTTCATTATTATTTATCGATAGTAATAGCAGAAAAGTTTGACTATTATTTATTAAAGCTTGTATACCTTATCAATTTTCCTTGAACTTCTTCCAGCTGCGTACATAATACAATACCTTGACAGACAACCAAGAGTTTTATATGGTATACAACAAACATATTCAATATGAGGCAGGCGCGTAGTCAGGAATTTTTTTAATCCTAATAAATTTAGAATCTCAACAGAACATATTATAGTTACAGTATTTTTAATATTCTAGTTAAATAACTGTATGAGATATGAATTAATAATACTTTTGTGTTTTTGAATTCTTTTTGAATTTATTTTTGTATTTTTTCACTTTTGTTTTCAATGTAGTATACATTATAGTTTATAATATTATGTAATTTCTAAGTAACATATTAGTAAAATAATATCGTCACTAATATCTATTATTTAAAGTGCTTAAGTTGTGATATCCCTGTAGTCAGTACCCTTTGGCTTGTGATCTTGAAATCTCGGGATCACAAAAAGAGATCGAGATAGTATTCTCTAGTTGTGTTATTAATTATACGACTAAAAGGATCCTTTGTAAAATTAAAAATCAAAACATCAAACATCTCATTATCATACCCGTAGGCTATGTTATCATACGTCTTATCTATTATACTTTATTTTCTGCATAAACGGTCTGAGGTGACTTGTGTCACAAAAAACACATACAATAGGTACTATAGATCAAAAGTAAGCATTAGATATATCATACACGGTAAGAAATTCGCATGATTTCTTAAAGGTTGATTCTTTATTGCAAAAGTAAGAATACATTTCATTTATCTAACATTGTGAATTTGTGATTGAAAAAACGTTCCGAAAGTTCAATGCGTGGTCATTGACTGTTTTAAAGTCACTTATTTGTGTTTTGTAACAAATAAAAGTACTTACGTCTAAGTATTTTTCGAAGAATTTTAATGAAACCATAAGGTTTATGGGCCATAAATATTACATTATATTGTATACGCTATACAATTTCTGAAAGTATATATTATTATAATATTATTGCCATATAATATAACACTTACGGGATAATATATGCACAATGTAATTTATACGCAAACAAATAATGTTATTATATTATAATCGCAGACTGTAAAGCGGCTTCGGACTTTATAATAATAATAATACATTAATTATATTTTTGCAACCGCAATAATAAGTGTATAGTAATACCGTTTCTCGGAAACCGCTCCTGTCCGATTATCATATAAAACGTAACTATAATATATGTATATAATAATATTATTATTATGTAGAACGAACGCCAGGTATATTACAATATTGTATAATATTCGTGTGATTTTGATTTATGTATGATTTTATTATATTATAATTTTTAATTTTTTTGAGTGTACGCGAAATTCTGAGTCGAATATTTATATGCCAACCTAACTAATATCTTACGAGAACGATGTGACTTATAGGTAGGTGTACCAGACAGTAGGAACGTATTTGTACTTTAGACTTCAGTATTTGATTTCACTTCATAGACTCTTATCTACGGTTAGAGACTCAAACAATTCGATATATAGATCTGTTCAAGTTGAATATGATCAAAGCCTTATTTACGAATGATATTAACAAAATATAAGAATACGGTATATTATATGAAAATTGCATCTACATAAAAACGAATAAAGTTTAGTATTTATTCTATAATGAGACGAGTTGAAACACAATACAGTATCCGATATTCTTTTAATATATTTAACTCAGAACTTAAATTATTTCTGTTAGATGCGTTAACGATCATATACACATATGATATAACTTATATAACACTATTATAAGCATTATAATTAATATTATAATCGCTCAGTTTATTATCGAACTCATTATATTACCAGAGAATCACAAACTTTAAGTTAAGTAATAGCAAATGGTTTTTATTTTTTATTTATTTATTTAATTATACTAAACCAAACAATAAATCACAATAACATGATAATATGAGATAAAATAATTATATTATTATATATTATAATTTAATTAAAATTTAAAAACCCATAAAATATTATAATATTCAAGACTACCAAAGATTATAAATTCAAAAGCTTTATAAAAACAAATTGTGACTTACAATTTTAAAAAATATTTTGTAAATAGATTAAATAGTATATAATTAGGATTCTATAAAATTAGAAAAATAAAACATAACACAATACCACAATAATTCATAAAACATAAACACAAACAATTTCAAAGCTCTATACTTGGTCAGAAAATCAACCAATTGTTTCCAAACTATTTTTTCTTATGTAGAACTCTGTGTTAGTACTCTAAAAAATTTGCATTTCCTACGGTCAAAACTCAATTAGTTATCACGAAATAAAAGAAATTTAAATAACGGAAACTGTTGTTTTGACAATTTTCCACCATTTTTTGGTAATTTTTCTTCATTCAAGGAAAAACTTTTGAAAAATTCAAAAAATTCGCTAAATAAAGTAACAACTAGATGTAATTTGGTATGGAAGGAACATCCTATTTGTGATAATCAAATCATTATTTCTATACGAAAAAATATTTTTAAAAAAAAGAAAAAACATTTTTTGTAAAACTAATACATTATACTAATACAATTCTATCCTTCACTCAGAATCTAAAATTAAAACTAAATTTCGTAGTAAAAATAATAAATGATTAATATGTGTATTTTATATAATTAGTGAATATTAACCTTCATAATAAAAATCTAGATATTTTAGACTATTTATTTTTCCAAGCAATAATATTTACAATTTTTCAATAAAAACAATTTGATCAACATTCAATAAAGAGTCAATAAAATTATTTTATTTTAGTATGAAAAAAGTGCTATATTATAGTGCTGTTGATGGGGGTGAAAATATGGTGAGAAAACTACTTGTACAATTCACACGTATAGAATGGTAAAATTAGTTGTTTTTCTCGTTTCGGTTCGATTACTACGTCCCGATATAATAATATAAATACGTTATACGTTTTATAATAATAGATTTACGCAATTGTGGTATAATATTATTGAAATCGTATCTCCCCTTAATACGGTTGCCCTCTGTATTTATGTGTGTTGTGATGGTCACGGGCATTTAGAGATTAATTCAACGCAATTAGTTTTTGTTTTAACTTTTAATATTAGTATTATTATTATTAGCCAATGAAAAAAAAAATCGTAGAAATGATACTGTTATCAGTCATTGATTTTGACGTGATAATAACATAAATGATTATAAACTGCAATACGCACACAGAACTTCTACAATTTAATATCTTGATCGTGGGTTAGGATGCCTTGCAGCAACAGGTACAATCGTGTGCTCGGGACTGCTGAGTCGTTTAAAGGCAAATAATTATTTACCGTACCGTGAAATTGATTTCGTTTAAATTAAGTAGGAGGAAGAAAAGTGCATATTTTTCAAGACAAATTTCTCATATACAATATGATAATTTATACAATGATTATATACAATATTTCTATGTTTCCGGTCACGGATATGTGATTGCGCTGCTGCAATTGATGAGACGCGTGTATTATTTATTTATTTCGTTTATACGATAGTTTGGTATAAATCCTTATGCATTTGTACGAGAATCACTCATTAGGATAACCATCCGGTTGGTTCTCTATTTAGAATTTCTACGAAAATAGAACAAAATAACGACCCCATTACGATAATAATATAACGACCGCCATATAATATTTATGAATTTTAGTCGTACAAAACGCCGACGCCAACGCCGTAACCGTTCGTTATATTCTTATATAATATTATCGTACTTTATTATAATGCGAATCGTTTATTCGGTTCCTTCGTAAACATTTTAATTGGTTTTCATAATAAAATATAATAACAACTGTTGAAAGTCGTTTCGGTGTCAGTTATTCAGTGCATATTTACGTATAATATAATATAGGGGTAAGTATGCGAAATACAAATGCCTATCTAAATACCTTAAGTGATTGTGTGAGAATGAAATACGATGTTACAAATCATTTTTATAGGTAATAAAGTTTAATATATATTGTTAATAAAAGCAGATTTCATATAATATAAAATTAAAACCACTATTAGCTATATCATTAATGTCGTACTATTCCTTTTGAATTTGTAGATACATGTTAAGTAAATGTAATAGTGCATATAAAGTCGATGGTAGAAAAACCTAATTTTTAATTTTTATTTAGTACGAACTTTTGAACTTTGACTAAAAACCATCTTATTTTTCTACTATCATTAAATCTATACTTACTAATCATAGTTGATTAAACTACACAATTTAAGTATTGTGAATCTTGATCATTCTGAAATTTGGTTATGGAATACCAAATTAACAAGTAAGTACTTAACTCTTCAATATTATGTATCCTTACGGCCTTAATATTCCTTTTTCCTACGCAATTATTTCCTCAATAAATAACAATATAATTATAATATAATTTATATTTAATTAATAGTTTATAATAAACATGTTAGGAAAAAGAAATTGGATTCTTGTCCAGCAGTTTTTGCTACTTGTTAAAATACATAAATCCTGTGATTTCTTCTGTTCTTCACTGTTCTACAATTTCCAGATCACACATCATCCAATACTGACATAAGTTGCATGAAAGACCATTTATCTCACAAATCACAACAACTACCTTTTTTGTACACGTCACAACGACATAATTATTTTTTAATTATAATTTAATAACATTTTATTAATAATTATATATTATTATACCTAGGTATGTATAAATATTATGAACAACTGCAAGTTATATATTTATAATGTAATTTTTTTAAAATCAAATTACATAAAAAATAAATTGGAAAAAATCTGGAATTTCTGAATAATTAGTTTAGATACTCAGCCCTTCTACGCCTCCCCCTCCCCAAATAAGAGCACTGCTGTTAAATAAATACAATATAAATAGTCCTCGGAAGTTACAGAAGGTAAAATTAGTAATATAATGATGCAAAAGTGCATATCAAAAATCCAAAGTATACAAAAAATGTTAATTAAATATGGATTCTAACACGTGTACAACAACAAACAAATATGTATTAATTTGTACTAATAGATACGACTCAAGTCGATGATTTAACTATAATATAGAATCTACAGCAAAACTTAATTATGTATAACTAAAGATGTAGGTAATAATATTATATTATATGATAAATCGATTTAAGATTACGATTAAGAGTCAGTAAGAGATAAACGATTTTCGTCATGTTTATTAATTTGAAAATTACACATTTCATACAAATATGATCGTATTGTGGTATTTACGAACGAAATAAAATTTCTTAATTTCTTTATAGTCCGTGATGTTGTGTTCGCGTGATAAAGATTAATTCCACTATGATAAATAATTATTAATTGACAGCAACGATAAACATACATATAGTATATTATACAATACTAAAGGATTTGAATAATTGTATAAGAAATACGCAGGTTAGATTAATAAACGAAAAATATGAATTTATTATGACAATATATTAAATATACAAAAAATTAACTTAAATTTCATGAAATATGTATTTTTTTCTGAAATTAAACAAAATATACATTTAAAATTTACGTTTGTGAATTTATTATTAAATAAAATAGATTTTTGTCTGGGTCTACTATAAATTAAGAGCATATAAAAAAATATTCAATTCCTATAACTTTCGAGTTCTAATTTTAAATATAGTTTGTATTATAATTTTAATATTTTTTTATCGTCGAATCGGTATCATCAAAACAGCATCTCTTAATAACCTATCATTGAAAGATAATACGCTAAAAAATCTCATTCCCTAAAAAAAATATTTAAATTGACCTTAACAGAAATATAATGATCGGATAGAATTTGTCCCAAAATATGTTCGTTCTTTTTCAAAATGAATTTATTTTATTTTCATTTTGTCTACTGACCGTGTTTCGGTCAATATTTTCAGTTAAGTCGACATTTATAGGAGTTGTAGATAACAAAGTTCTTACTAGCACAGAGTGTTAATAGGTCGTATCTCAATGTCTTCTCTTCTTCAGTTTTTGACATTACACTTACGTGTCGGCTAGATGCTAAAATACTCATTCAGATTTCGGACCGATTTCGGACTAGAAACAATTTGAAAGTCAAAACTATTGAGAAATTCGAAAAATGAGCAAAAAAAGTTCTAAGCAGATGCAATTATCTACTGCAGAAAGCATAACCTATTCCTAGTAATCGGACTATTATTTCTATCCAAAATAGTGTCTTCAGACATGAAAAAAAAGCTTTGTAAAACTAATAATATATGTCTTTTGCTTCACTTAGAATCTAAAATGTATCATAATTTAATCTATAGGTAAACACGAGAGAAAAATCTAGATCAAAGCTTAATATTCCCAAACTGTATTAAAAATAATATTTTTATTATTACTCAAGAAAATAATAATTAGATTTGAAAATCAAAAGTTAATATTATTTTATTTTACTAAATAAAAGAAGGTGGTAGAAATATTAAAATTATGGAAAAATATGGATGTTAAAGTTACCTACAAAAAAGTAATAAAATTTAGAGAAATCAGAGTTATTCGCTGGATCATTATAAAAAAAAATCACTCTGTATAATATTGAGAAATTTAAATTTCTTAAAGTATACAATTATTGTTATAGCTAGTTAAATTAAATATTAAAACACATTACTTTCTATAACAAGTAAATAATTTGTAATTTAGATCAAATTAACTTAACTTTTTAACTCGTTAATAACCATCCTCACTGTATAATGTATTTCGTATATCTAATATTCGTATAATTTAGTCGTGATGATAGTCAGCGATTTAATCTGATGCACGCGCAATAAAGTATGCAATATTTCATTAATATATAGGTAAAATTATAACATTATCGTTTTCGGTACAGCCTCAAGCTCGAGGGTGGACGGTTACTACGATATACAGAATATTATAACAAGTTGGATTTGAATAATATATTTATACGAAATATAATATACCTTCACAATAATAACAAAAGGTACCGTGTACGAAAACGCGAGAAACATTATAATATAGAACGGATAAGTATCAAGGTCGTGACTGAGCGGCTCTTTGAAATGTCATTAGGTAAATTTTATTCACATTTATTTCGTTTATCATTCCGACTCATTTTCATATCGTATCCGCATGCACATTACACGTTATATTAATAATACACACAATACGATAATTATATTGTGCATTCGGTCGTGAGAAATAACACTTTGATATCTTCGAATCTACACACACGTGTTACTCGTGTAGGTATATATCAATAATAAATTATTGTTAATAATATTATTATAATAACAAAATACGAAACTTATACTTAGTTATTGCTATACATAAGAATAATTTTGTAAAATTTTAATAGGAGAAAATGAACCGTTTAATATTAATTCAAATACGAATCAAAAGAGTTCTGTTCTCATCGCCTCGCAAAAAATCATTTAAAAATATACTTATTTTATTAATTGTATGAAAATATGGATTAAAAGAAAAAAAGGAACAGAAAATTTACAAACTATTTGTAAACATTTTGAATTTTAAAATTATGGAAATAGATTGTCCCTGAGGTAATTTATGTGAAAATTATTTTCATTCGTGTGAAAAATAATAAAAAAAATTTATAACTTAACAAAAATTTTAAATTATATTTTTAATCATATATTTCAGTATCTCACAAATGTAATAACATATTAACATTCAATTCAATTTAAAACAACATAAAAACATAACGTAAATATTAAAAATGTTGATAATTATAAAAATAATATTACTAAGAATTACATTTAGGTCTAATATAATAATTCGTTTTAAATATTTAAATTATATCATATCCTCTGACTACATAAATCTCTGTTGGCTCTTTTTATCAACTAAAAAAATGTTAATTCGATACCTACCTATATAATTATATATTTCATGGATGCTTTAAGTGTTTTTTTTTTTTAATTAAATTTTGAAACATTTTAAATTTTTTATCATTTATAATCATTAATTATGCCTACAGAAGAATAATACTTGTAAAGGTATTAATAGAAAGTTTAATTCTCTCTAAAATGGACATTTTATAATAATTTATACTCTGTAAGTGAGGGAACTCACTGAAATATTATTATTTCTATAATTTCAATGTGTAATAAATAATAATAATTATCATATTCTGTGGTAAGATGGATAAGCAAAAGCAACCTCCTACGCATTGAACGACACGGCGAACTGCACATCAACGTATATTATTACAATAGTATGTATAATTACCAAACATATTATTTTCTCTGTGAAATGTTTCACTTTAGCGAATATATTATTAAATATTTATCAAATTATTATGTTTTTTTTTAAAAAAAAAAAAAAAATAACTACTATTGCAGTTTTGTTATAAATTTATAATGCGCGATGCCATATTGATAATAATAATTTGTAATTTAAACGAGCGAATTATACCGGATGATTATTTTATATTATTACACTAATTTCCTTGGTCGGTCAACTATTATTAAAATTAAAAAATAATTACAATTATATAATTTTCAGTAGTTTTAATAACTGTAGTTTGTAATAATTTAGTGATGCAATAACCGTAATAATTTGTTACTAATTTTATTCATTAACAACCAATCTAAGAATAAAATATTCATGTATAGTTTAACGAAACACAATTATGCTATAATCTTTGATCTTAATTATATCTATTGGTTAATTGGTATATTTTTTTGGTTTTAAACACGTTTAGTTTTGTATTTTTATACAAATTAACCATGTCACGCGTGGTCGTAAACTGTAAGTTTACTATAATTATTTTATAATATAGTCTAATATGGGAACGAAATAAAATTGTTTTTTTTTTTTTTTTTTTAATCAACTCGGAAAAAACTTTTTTAAGATTAATCATATACGATTATGTATCCGAAAAAGATCTATAATCTGAGCTTTTGGTTAGATAGATATGTAATGTGTGATAAAATTATAAGAGTCTTGCATAATATTATGACCAATAAAATATTTTTTTTACTTGAAAATAATTTAAACTTAATATTTCATTTGTAAGTAGAAAAGACCTATAAAATAAATAAAATAAACAACCTATAAAATGCCTATTTATATACCTCGTATAAATAGTTTCAATGATAAATAATTGAATATACATATTATACCCTACAAGTATTTATACTAATACTAATATAACCTTCAATTGTTTTTGTTTCTCAGAATGTTTTTGTTCATTTGTGTTCATTTGGAACACAATATTATTATTTTTAACTTATAATAAATATAAGTACATTGAAAGTTCATTATGTTATTTGGTATTGCATATAATAATTATCATTATTTTAAAGTAGGAAACTAGAAATACATATAATATTTTTAAGTTGTTTAATTGTTTTCAATTTACGTTGTGTTTCAATTCGTAAAATTTTCATCTCGACTGTTAGATAAGTTTAAACAAATATATTAAAATATTTTATGAAAACGAGCAGTTTTCTCGACATACGAGAATTTTCAAAGTTTATATATTAAAAAAATATTTTTTATTGAAAATATTTAAAATTATTTTAATTTTAATTTTCGTAATAACCTATTAAAAAGTTTTGCCCCCATCCCACATAAAATTTTTTTTGAGAACACTACTGATACATACATAATAAAAACCGAAAAATGTATTTATTAACCTTTATTATTTTTAATTATATTTTTTTTGAGTACTCAAATAAGTAATATTTACATTTAGTAAAATTTTGGAACGGATTGGTTGATTTTTTGGCCAAATATAGAGCTTTACATTTTTTTCCAAAGAAAATTAATATTATCTACAATTTTGGTTTATTGGTTTGAAAAATTTACAGAAGCCTCATAATATACTGCTTAATCTTTTAACAAAATATTTTGAAAATCGTAAATAATAATTTTTTTTATAGGCTTTTTATTTTTTTTTTTCTGATATATGAAAACATTTTTTTGGGTAGAATTAATGGTCCGATTACCACAAATATGGTACAAATTTGAGTACCTTTTCCATACCAAATTTTATCTAGTTGCTACTTTATTTAGCTCATTTTTTGAATTTCCCTAGTTTTTATCTCTTGATTACTAATTGAGCTTTTATCGTAGGGCCTTGACAATTTTTTTGAGTACTCCCATAGGTAATATTTATATTTTTAATTATTAGAAGAATATATATATTGAAGAATGAAGCAGATTCCAAATTTCCAGATTTTCCAAACGTTGAAAGGTTATTATGTCTATATCGTTCTCTTATGTGTACCAATTGTACAAGTGAAAGATCATTTAACCGATTAAAATGATTAAAAAATGTTTTAAGATCTTCACTATCACAAAATAACCTACAAAATCTTGGAATTTTAAGTAATACAAGTGAATTTGTTAAATCTCTAGACTTTAAAGATGTAATCCAAACTTTTGCAAATGAAAAATCTAGAAAAAAAAATTATATTTTGATGAATAGAATAAACAAGTTGATAATTGCGATGATAACAATGTCTAATTTTATAATAATTTATGTATTTACTTATAATTATCTATTTGATAGAATACAAATTTTAAATTTAACATGGTTTTTTATGAAATCTTATTTATATTCATTTATAAAATATATTTAACTAAAATATTTTGCTATTTGTTATATTCACTCCTCCTAAATTTGGAGAACAATAATAGAAAACAATAATCTTTGTATATTTTTTTGATGTTACCTATATTTATTAAGTAATTAATTAGTAATTAATTAATTTCCATCTGAATAATTTGCTTACGGCCCCCAAAGTACTTAATCCAGCTTTGAGTATAATATATTGAGATTTTCTAATGAAATATCATTGCATTCAAGTCTTAATAATTATAATAATCACTAATTTTTCCGTAGACCGAAGGGACGAAGGAGAAACGTCCAAAATCGACCTTCTCACTTTTTTCATATTATTGTATAAATATAATAAAGTACCGAAATTTAATTCAAGTATAAACTCTAAATCTCATAATCGAATCTCTCTAAATACCTATTTTAGTAAAACCGAATATTAACCACGTTGGAAAATAAATTCTAGTGATCGCAAAAGTGGATACGTCTAACGAAAAGAACAAGCTATCGGACCAGTCATTGCAATATACTTTTCCCTCTAATTTCAAGCGGTAGTTCGCGACATTGCTTTCGATTAGCGGGACGAAGAAGAAATCGCAACATGTCATTATTCCAGAATCGACGTTCAGACACGATAATGGCATTTTAGCATTCGTTACACCGTCTGCGACAAAATTCGCTGCTGCAGTGACCAAGGTAACCGGGAAATCAGCAGTGAAAGATCGCTGAGAATGTATTAAGGGTTTCAACAAAATCAGGAATACAATATTACTCCTTAACATTAATGATTATGTATCCATATCGATTTTTGACGAACGTGGTCACGTCATTCACAGGATGGTACCGAAGATATAGATCGAAGTTAACACAGTAACTACTTTCGGTTTGCACGTCGCTTTGATGTAGTAAACAAAAATATTTAACAAAAACGTGCACTGTAAAATCAATAGTTGTAATTATCTGATAAATAAATGATCAAGTAACGTGAATCTCTCAGAAATTGCTTACAAAACGATATATTACGATATTTTTAAAATATTTATACTATAAAATATTATCTAATATAAAGTAATAAAAATTATAAAAATCACAGAATACAATAGTTATCTATTATTCATTGATATAACAGTCAAAGGCTTTTCTTCTTAAGTCTAACAGTAATAGCTAATATTTTATTTTTTATATTCTCATGATTTCATTTGGAAATTCTAAAATATCGACATAATATCTTGAATCTAGATATAATCCCAAATCATATTTAACAGATCAGGATCTCAAAATGTTTGTGGTATTAAATGACTCGGGATCACATTGTCTCGAGATCTGATTGTCTCTAACCTAACCTGGTAAAATTTTTTATCAAAATAGTTACCGGAATCTCAATGACGCGGGATTTATTTGTCAGCATATCGAAAAAAACTGTTTTTATAGTTACAGTTTTTAAAATATTCTATTATCACATATAAAATGTGAATATATTTAATCCAAATACATATTATAATATTATTACGTAACTATATTTAGGACGCATACAAATGTTAAGTTTATACGTTGTGACGTTTCGCTTTTTATAACGAAATATCACGAACGAACTTCTAAACTTCTACTCTTCGGGGAGTTCGCCGCCATTTTTGTTTTTCTTACTTTAATTTATCTCTATGGATAAACGCGGGGAAAAAATAGTACTAATAATTCAGTGGAGATAATTAAGTATATATAATAAGTATAATACTTACGCCCACTGAATTTCAGTCCAGTTCATTCAACATTACCCCTACATCCTCTCTTAATTATCTACATTTACTATAATTTTACAAACTTAAATAGTTAATTAAAATGTATTATAAGTATAATAATTTAAATAACTCAAAACCAAACTACCTACAATATAATAAATTCATTATAAATATTATCTATATAATTTGATTAAACTATTTTTTATAAAAATAAAGAATATTTTACTAAGAAATAATAAAAAATACTAAAACCATATTATTATAACTTTTAATAATTAAAATAGTGATTAGCCAGGCATTTTTAGTAGAATTGATATATACGATTATATATATATATATATATATATCGTATTATAAGTCAGTGTTAAGGCCAGTAATGTTGTAAGAATCGGAGTTTTGACAGTTTTGTTAATATCGGATTTGATGGTTTGTTAGTGCGCGCCGTCGGACGAAAATTGGTCCGCTTTTGGAATGGATGAATTGGAATAGATCTTTGTATAGATCTATATTCAGTAATATAATATAATCTGCAGGACAACGTGCTGAACTAAACGTATTGTTGTTTAATTCCAAAAATGAAATAGATATATAATATAATAATTATATAATGTGTATAATATATTAAATTTTATAGTAAAATACTTACAGGTTTAGATACAATATGTTTGCATGAATACTTGTTATTCATTTTTTATTTTTTTTTATTTACCAGACTTGTTGCAGTGGTCGTACATATTGTTAACCGAGCAGTTATAAATATATAATACACATTAGATTTTATTGCTACCAATTAAATTATCAATAAGGCGTTGTAATGACGGAACGGGTTTCATAAGAAAAAAAAAACAAGCCAGGGGCTGACGGACGGGTAGTTTATATTATGGTTTTAATTTTTACTTGACTTTCCTAAGTTCGCATACTCTTCATTTACTGCATCGAAGTGGATTTCACTTACGCAACAAACGTATATATTAATACCAAATGTGTATAAAACGCATACATAACATTGTAATGTATAGGTAATACAACATTTAAGATTTAACAATATTTGTAAAATGTTTAAAACTATCAAAATTTGTTAAGATTTTACTAATAATTACCTACTACATTGGTTTTGCAGCCGAAAATATATATATACCAGTATATATGAAGAATATTTATACGTGTATTATAAATTTAAGAGAATCCACTGTAAATAATAAAATAAATGTTGTGATTTTTACGAAATAATGTGTTTAATATGAATGGGAGTACAATTATTTTGTTTTACAATAAATATCAAAATTAAATCATAATTATTAATTATTACACTATAGGTCTATTGTATATATATAGTTTATTTACTTAGTCAAAGTAAAGTTGAGTTGTATAACATAATTCATAATGATTTGAAATTATATCATTGACAAGTGTTTAATTTTAATTATAATTATTCAAAAATAAAATATACAACCAGCTTGTATTTGAATGTTTTGTTTTTTTTAAGTTCTATTTTTATCAATAGTAAGTACTATTTTATATTGTCCGTTGAACGATTTAATATAAATACTTAATCAATTGAAGGGTCCTGTACAATAACGAGATAACTCCACTTTTTGAAATTGTTAAGGAGACATAAAAAAAACATACTAACTCCCTTTTGATCAAATTACGGGTTTAAAAACTGATTTTTATGCTTTAAGTGTATATATAACAGTACATATTTTATAAAAAATCTTATTATTTTTTAATCAACTTAAATAATTTTCATTAATTAATTTAAGTATAATTGAGTGAAGATATATGGTTTTTTGCTCCAAAATTAAAATAAATGTATTTTTTTCATATTTCAAAAATACTTGTAGCATTTTCATTAAATAATCACAAAAAACATTAATAATGTGTAATCATACCTATAATTATAATCAACCAACTAATCACAACCTTTCATTATGATTAAATTGAACTAGTTATGTGTTTTATGAAGATATATAGTTTTTGGCACAAAATATTATTAAATAATTAGTAATTTTCATTAAACATTTTTCATGGAACTTTGAAGTATTATTATTTATCAAACAATACGCAAAATAAATGGTCGTGAATCTCAGACCATTAAAATCATCATTGGCCATAATCAGTGGTGTTATTTGAGTGTTTTCCTTACGGTTTGCAATAAGTTTTTAAGCAATTAATTAAACATTTTTTCAAATTTAATGTTCTCCAAAAACAAAATATATCTATATTCGTTCACTTTAATAGTAATTTTAATCTCGTATACTATAGTTTTGTGGAGAAAACATATTGAAAATTTATGTCAGTCCCCCACCACTTTGATGTAAAACAAAATTATAATCACTCTGTATTTATAATCGTTATAGATTATAAAATATTAGTTGTAAACACATTTATGATCAGTATAGCGTGACGAAGTAGTTTTTGTATTGGGATAAATAATTTACATCAACCCTTCCTGAGTATAGCGACCATTACAATTAAAATGAATTAAAGTCAATTTGTTTTCCAAATAAAAAACTATAACTTAATTTAAGCACAATTAATGAAATAATGAGCCACCCTTACGATAATAACGGTGAAAATTAAAAACGTGTCTTTTGAAGTATAATATGATTGTATTCACTCGTTCGCTGCAGATGACATATTATTATAAAGTTTCGTTTTTGGATACATTCAATTTGAGTTTATTATTTTTATTAGAAAATATAATTATTATATAAACAATTCATAAGTATTAAGTTAGTAGTATAAATATTAGAGATTCGTATTCCATAAATCGATAGAGTTATGCAGAGATTACATTTCATGGATCCAATTTAAAATTTCACTTAGATGCGATATTTTCGCAATATTATGTAATATTACTATGTTACACCAAATTCGTTATTAATTCCAGTTTGATTTTAAATTATTGTTTGAATGACGTGTTATATAGTGACGGTTATATGTGATTGGGGGGGGGGGCCGCCCTATAGGTGGATCCCTCTTGAAATCTGTATTTATATAATATTATTAATATAAAAAAGGAACATGATTTTATTGTAATTATAATTATATTATTTTATTTTAAAATATAGATAATTTTCACATCGTACCCCCGCTTAAAAAGTCACAAAACTGAAAAAAATATTTCATTATAGTAATTTTAAAAATACATAATTTGTTAAATATTTTACAATTTTTACAACATTAATTGATAAATTTGTTTGGTTTTTTCACTATACTTTCAGACTGTCTATGTATTTTTATTTTATTTTACTAATCCACCATTATTTTTAACAAGTGTCACGTTTTGTTTGTCGTGTATTGACTAAAGTTTTAATTTATGAAGTTTTCAATTTAATTTACCTCATTACTAATAACGACACAAGTTTAAAATCGAAATAGGTCAAACGTTAACAATCACTTAAATAAATTATAGTGACATTTAACGAAATAATAATCTTCACGTAAATTGTTTTCATTAAAATTAAATTTTTTCATTTAATTATATTAACAATATTTAATGTTTATTGAACTTACCTACTACAAATATTTCAGTTCACTCTTAGTTATCATACACCTAAACCGTAACTTTATTGTATAATTTAAGTTTATTTGTAAAAAAATAAAAATTGTTTCTGAACTATAAGCGGCTATATCAAAATTATAATATATCGTTTTCGTGGCAAAATCATGTAGGTATGAACATTTTACAGAAGATGGAAAAGAAATGTTGGAAAATTTGTAACAGTTCACAATTACACATTATTATTATAATTTTGAAAATATTAAATGTTTTTTTAATGTTAAGATATTCAATCGAAAGACATATCAATATTAATATGTATCAAATAATAGCGTGGCATCATACAATGTTATATGTTAAATTGTGAAGTTTCACTTTTGTAAAACGAAATATCACTAACGAACTTCCACTTTTTGGAAGGTTCACCATATTGGGTGGCCTATGGATTTGTTTTTGCAATTTATCTTACTTTAATTTAGCACTATGAGTAAATAAGGAAAAGCGAACTCATAATTTAATAAAGAAAATAAAGTTATTATATATTAAATTCAAATTATAAAATTATAATGAGGGGAATATGCCAAGATGCGATGAGAACTAAAAATGAGAAATAAAATATACATATACATATTTATTATTTATATTGTTTTCAATTGTTCACCTATACCTTTATTTTTAAAACTGCGTCCTAAGTTACATTAAATTTCGAATTATTATTATTTAAAATGTATTTATTACAATTACCATTTATACACACATATTATATAATAAGTAAATTGTATTTTTATGATATAAATATCGGAAAATTGAGGAATCGGCAAGATATCCAGTGACATGCAATAACTAGATAGAAAATGAAAATTGTTTTCCTACTTGCATATAAATATGTAGCATCAAATATTCTATACATAGAATCACACGTGATACACATTGTATTTTTCTGACAAACCTTATAAAGTAAATAGTTAACAACGTCGATTAAAAAATTGAAATTAACACACATCCCGCAATACAAACGGTGCATCATACTCGTTTGTTTACGTATATTATACATTTATACAGTACTTATTTTTAAAAAATCTTAAAAAAGCATACAGCTCAGAAGATTAGTCACACGATTAGTATACATATTTTATTATTATATAACGTGTTTTTCATAGAATATACAATGTATAATGTCAATTACATAAACGTATAACATAATAATGAGACATTGAGACGACCTTACAATTACAACGAATCGTTATTATTATTATTATATGCAATATACGATTTTCATATGAAAATTAATTATAATAATAATTATTATACACTTAGATCAGAAGCAATGTTTTTCTTTGTTCTGTTGCAAAACTGCTGTTCGTAAGTCCTTCGACTTTTCAAACGTAAATAGACGTGCGCTTAATCATACATAATATTTAAACGCGTACAACCGCATGCCTATTCATGTGTTTTTTAACATATAGGAATGATTTGAAAAAAACATCCGTCGCGTTTTAGAAGTTTCCGGTATTCGTTTTTTCGGAGAAAAAAATTAATAACGATATGCTTATAATTATATTATTGTACCGACAAAAAACCAGTTATCAATTCAGATTCAATATAATATTGTATGCTATTTACCGGTAATATTACAATAGGATCAATCGATATTGCGTTACGCGATAAACCGTATTTTTTTACTCATTCGAATTTCGTTTGCGCCATATTATGTAGTCACATTAGAATTCATCATTGTTTGTAATTTGTAATTATGCCGTCGAATTGTAAACATCAGAAAGCCCTTCGAGAACGTAAACGCGCCACAAATAGCGGCCCCGAAAATCATCCACGATTCAATGCTTTTCCAGATTTTCAGATTTAATTAATGTACTAACTTTACATTAATTTACCAAAAATTGTATTTTACTATAAAATGTTTATTTAAAATTAAAGCATAAACGATTTCATTTGAATTCGTATAAGAAATCGTAGAATAATGACGTTATTAATTTTCATCATTTTCAGCCAATGTCTTTTATGTAGATTGTAGATATAGTGTTATGTTTGGTTATGCGCGTAACACGAATTTTAAATTCATTAAATTTATTATGTAGTATTTTATGTGTTTGTACAGAATCGATAGTTAATATTTTTGGTATATTCGCGCCGTGTTGTTGTAAATTGATCATAATGTCTGCGCGATCGTGACGTTTCGCGAGTTTTCTATATAATATTATAATGTAGGACGAGCGAATAGAAATGCGAAATTCACGTTTATGCCGTAGCGCGCGTATGTATAGAAAACGTTGAAAAGGCGCATTTTTCGCGTTTATAACTCGTTTATATACGGTTTTTTTTTTCATAGAAAAAATATTTTCAGACAACTTTAAATTACATTGGCATGTACGCCGGCGTACATATATAATATGTTTATACGTGTTTAAAATAATAACTCAAAGTTAGATTCATCGTTTGGATCTTTGAAATTTAAATAATATTACCTACTCGAAAAATATAGTCCGATCAAGTAATAATCAATAATTTTCCTTTTAAAAATTCAACGACTTACAGGAAAAATTATCACAACGCACGTTAATATTTTTTTTTATTTTTATCTTAAACGAACAAAATTCAATAATCTTGGATGAAATATGTAATAATAGTAAAATAGTAATTGTGGCAGTTTATTTTATATTACAAGTAATTTTAATCATTTTTTTTTTTTTTTATAATATTATTCGTCGTAGAAAAGATTTCTATTCGTATTAAATAAAATATATTATGCGAATATCCTTGAATTTAACCTCACTTATTTGATCGCGACTGTATCTACGTGACCGATTTCACATTTTTTTTATATATATAAAATCGACCGATTATTGTTCATTTAATTTTTTTTTTTTATGCCGTCATTAATCTGCGGTTGAGGCGATGTCTAAAAATTGTCTGAACTAATTACTTCGTTCACACACACAAACTAGATTAATATTATTATAATGTATGGTTGTCGGTTTGGGTGCTTGAAAAATAGACTGTGCCTAAGCGTTGATATATTATTTTATATTATTATTTTCTCCGCGCAGCATCGATCCGCATTTTGTACGCGCAAACGCGCATCACTACAAGTAGTGCTAGTTTAATTTTATCGAATAAAAATAATTTCAATATTTATTCGAGCAGAACAAAAAAAAAAAAATAAAAAAAATATCCATATAATTCGATTAAAAATATATCCACGTCATTATAAAATATATATATATATACTACCATTGATTATAGAATAGTCTATTCTATAATCAATGGTACTACTATGATTTAATAAGACATATAAAACCAAATTCTCTTATATATTATCCGATCCGATATTGTAAATATAATAATATACAATGTAATATAATCCCGTCTAATTATTTATTTTAAGTCTTCTAAAACATACTTTCTTGGTACACATTATTAGGCGCCATTTAATATTTGTTTTTCCAATGTAAACACAATTAGGTACTACAGACCACAGACGGTATATAAGCATTTAAACCAATTCAATATTTTTGATCTTAATCCAAAAATATTGCATATTAGTAATATAAAACTTACGGATCGCGATACTTTGTATAGATTTTTAACGTAATATATGATTTCTATATATGATAAAAGCTATAAATATTCAATATTCGTATTGTCTAACCTAATCTAACCATCACACACGTTGTCTATAGCCGGTTTGTATTTCAAACGATAGATGGACTTGAAAAATAAAAAGTAACTAAATACCAGTCTTCACTGTAATCAGGAGGGTCGGAGGAGAGGGTGTTTTGGGTGTTAAAATGATAAATGTTGTTATACAAATTGACAAATAATAATATAAATTATAATGTAATATTTTCACTAAAGTGAATTAGGTACAACGTGACAAACATTTTAACGTATAAATTTTAAAATTTAACATTCTATGCGCTTGCTGAAAACAGTAAAAATTGTAAGCAGCTATAGTACTGTGTATACTGAACGTTTTACAATTAATATTCATACAAATCCAGATTTTATGTTATTAATATGATTTAATTTTTATATACAAGTAAGTATATTATCGCGTATATTAGGTGCTCGTGTTTCAACAGTGTATATAGGTATTTAGTGATTTTATAAAATATTACATAATACAGTTGAGCAGATTTTTTTTAGAATTTAAACCATTCGTGTTTGAATGTTTAATTTAATTTGTCATTCTATAATCATGTCAAAAAATGGACTTTTAAAATTTTATACTTACAATAATAATATATCCTATATCAAACAATTATTTTTTAATCGAGTTAGCCATTTTTATAATTTAACTATGAATTTAACATATTTAACTTTTAACTTGTAACCTTGAGCTTGAGTTAGTTAAACTGAACCATCTTGGGTCAATATTTTTTCATTAATTTTTTTCTATTTATTTATAGGCTTCCATTGCTTATTTTTAAAATACCAATATCATATATTATAATAATATTATTATCTACACCGGGATTGTTTTTTTCGTCGGATGACATTTTAACTCAATATTGCGTAAAACTTTAAGCGCGTATTTATTTTTTCGACACTTCATTTCCTATATAAATATATTCAAAAGAAAAAAAATAAGGGAAAAAGATGCTATTTTATTTTCCGCAGTCACCTCTTTTTCCTTCCCACCACACTCCGACAATCTGCTCACGGTATCCGTTTATTATATATACAAGTCGGTACGCTAGCCCCAGAAGTCGAGTCACTCCAAGTCGTAAATCATTTTCCGTTCCACGGGATTTTTTTTCTTATACAATTTTTTTTCCTCGATTTTTTCTTGCTCGACGGTGCACAAGCTGTCAATCACGAAACCACCTTAGTCAACTGCATTATATGTATGTGCTCGCGTGCGTATATAAATATAATACAGTGTACAGAGTGGTCCCTCTTTTCTTTTTTTTTTTTTTTATTTACTATTGCCAAAAAAATCATTTATTTTTTACATTATTTAAAAATTAATATATTGTTACCCTATATAATAATAATAAAATATCTACAATGTAAAAACTCTGTAAATCATAGATATTTAAAAAATTTTAAAAAAATTTTTAATATTAAAATAACATCGACCGACTAATACAAAACTACCGTGATCGTTGATAAGAGAATCACCCTGTATAAATATATGTATATATATTGTAAGGAATACTCGTTTTTTTTTCTCTTTGTTCCCCCCCCCCCCTCCCGTCTTTGACGACCTTATCTCACGAACGCCAGGCCGGCCGTCCCGCGGAGTCCGCTTCGCGGAATATTTATCCCGAAGACTTGTAATGCGCGCTGGTAACGATCCAAAACGGTGCCCCCGGCGGGAAAATTCAACGGCCCGGAAAATGTTTCGGTTTTTAAAAACACGGTATAATAATATTCTATACCATACCTAACTATCGGAATCTCGGGCTTTATATACCTACTTTATAACATGTATATATATATATATTATATGGATTTTATTTTCCTCTGCGAATGGGGGAAAAAAAAAAAAAAACATTTATTCGTATAAATCACTATTTCGGGGCAACATTCCACCCTGGGCGGAAAGAAGGAAAAGAAAACTGGACTGTTTATTGTTTTACGATAGGCATATAATTTCTCCGCGCGTCCATTGACCAACCGTTTCCTAATATTATATACACCAAACAAATAATGCGACGATAATCAACATTTTGCAGTGTGCCGTCATATTCGCATAGTATATAGTATAAAATTCTTTAAAATATCTTTTAAATATCAGAAAGGATGCTCGAAGATTGCGTTAGTCTTTGTGTAGGTAAATTTACACGGAACGTTTTTTTATTATTTAAAACAAAATATAATATATTCCAACATTTCGTATATTTTATGAAAAATATTAACAATAGCAACTTAAAAGAAATACGATTTTTGCCACGCAGCAATTCTATATTTGCAAAAAAATAGAAAAATCTAAGATTCAAAATATTATTTTATAGATAACATAAGAAATATGCACATTCAGATTCAACACTGTAATTTGACAATATGGTACTATGCAAGATTTTAAGTGAAATCAAAAGCTATGTAAATTCTATTAATTTCAAACCTGAATATTATTAAACTATACCGAACGATTTGTATAATATAAAATATAATTATAAACGATTAAAAAGAATGAAATTGTGTTCTCTCTGTGTATATTTAATAATTTCGTAAATTATATTTAAATATTATTTGACTAATATAATTGAAATATAGTGTACAAAATTATATTATATTATATTATACCATCTACGAAAAGTTTACGTGTACGGTAATTTTATTTTCGTAGAATCTTCTTTAACACATCAAATCTAATAAACTTTTTCTTTTTATATTTTACGAATACCTACCGAAAACTATTTTATTATTTCACATAGTTCCGGCCGATTTTTTCGACCGTTGATAATAAAAAAGCTACTAGGTATTTTTATAATATATTATATTGTTATATAATCGTATATATATATTTATATATTCAAAAACTATAAAATGGGATACTTCGTTTTTTTCGTCAACTAATACACATATTTGTTCGATTCCGATTTTTGCTTAATAATAAGGATCAGATCACGCATATATACGTATCTTAACTCTGTTAACAGTATTTCATTAAATCTGAAATTATTACACGGGAATAAAAACCAAATTTTTTCCGTACTTTTTGAATAATCTATATACATAGCACATATTGCGTAATATATTTTAATTTTTCAGTCCTTTCTCTGCAGTGAAATTTATTTGTTTTTTAAAGTCTCATTCACGAATTTTCTTTGTTCAAAGTATTTAACACAATACGTATACATACTAATTATACATCAAAACAAAAAGCCTTAGAGCTCCATGACAATTTCACAGTTTGATGGATTTTTAATATTTTACATATATTTATTATGTATTTTTTATTACAAAATTAAATCACAACAACAACACATTCATAAATTCCGTGATAAACAATATTATTATTATACCATAAGAATTCATTCAATGTTATCTTAATAACTCATAAGATTGCTTACTAAAGATGATTAGAGGAATATATTTATTATCAAACATTAATGATTATAAAAATTATGATATATTATAATATTATTTTAAAAATACAACTCAAATTTTAATTTCTGAATATTATATAATACACATGTAATAGGTATATAAAATTAATAAATTATGCATAAATTTATTGTTAGTTTAATTGTTACACCTATTATTGTTTAATATTGGTGTTGAATATGTTGCATGGTAAATAAACTGTTATATAACGTAATCGTTATTAATGAATAATGAGTATATCAGCAATAGGTATGTTCATAACATAATTAAACAATTAAAGTTTGTCCCCCACCGCACTAACTAAAAAAAAAAAAAATTTATTAGAACATAAAATAATTACGTCATATGCATTTGTTAAAACAATAATTAACGTGCTCTTGTCGGAGTTCACGGCTCATGGATTATGCGCGAGTTCTTTCAAAACGGTTTAAATGAGGAATATATAAATCTTACTTTCGAATTTTATTTGTACGAATTATATTTAGTTATTATTATTTATTATTAGCATAATATAAATATTTTGTTTTTAATATTTTATTTTTTGTTGTTAACGCCCTCGATTATCAAGTAACTGCTGTAGTTATAACTTACCCGTGTCTAGTTTTAATAAGTACAATATTACCTCAATTATATGTTATTATAATGCAACAACACAATTATTACGACACAATTATTTTCTGATATCTGTGCGAGTTTTTAACCTATTTTTTTTTATCTGTGACAAACTGTATAATATAGGTACATTATACAATCGATACTTATACTTAATTATACGCTGTTGTTATTTATTTAATAATTCATTAGTACATATTATATGTTGGTATAATATAAACGTAAGTCCTTGATAGTTTATCTATCTGATCTTCAAAATCTTTAATTATTTGTATGTGCACTTGTCAAAATTGTTAAATACGTATTCAATACAATAACATATACTTTATAAGTAGTTAACTAACTAGGTACTTATAAATTTATATTTTATCATAAGAATTCATAAAAAAAATTCTTTGAAAATGTGTTTATTTAATTATTTTTATAGAAATGTTTGAAAATATTATATGGATTGGGTATATATTATGTTCTATATAGTAAACCGTATTATTTTATATTAAAGCCGCTTTGTTTCCGGGGTTAAACTATTTACAACTATAACTATATGGTTGTGCATTATTATTAATAAATAATATGTTAGATACTTAAAATTATTATTATTGTTCCATATGTTGTTTTTCATATTTCCCATATACGTGTATAGTTATCGCCTTATTATGTTGAAAAATGAAATGTCTAACTAATAATTTATCATAATATACCACATATATCGCAAAAAAAGTATTCTTAGGTTAAATTTTACAGTATTATTTTAAAGAATTATTTCAGATATTGTGTAAAAGAAACACGCCATTTCAAAGTCCAAAAAATCTTTGAGCGTTTCGATATATTATCCGACAATAATACCAACAATAATCATTTTGATTTAATCTATTGTATTTTAGACTTAATAAAAAGGTAGTTCATAATTACTATAAAAGTGAAATGTACCTAATGGTTATAGGTATGGCATAGATTTAGAAAGACACAGTGTTATTTTACATTAAATCAATTACCTCAGAAATGTTTGATATTTTTAAAGTGAGCTTTTTATCATAAACATATGTTTAAATTCAATAATTTTAATAACAAACATTCTTTATAGAATTTCAAAACACTTCAACACTGTATACTTCTTATACTACGCTTATAGATGTAATTATCATAAACAACCACAAAAAAAAAAATCTCTTGCCTATCTGTTGTGGCGGTGAGGTTTATAAGGTTAGGTTGTGTATCATATAATATGTTAAAACAAATAATTTAGTTATTATTGATATTATATGCAAAATATACATTTTGTGAGAAAAATGGTTCAATAATTTAAGCCATCTCCCTGGATATGGCTGTATTTTACTATTATGGTTAATTTTATGCAACATTAAGAGTTTTAAATTTGAAATTACTCAATGAAATAATAAAATCTATATTATATATAATAGGCGTATCATGTGTGTGTTTAATATATACACATTAATAGTGACATACTGGCATTCGTTAATGATTACAAGCAAATAGTCATCGATAACAAAATAATAAATGATTTATTTACCTTGAAATGTAGGTCTGTACTCTGTAGTTATGGTGTTGTGTAAGACAACAATTTTTACATTTAACACATTTATTATTATCACCTGTATCGTATGTATTTTTCAAACTATTATATTTCTATGAAGTTACAAAATATAAAATATTAGATTGTGGTTTCTCGAATGATTCACACAAATGAAATGTTATGGCATAATCAAATAATATAAAATGTACCGACTAATAATAATAAAAACATTTAAAATAATGATTTTTCCTTACATATTATAGTTTAATTTATTATAATAGTTTTTAGTTAAATATTAATATAATACGTATGATTATTATTATTCGTGTGCTGGAGTATAATAATTCAAAACCAAACGTTTTTTTTTTGGATATTGGATGGTCGGTAAGGAATTAGGGTTCTGTATTGTAGAATGTAGGTATATATATATATAGACCTCATAAATGCTCTGTTTTATATAATACTTACATCTTATTAGATTCGTGGACCACGGCGGTCACACGATTCGCAATCGCGTCTCTACAATAATAATATGGACCAAACGCCGCCGTCGACTGTGAATTTATGTACGCGATTTGTTTGTTTAATATGATATCCGTGTTGCAGCTCGATGCAGGTTGACAAAAACTGGTACTGGCCATAATAATATAATATTATATTATACTCGTACATATAAATATATAATATAAACGAGCGTATACACTTCGCAGAATCATAATATGTATATATGTAAGTAATAATTCGAGTTTATTACGTTCAAGTCCTTTTATATACATTAAAATATATTTATATATATATATATAAAAAAGTAATACGAAATAATAATAATAATAAATAAATAATAATTCCATATATTATTATACAAAACTAGATTCAACGCGTATGACATTAATATAAACGCGCGATCGAAATGATTTCTTATATAATGTCTGTAACGATCTATATAAAATAATATTTATTTTTTAAATGCGTGTGACGGTATATCCACACAGCCAGTGTGCAAGTCGATATTCGCCACGAGTCGAGTCCAGTATTTTTTTTTTATTATTATTTTTATTTTTTTATATATATATAAAACGCTATTCTTAAAAGTTTTAGTTGGAAAATGTTTGATATTTTATAACCGATTATTATATCCGATATCCGCCAAGTAGTTTTACATATATCTAACAATAGACGAAAATAGAGTGATATGTATTTTCGATTTGTCAGAATGACGAGTGTCAAATGCACGCCAATATAATTGACGCATGTTGGGAATTCAAGTTGCGAGAGGCAGAAATTGTTAAATGGTGTATGTATAAAAAATAATGAACGTGCCTGTCACTTTCTGTGATCTCCGCTGAACGAATTTCGAGCATTTTTTTCTTAATAAGGAAAAACAATATTATATACCTTAAAAGCAACGTAAGTCACACGTTGTTTTTTTCAATATAACAATTATTTGAATTAAACAATTTCAAACATAGATTAAATCAATAATATTCAATAAAAATATGATAGATACTTTTACCTGCTACAAATCAAACTTCCTTTTTATAATTAAGTTTCATCGAGCTATAAAAAAATATTCTAATATTATTATCCATTTGAAAATTTGAAATACAATTTGTTATATCATTGTCATTATTATATCGACCGTAGTTTATGCTCTTATATGTCGAAACTCGAAAGTTATAATAGCACTAGAAAATTGAACAATAATACTAGTATGTGTCTCATACAGAGTTCTACGGAAGTTCATACGATTACGTGACTTTGTTAATGTTATAACTTATATATTTTGCATATCGATAGTTATTCAACAAGAACATTTAACATGCAATATTATTAATACGGTAGAGAAATTGTAGACTATAGCAATGTATATTTATTTTACACAATCACAAAAATAGCTAAGTAAAAATTTAGTTCGTTCTATGTTTAAACGAGGCAAGATAGGCAATTTGATATGCATATAAATACATATTTTAGTTATTCTTTTACTTTTAGTGCATATTTTTAATTTTATAGACTTTATGTTGTAAACATAAATGTTATTTGTTATATGTATAAATGTTTATATATTGTTGACTTAATGTTTTTTTTTTTTTTTTTTTAAAAAATACAAGTTTTATTAATAGGAAAAGGAGATTTTTATAAATAGTTTAGATTATTATGTTATATTGTTTTATGAGTATTTGTTTTAATAGAAATTATTGTAACATTAATGAAAGTCTAATAAATATTAAATAATTATGAAATATTGTTAAATTATTTCTTATGTTATTTTCAATGCAAATTTTCGGGTTTTAATATGAACATTACATAATCAATTATAAACTGAGCTTAAACTATTGTTTCCTAGTACCATTTGATATACAAAAAAAATTACATTTTTTTAAAATACAAGTAATAATATCTAATTTAACTATATTATATATTGCAGAAGTGTGTTTAAATATTTTTTTTTTTTTTTTTGGTGAGGGCTGAGGCACTGAATATAATATAGTTATTTCTAATTCTGACCCCCTAACCTTAAAATTTTGGCAAAACATACTCAATTTTCAATTTATTAAAAACAAGGCTTTTAATTAAGTTTACAATTTTAATTTTAATATTATAAATCTTACGAAATTTCAAATTAGGAAATCTCAAGTCATACAAAAAACATAATCAAATAGAAAATAAAATTCATACCTCGTAATAGTAATTATAATAACAGTAAAACAAATTATATTTAATTTAAAATTTTTAAAATTTCTTTTTTCACCACTGTTGGAAAAAGGGTTGAAGCCCCCTTAGCCCTCCCCGAAAATACTGATATATTGGAAGACTTTGCGTATGCTGAATAATGTTATAATTATCCTCGGGTTTTGGCTAAAGTTAAAATGTTTAATCGTTCCGAATTATTGGCTAATATCGTTTCAACATAACTGTAAACGATATATTTATGTATTTAAAAACTATAGCAAATAATAGTGGGTAATAATACTAAAAATATATATGAAATATAACAATTTTTCAAACATTTATTTGTTTTTATAAATTTAGATATATAAGAGATACTTAATACCATAGACCTATAAACTGGATAATGGACCGCGCTTGGAGAGAGAAAACTTGTGACATTGTTGACAAAAAGAAACAGAGCTAATGTGTAACTCTATCATGGAGTAAATTAATATAAATTTATTATATTCCATGATATTAAATATTACTTTTATTTTTAAATAGCCGCACACTAAAGTCAATGTCCATATAACGGGGAATTTTCAAAAATTCAATACCATAGTAATGCATTACTTAAATTGTCATGTTTAAGTTCTTAATTTGTGCTTGGTCATAATTAAGTAATAAACGACAAATCGCGTTAGGTTATTTGGAGAGATACACATTATTGAAGATGGTATTCCATTGTGCAATTAAAAATTGTCCTACAAAAAATAAATATAAGTATGTATAAAGATAAAACCTACAAGTGAAAATGTTTTATTGTAATATAATATACATAGATTGTTTTGTAAAGTTGATAATAATCTTTGTAAAACAAAACATTGTTATAACAAAATAATGGTCAACAGTTCATGGAAAATTAAAAAATGTATAATATCTTTTTTTATGATTACGAGCCTCTGAACATTAGAGGTTATATACATGACACTTATGATAGGTACGTTATATGTACCCATGTGGGTGAATTTATTGTAACAAAAAATATAACAATAAATATAGCGACCGTGGATTACGAGCATATAAATCTGGCAAGTATAGTAATTTAAGCAACATAGTAAAATCAATTATTATCGCATTTAGAATGATAATGTTTCGTTAGTGTAATTATAAAAGTAAATATAAGTCATATTGTATGCATTGCAGTTTTAAAAAAAATGCTCAGCTGTTGTCGTTTTGACAAAACATTTCTAAAATATAACTCGTATTACGTTTTACGTTAACTTAATTAAACACAATAAAATAAACATATATTTTGACTATTTCGTTATTGTAAATAACTGACTAATTTTTAAATTATATTATTTATCAGAACATTATACAAAAAAAATCGATATGGATTGGTTAGATTAGACAAATGACAAAACGTTAAAACTCGAATATTATAATTTTAAGTACCTAATAAATAATAATATTTAAAATAAATTCGTTTTCCCTTTATCTCTTTACATTTAGCGGAGAACCGCTAACCGTTGAAACTTCATAAGTATATCTTAGGCAACCTGCAATAAAGGACTTTGTTTCGAAACGATAAGTTTTGGGCGGTGGATGCGCGAATGTAGGGAATAGGGATACCGGTCGGGAAACAGCGAAAATGAGAACGTTTCATGCAGTTTTCCAGCAGCGTCCTTTCTCAGCTAAATACCATTAAAACTGTAGGGCGTTTATTATTAATGTTTGTTCCCTTTTAGATATAAAAGACCCGCTGCCGGCTACATATAATATTAAATGTATATATAATATATATGTATATATATATACAGTCACGTATATAATATGTATGTATAAAGGGACGGCGGCGGTGGCGATCCCTTTCAAAATCTCCAATTACGTTTTGCCTCGATACGGCTACCAGTTACCACGTTATATTATATTATATACCCAAGAGTTTGGAATTTTTTTCCGTAATTGGACACCGCCACCGCTGTCGACTTGCACACATAGTATATAGAAAAGTTTTGTGTTTTTTCACTTCGTCTTATGACAAAAAAATAAAAATAGAAATAATAATAGCGTATATTATATAATATATATAGATTATAGAAGGAGAGAATGAAGTATAATATCTACGCATAGCGATAGAATTTATATTATTTTTATAGTATATTATCGATCGAGTTCACATGTTCTCGTAGTGCGAGAAATAATAATAATAAAAACTTTGACAAAGAAAACGTTGACATATCGTAATAATAATGATGATAATAGTAATTATAATGAGTTGACACTAACAATGGTTTATAGATACGAACGGACGTCCGGAACGTCAAATTTGTTATGAGGGTGAAATTTCATTTTTATTATTTTATTTATTCACTATTTAAGCTATTAATAATACTATATAATGTTGATTTTTGTATTCCAATAAAACATGTAATATAACGTTGTTTTAATAGTTTTAAGATTTGTATTATATTTTAGAGTAGATAGTAAAAGAAATTGTTAATAATTATAGTTAACAAACGTATGTTATACAGGTATTTTCTCATGATTTCCATTTGTGTAATATAAGAAGTACAATTGAAAAATGCTAACTCGTCGTAGGTATAATAATCGTTAATTAATTTAATCATTACGAACGACATGTTTTTAACACACAATTACTACAATAAAATTAATAATTATTAAACGAATTCTATCATTTTTCTGTATTATTCAACTAAAAATATAACACATTTTGTAATTATAGAATATACCTTATAGGTTTAATATATTATATACTTATTGAATTATATTTTAATACATTTTCCGCCAAAAATTGCGAAAATTCGTACTAAAAATAAATAAATAATTTGTATAATATAAACATATTGTCCGCATTTTACCTATTTTACCTATAAAGTGTTATGCGATGAATATAGTAATTATATGTTCTATGTTTCCAAATACATAACGTGTGCAATAAAAAATGGCCTAAAAAAAAAAAAAAATTTGAAATGGGCAATTTAAAACCTATAATAAACTTCCATATTAAATTATATATTAATATTAGACTAGATATATTAATATCCCCCCCCCAAAAAAAAAAAAATTACCTTCCCAATAAAATATGCTGTTGAAACTTGAAACAATATATTAATATAATCATTATCATTTATATTGTGGATTTCATAGATAAAGCGTTTTTTTTTCTATTTTTACACAATATTCCTATTTAAAGATATATCATTAATTTTTGGTAGGTAATAATTTGTGTCATGTCTAACATTTGCAAACATCTTGTGTTAATTTTTTCAGCATTTTTTTTTTTTTTTTTTTTTGTATTTTTTATAATTAATTACGAAAGTTAATATTTTCTAAATTTTCTTCGTCATTCATTGATTTATTAACATTATGATAATACCTATTACACGTACGTAAATTTAATGACTATAGTCTATAATTAAAATATATATTTATGTATTATTAAATTACATTGACACTCCTTGTATATCATCAATCTGTTATAAGAAGATTTAGGTTTAGGTCATTATAATGAATATTGATTGCACTAAATATAGTTTATGGACTTTTTAAGGCAAAACGAGAAATTATATTTCAAGTACACTTTAATACAACGATATAGGTATAGGTTAGGTTAGGTATATGGCCAATATGGGGTTTTTTTAACTGGTTTAAAGTTAATTTTTTTAATATAGTTATATAGTTAATTTTGTCATCAACTACTAACTAGTTAGTTATTTAAACTTAATCAGCTTATGCACTTTCATTGTATTACCGAACTTTTTTCAGTTAATTTCCATAATTGTCCAATTAAAGTTAACGCGTGAAACTTAATTATTATTTCAATTTTATAAATTGTATTTAAATTAAGTCCAGATAAATATATATATACTAATTATTTCAGTGAAAAGTAACATCATACGATATTTTAACCTATTTTATTTTAACGTTAAATTTAACGAACTGAATCTATTTTTTCAACTAATATTATAGTTTAATGAGTTAACTTTTAAGTTTATTTAAAACAACTTACACAAGTAAATTATTTTCGTTGACATGCCCATCTTTGGTGAACATGACGTAGGTACTTTTCATACATTTTATTTTCTATGATGTTATTTTAACGTTAATATATCAATTCGTTATTTTGTAAATAAGGTTTATTTATATTTTTTAATCGAATAAGAATCACATATTATTATAGTGAAATTAATATTAATGTTATGATAATTTAAATGTGTAAGGTTTAAGCTATTTAGTAATTAAATAATTTCCCGAAACACTATAATAAGTATAATATATATTATCATAAAACAAAACCAAAGGATCTACGTTTTCATAAATTATATTTCTCGGTCGGCGCAAATTAATAATTATGTTATAATAATAATAATAATTTATTACACGTATATTATAGGTGGGTACGATGTTTTCGGAATAACAACGTGTAATGAAAATCCATTAGTAGCTGTTTTTTTTTTCATTTATTTTTTTTTTTTATTTAATATACACGCACGTTCGAATCGTGATATGATTAATGGGACTTTGATGTTGCGTAAAAGTGGGCGTAATAAGAGTGTATGCAGTTAAGTTTTTCCACCGCCGACAAGTTTTGTTCCGGTTCGCCTCGATGAAAATACTAGAAAAAACAAACGCGTTTCCGTAAGCGAACATTCGGTTGAATTTTTTTTTTTTAAGGAGAGCCTACAACATGATAATCAATGTATTACGATCCATAGAAACTTCACCCTATATATTAAATAACATCCGAAATTATATGGTCGTGATACATTTATAAAATAGGTAACGTTAATAGCAATAGCATTACCTACTACATTTGTTGTAAATTTTTGCTTTTGAAAGAACTATAATAAGCACCTCCCGAGCGGGCTATTTGTTTTGGGAGGAGCGTACAACTTTCAAAAACCACAACAATTTCCTCCCGCCATCACTCTAAAACAAAATACGTACTTACAATGTATATACAAATGTATATTTTTAATTTATAATAAGTTAAAAATATATAGCTGACTATATTGCCAACAACTGGTAATTCTAAAAGTTGAAATCCGCCATATTAGTTGTATGATCTTTGCCACTAATTTTTACAAACTATTATGATATATCAAACCACAGTTACACAAAATTGCGATCATGTTAAAAATAAAATTAAGATTAATATGATATAATATTTATTGTGTTATTAATTATTATTAATTTCCATTTAATTAACCAGTATTAGATGATAGAAATCTAGTTAAATTTTATATATCTGTGTATAGTTGTTGTTTTAAGGTTCTAAACAAGGTAATCGATCCCTCGAGTAAATATATAATAATATATACATGGATAGGACATGCTATATGGTATTTAAATGTGCCTGATAAGTATACATCACTAGTATACAAGTTACCATAGTGGTAATATGTGCTTACCAGGCACGTATACAAAAGGGTAGGGATTCAACCCCTCCCCGTAATTTTAAACTGGGTAATGTTTAAATTATGTATAACAAATATTACAAACTTAATATATAAATTGTATAACTGAAGATTATTTTATTATTATAATTATAATTTGTATATATATATATATTTTGTACTTTAGAATATTATCATTAAATTAATAATATAATTATATGATTTTTATACGTGTATTAAAAACATTTTTAATTCCCTCCCCCCCCACTCCAAATAAAATATATCCTGATCATGTATATCCTGGCGTTTACATTTGTGGGTATTGATAACAATTTTAAATTTACTCTAATTTCTCAAGTCTTCACTATATCAATAAACTTCACTTACTTTGTAAGTTAATAACTTCTTTATCCACTACCATGAAAAATTAGCAATTGCCACAATCCGTAACCATACTATCGATCATTTTGTTCTTTTCGAACACACACTATACATTATATTAGGTAGGTATAAGGATATCTTATCAATATATTTTCAGGCTCGTTTTAATCGTTTCTTAAAATATAATATGACGTACATCAATAACGTGACGTTGTCATATTATGTTGTGAAATACGATTCGATTAGATCGATAATAAAATACTTAAAAAGAGAGAGAATGGTCGTCTAAATATTTAATAACACACAATGATAAAATATCAAAAATACATATTATATATATATATATATATATATATATTATTATGATTACGTTACTTATATATATATATATATATACAAAAAATATAAAAAACGGCGACGGTTTGCAAAAGAATGGAAAAAAAACGGATGTAAATGCGAAAAAAAAATAATAAAAAAACAATTCGCCTTGTAACATGATGGCATGTCCATGAAAAGGACAACGGGTTCTCGTACACAGTCGACGGCGACGACGATAATAATACGACGACGATGACGAGCAAATGTCAAATGAGCATCGGCGAAACATTTACATAATTTATGTGTCTGTGGCGGTTTCTTTGACGAGCGGCGAAGGGGGCAAAGCCCGGTAGCCGTTTCCGCCGCGCACGTTGACGACGGATCGCGGGTGGGGAAGGGTTTACGGGTCGGGCGACGTGGCGGCGGCATCGAGGTGAGTTCGCGGGCGGATAGTTGGGAGGCCGTTTTTTATATATTTTTATTTTATATTTTTTTATTGTTTCATTCTCCTCCGATACCCCTCTCGGCTGTAACGTGTACGCGATATTATATTTATTTTTTATTTTATTTTTTTATTCTCGGAATTTCCGCCGCCAGACTACTGGTTTTGGTATTCCGTCAAAGCGTTTAGCACGGAGATTTATTGATGTAGACCAGTCTCGCGCGCGCACACAACGCGTATTATCATCATACGTGTGTAACGTAATAATATAATATTGCGAGTACGGCGCAACGTTGGCAATACTGATTTGTGCGGTACCAATCCTATTATTATTATTATTATTATTATTATTATATTATTGTATTACCTACCTACGACTGCACAGTATTATGATGTGATATCAATGTTTTAATGTTAATTAAACATTTTACACCCCTATTATACGAATATAATACTTTATATATTAATATTTTTATAATATTATTAGAGGTAGGATTTATACACTCTAAGTTTTATAACGTTTAAAAACGACAACATAATCCCTAAAAAATCATGTTTAAAAAAAAAAATGGTCAACTTTTTTCCTTTTTACATATTATATCGTTTTGAATTATAAATATGCCTATCAGCATAATATTATATTTAACTGTTGATCATTTTTCTGATAAAAAAGTGGGAAGGTCGATTTTGGATGTTCCTCCTTCGTCCCTTCAGTCCTCGGAGAAATTAGTGGTTTATTATAATTAAGATTTAAATGCAATGCATATTGAATTAGAAAATACCATTCTGAGCGAAACTCAATACTGTATATTACACTGATAGGTCGTTTCATAAGTTTACCACGTGTGTAAAGTAAAATATCTATGGGAACTCTCAAAAGTAATTTAAAGTACCTATGTACAAAATTACATTAGTTATTATGAAGAACCTAAAATCAATTTCATCAAAATTACGATTTCCGTAAATTTTGACGTTTTTCCGTCATTTTTTGGTTATTTTCCTTTTCCAAAAGAAATTTTTTTTAGAAATTCAAAAAATGAGAAAAAAACATCCTCATTAAAAACCAATACTTCCTCGCTTCGTTAAGAATCTAAAATAATAATTTTAGAACTCTGCAGCGCATGGCTTATACTTATTGTAAATAGAACATACAAAAGTAAACGTTGTATTTTCTTCAAAACAGTATGTACATCATTTTAATAGTGTCGCATAATCTTCAACGAACTATTATCCGTGTATTGAATATTTTTTTTTTATGTAAAATACATTTTTTTTTTTTTATTTCTAATATTCACGAACCGTTAATACATCTT
>CM023357.1:50445842-50763332 GCA_013282895.1 Eriosoma lanigerum
ACAAATTGTAGTATACTGTACATACACTACAATAATATAAGTACCTAGTATAAATAAATTGCAATTAATAATTTTAGTATTTCCTACAAAATATGTAGTCTAGTTGTATTTTAAGTAGAATATTGTAGTATACGGAGGAAAAATATCAAAAAAAAAAAAGGTTTAGATATATAAAAAAAGTAATTATTTACGATAGGTACTTACAGTTTTCTTTCAAAATTTAAAACATTTCATGGCATGACCTTCATTGAGTCATTTTATATACTATGTGTTTATATAGTATGTATAATACGTAATAGTGTCTGCAGTTGTAGTGGCAAAAAACCTGACATGTTCTTCGCGTGTTTCACGTCCATTTTCTGTTTAATATAATATATTATTATATTCCCAATAAACATCATCGATATTAGCGTGTTCACAAGCCCTGCTAGTAATACTATAATACATATTCAATTTACCGAGTTAACACGCAAACAATTATCGAATTCACGTTAATTTATTACGCACAACAAGCACCATTTTTTTTTTTACATCACCGAAGCTGTCTGCAAATGTGGTAAGGTTAGATTTATTCGGGCGACAATGACCGGTATCAATATCTAAACTGCGTACCTACTGATAAGTCTGTGTCATTGTCTGGATAAATTATTATGACGATTTTTTACAGTATTGACTTTACTGGATTGTTTAATTTCCTATACTATTTACTTGTTACATTATTCTTCACGATCGTCTAATTCAGTTTTATATCTAAATGTCTAATCATCTATATATATATATATATATATATATATATATAAATGCCTATATTTTATATTATAATTTACTTTAATGTCGGGCGTGCCTTTGAATTGACGTTATTCAGATATATATTATAGATTATAACATTTATTTAAACTATACAAATCGAACAATTTAATATGGGTCTTCAATATAAAAAGTACATTTTAATATACATTTAATTTCAAGAATTAATTTATGAAATTATTATAAGAATTAAATATTTCAGGAAAATTAATTTGATTAAATTTCATGACCTGACCTTGATAAAAAATAATGAATACAATTATGATCTACGTAAAAATAGCCATTTCCGTTGCTTAATATATATTAATTATTATATAATTATGAGTTATGACTTCTATGTTATAATTATTTATACCTACTTACTTATAATCATCAACAGTGTTATATAAATTGTTTAAAGAAATTTACAAAGAGTCAAAATTTAAGTAATATAATATTTAAAATGTTTATACGCATTAAACTCATTAAAGTTATTATATTATATTTTATATAATTATTGTATTGAAACAATATTATAAATATATATTGTACATAAAGAATGATCAGAATACTATTTTATATAATATAATAAAGCATACAAATTTGTAATAAAATTGTAATACAAATAACATAATATGATAAATTAATTAAATATTGTTGTTTATTTATTTAAGATGTATAAAATAATATTTTGTTTTGTATATTATATAGTGACAGTTTAAAAAGAAAAATTACTAAATTGTATTATATTTTATATTGTGTATATCTATTATTAAAATGAAATAAAATTGTTCGAAACAAATATATTATTTATACCATATTATTATTATTATTAATAACCAATACGCTATTTTTATTATTCAAATTAAAAAAACTGGTTAAGCCACTATAATATAAAATGAAAATGAAAAAGATCCTTAATAAAATATAGTTACATCAATAATTCGACTAAGATATAAATAAATTTAAGGAATTAGTGCATTGATAAACACATCGTTATCGAAATTAAGTATTGCTTTTTTAACGGATATTACTATTCTTAAGTGCTCTATATTCTTTGTTATTAAATATCATAATAATTTTTTGAAGTATTTTCAATTGCAGCATAGACGTAAAGTATATATATATATGACTTACCTGCACGTATTCTATTAATTTAACCACAATATTATTAATATGGGTTACTGAATTACATAGAATTATTATTATTATGGAATTAGATACTCAATATAATATTATTTAGATAACATAAATTATATTTTGTAGAAATTAGAACTACAACTAAAATCGTGATATTTAATATTTTTTTATCATTTGTATTATGAAACACCATGATATTTTTAGCAGACTAGGTCTACAGACAATGTCCCGGTTATCGATGGGCTACTCCGACTCTGAATAAAATAAATATTGTAAAATAATTTAGGTAGGTTATACATTTTAATTGAAAAAACGCACGTGCCCGGTCACGATCTCGCGAGGAACGCCTTAATTGTGTAAAATTATAATAAACACGACTCGAGTACACAATAGTAACATTTGTACAACATTACATATCTTGTTATATACCTATTTAATAATATAATTCACTAGTAATATACACAATTTATTCGTGTGCTTATTCACAACACACACCAAACATGAGCATGTTATAAATATTTAACAATTATGTTTCGACATTTTATTAATTTAAATGCGTCTCGTTTTCATTTTATAATTTATAATAGGCAGGTATACTTATATATTATCTAGGTTTTCCGGTAAAATTGTATACATTGAAAAAGATTATAAGGCCCAATAAAATTTATAGATATTTCAATATTTATCTATACCTAAAAATTGGTACGATAAAAATGAAGAGAACATATTTTCGAAAAACGTTTTCATCGAACACCTCGACATTATATCGATATAAGAGTTATAAAAGTTTGACTGAAGTTTCCTTCAAAAAGTGTTTTCAATTTTGATGTTATCACAATGTCAACAAACAAATAAAATACCACTATAAAATATTCTAAAATGGAAAAACAAAATCGAACAGAGGTTCTCAATTTTTCCAATATGTTCAATTATATTTTTTATAAAAAAAAAAGTCTTACTTATTTAAGATATAATATTCTTAGTTAAAGAATAATATTTTCACAGACGGAATCTAAATCTAATACCGATAATAAATATAATAATACGTATAATTATTTAGCACATAATATTATTTAATAATTGTATGTAATTTTATTGATTTTTCTATTAATATCATCTTTTTTGTATATTTATTATACAGAATTCTAAGTATAATTATTGTTAGTGGTACATTACAAGATTTAGTTTTAGATTCTGGAAAAACTTTGACACTTTGACGTACATTATGTCAAAGTTTAATCATATTAAGTAATAAGTATTATTATACAGGCTGTATTCAGTTTCTTGGACATCAATACGTATAATTTTTTAAAACAATTTTAAATTTAAATCGAGTGAAATTAGTGATTTATAACAATTTTACAATTATGCTTTTAATTCTTTATTGTATAAAATAATTATTAATGATTAGATTACGCCCAGTATTGTGCCATCTGAAATATATATTTATAAATAAATTATATAAATTTAATAAAAGTTTAAACGACTTAGACTTTCTCAAAATTGTTTTTCGAATGCGAAAATTTACCATTGTTTTTTAATAGTTATTAATTATACAACATTACATAATATAAAATTCTTACAACAGTATCTGGGGTTGGCTTTGTGATTTTCCCCTTTTTATTAATTACATTTTTTTTATAGGTACCAGTGGCGTAATTAGGACTTGGTCTTGAGAGGGGGTGGATATTGGATATACATTCAACAGATTTTCACAAATAAATAATTGATAATCTAATATTCCAATAATCTTTTTGCTTTATTAATAATTCAATTTTACTATAAATATAATACTATAATGAAATAAAATAAAAAAAATATTGCATAAGAATTAATTTAAAAAAATAAAGTTCAAGAGAGGATATGGCACCCATTTCTCCACAACTCCGTAATTACGCCACTGATAGGTACTTTATAATATTGTGCTCTGTTCAATAAATTACCATGTTTTTTTAATTATAATATCCAAAATAAAAGTTCCATTAATAAAATATAATAACAATTTATACGCGTTCAAACAAAATGTTTGTCACTAGTAACATAATATAATATTACGAGATATTATGAAAGCCCCGAAAATAGTAGTATTCATATAATGTTGTAAATAATAAATCGAAATCGATTTGTTTTTCTTCTACGTCTATATACTTATAGTTATATGTATATAAGTAGGTATGTTATTATTATTATTAGTTTTCCTCGTTTCTGACGCACGTGCTAAATCGATATCCTTCGCTGTTCACAGTCCATACATTAGCTCCGAGCGCGTGCAGTTTTTCACACACTCGCCATTGTTGTACGGAGTTTTGCGAATCCAACGCAAGTCGTCGGTCAAACTATACATTTATGTCCAAATAGGTACAACTACCTACGTAAGAACATTGTTTGTTGTCGGTTTGCGTATGGTAAAAGTTTTAGCCTAGAAATTAATATGATATTCATTATTTACCAATAACGGTCAATTGGACAGAGATTATAGCTACGGCGATTTATGATGCCATTCTACCGTTGTCTAACCATCGTGCTTCGGTTCAGTTATATTTATATTTTCACGATAGGTACTAACATATTATTGACATTGTTGATATTCTTGTCGACTCCGCGATATACATTTTATTAAATTCGTCAAAAACTCAAATAAGGTCGTTTGAACAAAGCTCAGGCGGGAACGTAAATAACGGTTGACTAACGTACACCACACCTGTGCTGGGATGTTTAAGAAAAATAATTGCAATAAAGCTGATACTAAAATATTACAATCAATGATAAACTATATAGGCAAAATAATGTTCGAATTAGAAAGGGTTTCCTTTAATCGGTAAATACTTAAAATAATAACTCAACAAATAACGAAATATCATTTTATTGGTTTAAAACATTAAAAAAATAAAAACATAATATATTTAAAGTCCACTATGGGAAGTGGAACTAAACGGTTCAGTAACCTTTAGTAACATCATCACCACTCAGTAAATTGTTGCCAATATGAATGAAATTTTTGATGAATTTCATCTGAAAATAGAGGGTGATAATTAAACTTCAAATAGAGTTATAAAAATATAAGTATGACTAATTTTTGTTTGGAAAACAACCTTGTATTGGGTTTTATAGTATAACAACAGTGGATCCAGAAGTACTACTGTAATCGTTCCCCAAACCGTTCCCTAAGAAAAATTGAATTTAATATAATATATGATAAATAATAAATATTATTTTTATTACCAATCAATATTTATAATATGCTGCTCTAATACTTAGTAATGTGTTTTAAATTTTAATTAATCATATGTTAATACGCTGTACTTTCTTCGCCAAATAATATTTTACAAAATGGATATGATATTCACTTCGAAATATGCTTCTCTTTAAATTTGCTAAAAGATGTTTATGTTCTAAATTCAACTTAAACATCACAATTTAAGTTCTGTGATACTGTGATTTTTCTATAATCTCCTTTAAATAGACAGAGACAAAACATGTGGGTATAACGTCCTCTTAATTTTATATTTGAAATAATACCCATGATTATGATTTGACATGATTCACAAATGCATCTAATAAATATAAATGATAATATAACATGTGACAAAAATACGTAAAATTGCCTATATATAACCCCTTAATAAACTACTAACCTCCATATTATAATATTGTAAAATTATTTAAATATTTTATTGAGGATTAAATTTTATAAATTTTCTAAATTGTATAATTCTTCTAAATATATAATATATATATATATATATATATTGGATGATGGACAATAGTTAACATAATGTTTAAACACATGTAGTACCTATATTTTACAAAAGTACAAAATCTTGAACATTTTATTTTTTGATCTTGTTATCTTATTTTAACATTATACTAATATTTTGTATACGCTATTAACCATTGCAATAAATCAATAAATATATGAATTATATTCATTACAGGTGAAAACGCGCTTAAATTATATATACAATATTTAAATAAATATTTCATGTTAAAAGCACATCAACTAATATATTTATATATAGATATAGACTATAAATAATCTGGTAATCGTAAAAGAGTATATTTGTAAATAATCGTATGAAGTAATTTTACTCGGAAATATTAATTTAACTTTTAAAAGAAGTTATTTTTTATAACCCTATTCAATAATTGATAATTTATATTTATGCTTAATAAATTTAGAAATATTGGAGTATTTTGAATTTAAAATTCAATGAAATTAAACTTTGAGTATAATTTCAAGTAGGTTAAGTATCACACAATATAATTTTGATTATTGAATATATGATATAATGACTAAATAACTAACGTAGTAACGTGGCACATAATTTGTAAGCGGTCATCAGAGTATCATATAATAATATAGAACGCTTATAATTATAATATACAAAAATAAGTATAAAATTATAATATTCTAAAAGAAATAGTTATAATAGAGCCTAATATAATATAATATAGGTACTATTATTGTAGTACTATTATAGTACACAGACTACGTAGCAAACATTTCTGATAAAATCGGATTTTAAATCATTTTTAAAAACTTTAAAGTAAGCATTTACTCAATAAAACAAAAATATAAATTTTTGTTATACTTAAGCAACAATCGTAATGTAAACAGTCTTCTATGCTTTTTCGTCTTATTTCGTATATCTTATTATGGCTAATATATTGTATAATAATCATCAATCTATATATATTAATATAATACTTAAGACAGAAATATACGCGCTTCTCCGTGCGCCAACTACTCGCAGTTTATTATGATAAATTATAATTGATAATATATCGTGATTAAATAATTATTATAAAGTGGAAAGATCAAAGATGAAAGATGCATCATACGTGCAACAATCTATATATTATGTACAGAATGATGGGAATTGCGTGTAAGGTTTATCACTTTTGTTTTTTCACGCATTTTGACCGCTCCGTATGGTTAGTAAAATCGTTATTGGCTATAAATATTGAAAACTACCATTTTATATGTTTTTTTTCTTCAAAAATAAACGTTATATATATATATATTGTTATTATTATTGCAAAAATCTCGTAGGTAAACGCGCAATAAACTCGTTTTGCCGTTTAGCGTACACTGCAAACTGCAGCGAACAATAATATTAATCAAATAAAATATTATTACCATCCTGTATAGACACGCAATATGTACATAGATATATATTTTATAAGAGAAAACACATTTAAAAATCATTCACCCGCCGACGCCGCCGCCGACTGTGCGCGTGAATCGATATTTTCCCCTTATGTAGGAAAAAAAAAACAACAAAACATAACAACGATAATCACCGTCTAGAATGCCACATTTTCTTACACATGTATGACCGTATAAAAAAAAAAAAAATTACATAAATAAATAGTTATAATAAATAAATAAATAATAATGAAAAAAATAATAAGAAGAAGAAAAAATAAATAACAGTCTCGACCGGCTCGGCGACGATGTACAGTATTTTATATAGGTATTTATGTGTATAATATAAGGATTTTCCGCGCGCATAACATTATCGACACACGACACACGTGACAGACATGCGCAAGTGACATATTAACATATTATCATAGGCCAACTCGGTTATACATATTACTCGTTACGCATATTTATTCGTAAGTATTAGTCGAAGGCAACAGTAAAAAAAAAAATAAAAAATAATAAAAAATAAAATTTATAGAAAAATATACACAAACGGAATAAGTCTCTCGCTGTAGCACACGCGCGTGTGTATAATATAACCCAATAAACTGCAGTTGTTTAAAACGCAATGTCGTTTTGACGAATGACGAAAGCGCTAGAATTAGATTAAACGAGAATTTTATCTCGACGGTTATATGCAGATGTGCTGTAAATTCGAGAGAAAAAAAAAATCAATTGACTATGTGCAATACCTACTTCTCTCGTATTACATTCCACGAGAAAACGGTCCGAATCGTTGTTAAAAAACTCTGTATAATTATTTGTATATCCCCATGCCGGGACCGCCCAAACGGTATAAATAATGTACGACCGATTCTTATGAAATAATGAAACACAGTATAAATTGTGCTTGTAACATCCTGCAACATGATAACAGGTTATCAGTAGTAGTTCGCCAATTATATTACGTATATTATGTATCAAAATGTATTTTGCGAAATCATATCCGTCGACCGTTTATACCAGGAATGACAAATAAGATTTGTTCAATGTGCCAATTTATTATAATTTCAATGACACAATTCAAACAAAAAATTTCGGACGTGCCACTAATTATTTTTTTATTATAAGATAATTTTTATACATGAACAAATTTTGTTACAAATTCAATCTATACAAATCTATAAATATATATAGACACACGAAAGTCATTCGGAAAATGTCCTCTGTGCCAAGCTTAGAAATATGTTAAAATTCCTATAGAAATTTATATTATATATTTAAAGGGCTCCAGGAATCATCCTGCACGACCCTCGCATACGGGTTCTAAAAATGTAGTTGCGGCATAATTTTAGTATTCGTTCGATTGTTACTGGACACGGGCTATATTGAGCTATATATACGAGCTTGATTCCTACTAAAATTCTCATTATGACTTTATAAGTATTATACAAATGTAATGGTTGTCAATTTTTTCTAACTCATCGATAAGACAAATTCTAATAATATTTAAATTTTTTTGACGCGTGTGTCACTTATTTTCTATCCCTGGTTTATACCATAGGTAACATTTAGTGCTTATAAGTACTCATTAAAATACTACTAGTAAAACGAAGTAAGTATTTCTGAAAACACGTATGCCCTTATGGAACGGACTTGAAACAAACTAGGATCGAACATATTGTGTGAATATACATTTAAGAAAAAACAAATAAATAAAGCATAAAGACGTTTGATAGAAGACAGTGCGAATCCGATTATTTTTTTGTTTATAAAAGCAACAACCATGTCTTGGTTGGTTTTTAGGTAAATTGTATTTATTATAGGTATTATATATGTGCGTCTATTGGTATTATTTGGGGTATTGTTCAGTGTATTTCTTTACATTATATTATATTATTGTTTTATTATTATATTCATTGTATTGTATATATTATTAGAATTTAACAATATTAATATTGACCGCTATAAATTATTATCAATTGTAATTCGACAATTGACGAAAAAGAAAATTGATGAAAAAGAAATCGACTAAACTAAACTAGAGTATAATATTATATAAGCACATATTTCAAAAATCTTGAAGATCAAAGAATTTCCGGGAAAGTGGGAATTATAAATTACTTTTAGGTAGGTACAATAAAATGCTACGCAGAAAATGGTGTCAATGATATTATACTTTTTTCATTGAAGCAAACAATTAAAGCCGAAGGATCTAAAGGCAATAGATCCAGAAGATTAATATGTTTTACCTGGAAAAAAATATATGCTGGTCTGTCAGAAAACGTAAAAAGATTATATATATATATATATATATTCATGTACAAAGGTGATCCCTTGTAAAAACACATTTTACGTATTCTAAACCTATATAATAAATTGTAGTCCACAGACACAATTGAAACGTACAAATATTAGAAAAAATATAGTTATTAAATAGGTAGTTACTTAGAAATTATAACTAATTTATAATAATAAATTAATTGTTATAGTTATTTTTACATTTTGATTACTGTAGTTTTTCAATAATGGGTTTAAAAAGTTGTTCCTGTTGACTAGTAAGTTATTCTCAATATAGGGGTCTATACAGTTAATTATTTAGGGCCGAAATTACAAATAGAAATAGTAATCTATCCATGTACATATATAAAAATATATTTTTATGGGTCACTAAAAATTGAATATCCAATTTGGTGGTTGCCACTATAAAAAGTTAAGAATCATTGCTATAAGATATATAGTTAATACTATAAACAATTCGGTTAGGCATAGAGCCAATTGCTCCAATAATTTAGAATAACATATTTAAAAAAAATTTTCTTCTATTTTCATGTTCCAAAATATTTATAACATTATACATTCTAGTTAACGTTTACATGCAATTGTTTTATTTTAGATATTTAAATAATCTATATCAAAAAATAATTAAATACTAATAATATATAGATAACTAATAAAATGTTTAATGATATTTTAACTAATCGCCTTAACACTCCAAACAAAGGAACAGAAACTCCTTTATTGATTCATTTTCCTAAGATATACATATTAAATACGTTATAATATAAATAGATTAAACAGTTTAACAGGTCTGTAATGTGTGTTATAATCAATTTCCATGTTCATAAAAGGAAATATCATAAGTCCTTGTTCTGAGATCCGAGACTTGTCCTCGTGATGCGCATCTTTATATTATAATTATTACAATATGTAATAATACAATATTCTATTGGAAGAATGTTGTATGTTCTGTAGAAGATGAATTATTAGTTTATGCGTTAATTTAGATTGATTACGTTTAGCAACATGATAGCTATGCAATTTGTTTTTCACGGCCTATTTTGTTGATATGCAATCTATGAACTTGACAAATTAAAGGTCATTCACTATTGTAATTTTACTAAATCAAAACACATAAATGTGTTTATGTAAAGAAAAGCCATAAACAAAAGTTTTTGGATAATAGTAAAATAAAAGTAATTGCAAAACATTTATCTATAGAAACAAAAACGTGTCAAAAAATATGAATTATATATTGTATTATATAATTAAAATAAAATATAAAATTTAACTTCATCTACGTCTTTCAAAACATGTATTTATAATATTGTTTTAGTTTTAACCCTATAGATGGGGCATCTTTAATATCAATTAAATTTTAATTTCATGTAACAGGAACTTTCTCATTGTAATATGCCAAATAGAGAAAAAAATGTGGTGAAAACTATTATACAAATATTTGGAGTTAAATATTTTAAAATGTTTTATTTTGATTGAAATCAAAATTTAAAAATAAAATAGAAACTTCTAATATTTTGCTAATTTTAATGTCTGCTTAATAACCTGCATAAACTTATAACATTTATACATGCAGAATGATCTAAACTTTTATAAGCACTATAAGGTAGGAAATATCGTATATTTATATAATATATTATAATATATTCGTATTATACCTTTATGACTGTAATTTACTGTTCTTGAAATAATAAAAATATATATTTTTTTATTCGTGTAAGTGTTTTAAATTTCTTAGTTGTATATATTAAATATAATTGTTTAAAACAAAACATATCTGTATTTAAATTTAATTATAAAATGACAATTTATCTTTATTTACATACATGAACCAATACAATTTTGGAATACTATAGGTATTTAAACTGCTATCATATACATATTATATTATGTAGTATCATGTTGACACGTTGTAACCTCCGAACATGTAATATATGTTTTCTCCATTCTCGTTTGTTTTAATGATTTTTATAACGCATATAAATATAGGTAACTAGGGAAATCGTAAACCATTTTGTATATAACCTCGACCAATATACATATACGTCAATATACTGTTGCAATAAACAAGTACGATGTGTAGTCATGACTATATTTATATCAGTATTATTAAACATTATAAGATGACACTATTACGGTGAAAGGTTTGTACGGACACAATAACAAAATTATCATAACGATTATGATGTCCTAAATAAAATTATTATATATTTATGCATATTTGGTTCAAACAATTTACGTTACCTAATCAAAATTCAAAATTAATTAACTATTTTTTGAGAATACGAAAATTCAATTATTTATACTTTAAGTCCATGTCTCAAAAAAATTATACTTATTTACAATCAACTATTTACTGCTAGTCTTGATGTAGCATTTTTATTTATAATAAAGTGTGAAAAATGTCAGTCTTTATCCAATATTCCAATATGCTTGTAACAGATAAGTTACACGTTGTTTTTTCTGTCCGGATGAACACGAAACAATTTATCGCGTTTTAACACATTTCCTGTGGATTCTATGATCTCGGTAGGGTTTTAATGTCATTTTGAAAATCAGGGGGTGTTTACACTTTATTGGGTCAACGAATATCGTCCTACGGCGTTGAATAATTTTTTCTGTTGTTATTCCGGGGGCGAACATACCCCAAAGGACAGTTTTGACAACAAGGGGTGAAGAAATGATATTTTAAAAATATAAAAAAGTCCCTTTTTATTCCATCAAAATCCAATAAAACAGGTCTTTTAAACCTCAGTCCGCAGTTAACGCCCTTCGAAAGAATTTTTAAAATGTTAACCTCCCTCGCGACCCATGACCCAATTTACAATGGGCGAACAACCGAAGAGGTAAACCGTAAAGTTATCGAGCAGTGTTTTTTTTTCGTTCAAATCCCTCAGGACTAGGTTTTTATTCCCAATTCAAATCCCGCCGTATTCGTTCGTTTCATGGTTCAATTCTTAAAAAAGAGGGGAAAGGCTTATGCTCACTCTCTCCCGTTTAAGTTCTCTTTATACTTTGAAATATTAACCAAGGCAGAATTCAATTAAACTTCCATAGCTACAGCACAAATAAATCTACCAATTGTAAATGTTTACCGAAGGCTTGTATACGCTGCACGTGGATATTTGTTTGACGGAAACTAAAGCGGTCGTTCGCCGACCAATTCTAGTTAATCATCGGGTAGGTAAATGGACTTAGTTTCCTGAATAATATTTCTATTGTAGGGCTACATGAAAGGACAATATTGAATTTTATCCAATGATGACATGGTAAGTAAAATCCTGGGTCGTTTTTTTTTCCCAATTTCTGGAATTAATATAATTAAATACCATTGAATTCAATTAATTTGTGTGTGATTGGTAAAAATAATAAATAAATTTTAAAAACCATATAATAATTATTATTACCTATTGTTTTTATACGCTTACCGATAAAATAAATAATACTTACTTCACATATTTGAATATTAATTAAATGTTAACAATTGGAATTTATTACAAATCTACGCATAATATAATATTATTTATAATAAAATGCATTTTTGTTGAAAACAATTATTTTAAAATATATATTTTATAAGTAAATTCGATTATAGTAATGACTAATGAAAGGTATACTCTAAAATCCGTTATTTTTATATTTAAAATGGAAAATTGTTTAAGATTCAGATGTCAATGTTAATTTCATTAATTTCAAACTACCATTGCCAATACATTCATATATATAAATATACTAACTTGATACTCGCGTATCGAGTATAAGACCAATCTAAGGATAGGAACGCGACAAGAGATTCAATTGAACTACCGAAAATAGCTTGAAAGATAAAACGATTTTAGGGTCACGAGAATCTTCCAATTTGACGGTTTGCCAAAACTTCACCCCCAAATACACACAGTTAGGTGTTGATATAATAAATTAGTCAATTTTGGCAACAACGCCGCCAGCCGATGTGCACACATTCACGATGAAATGACATAACTAGAAACACTGCCAATTTAAATCAAAATAAATATTGAATTTAATGAAATATAATATAATATGATTCAATTAAATCAAATGATCCTATATTATAATGATTAGACTTATTTGATTTATTCCTCATCAAGCATAATGATTACGGCAATGTAATGTAAATTAAATGTTAAAAAAAAAAAAACAAAAACAAAAACTTAATACACTATAATATAGGTGCGCTAAACGTCGCAATTAATGTTCCACATTGATATGATTTTACTATATTCCCCATTAGATATCAAAGCAGTAGAGCACATTGAGAAACTAGCGACAGAGGACGTTTTAGCTATATGTGTTGTTTCAAAACGAAATATAGAAAAAACGTCATTAAGAACTTAAATTGTAGGATTTAAATTAAAATTACAGAATAAACAAGTATTATCGAATTTAAAGATCGAACAATGTAAAATGTCATCTGTCAAAAGTACACATACACGGACGGGTTTTTCGATAGTTTTTAACAGCGTTCCAAAACCGTCTCTTTGGACTGTCGATTTTGCACTGTCTCAGTTCTGATCTGTTGTTACCCATTATAACACGACACTTCTATCCTCTCAGTTGTTAAAGTACTAACTGTTGAAAAACCAAAACCATTGGTTAATGATCTATGAACTCTTAGATTTCAATAATCCTGATATTTGCCACGATGTGGCAGACCTTTTAAATTTAAATTTAAATTCAGAAAGTATATTAAGCAGTTATCAATATAATATTAAGTATTATATATTTTAACAAATTTTTCATTTAAATTTAATTGTGTATTTAATTTACTAACGTATTTAACAATACATTTAACCATAAAAATGAAATCCAAAAAGTTTGCCGTTCATGTCGTTTGCCGGAATAGTGGTTGGAACAGCTAAGAATCCTAACCAAAAGAACAAATCCAAATGGTTAAAAAATAAAAGTGTATGTTATGACCATGTGCCACTAGTCATTAGAAAAATTACGTCCGAATATTTAAAAAAATATATCTACGTATGGACTCAACGACTTTTGATAGGGTGATCAATAGATCAGTAACAGTGTTGGAATCCAAAATTATATTTATGATAATAAATTAACTAATAAAGTGTCTTAGTTAAAAATATCATTTAACGAATAATTATTATTATATTATAAACAAAATACTATTTAAATCGCAATGGATAGTTCAACTGTGGTAGAAATGTAGAATAATAATTTATTATTCTGCGGTATACTTAGTAGTTGGTACAGTATAGTATGCAATTTTGTTTACTAAAAAAATGTACTCGTATATTATAATCGTTGTTTTGTGATAATAATTAATTGTAATAATACAAAAAAGTAATTTGTATTATTGTAGGATCTACAATTGACGAAACCGGATTTAAATTATGGTAGCAGTGTCATTGAATATGTTTTAACCACCCAATCATATTATGACAAGGTGGTACAACACCGAGTTGACAGCAGACGACCAAAGATTTCCATGACGGCTAAAAGCTACGAGTCGGTAGTAAAAATATTCTATATCTGTATATTATAAAATCAATGCTTATAATTATTTGAGGTTGGATATAAATACAAAATATTTATATATATATATATTATATTTATTCATCGAGAATCTACGTGCAAGTGCGTTATAAGAAAGTCAGAACGCGCAACAACGCCTATAATATAATAAAACAGCTCGAGATTTATAATAAAAAATAAAATATATAAGTCGATTGTCACACGTGGGGTTAATGGCTCTTGCGACGTCTATACGCACCGTTATCGAGGTCTCAGACTATTGTTTTGTCGGCGATCGATGATTGAAAAATAAATATGATCATCGTCATAATACTATATATACCTACAAACAAACACACACCGCGCATTATATATAATAATAATAATAATAATAATAATATAATATAACCACGCGTTTGATTTATATGCGCATAGACTGCATTTTACGTTTTAACGTGTACCGGACCGGACGAGGGGAATGGAGGAGATGAAATTTCTGTCGCTTTATTATTATTTTTTCCTTTCTGTTTTAATTACATGTGATACACAGACGAGACATTAGTGCGTTTGTTATTGATATGAGGCCGCTACCGAAATGCAATGCAAACAATGCTATATTTCCTAACAATATTCGTTGTGGATTCGTTGCACGGTTACCGTTCGGTATAGGTAGGTATACTATATTAGTATATTAAGACTCTACATATTTTTTTATTGTTTCCCGCTTATTTCTCACGGGTTTTCATCGGTGATACAACCGCAATAAAGTGTATCTTGCACAATAACGACCCTTGGTTATATATAAGAAAATCGGAGAATAATCGTAATAGTAATAATATTTAAACGTTTGAAATTCCAAAATTAAATCCGGCTACATTTGAAACGTATTATTACAGAAACTAGAAATTATAGGAATTGAATAACCTAAAAACATTTCTGTTTATGGATTAACCAATAAAATGCCAAAAGTTAATTGTCAATCAAGATAGAGCCTTATAGAAAAAAGTTAATTTTAAAAATTCAAATATTTATTAAACAGGCATTAACAAATGCCTTTTTTAAATGTATAATACCATCCATACTGTCTGAATAATAATATTAAATTTATTTTTAAAAAATGTAATATAATAAGTAAATACATATATTAGTAAAAATATCCATATCCATATTTTTAGTTAACATGTTCTAGCAATATTTTTTTAATATTCTTTATTAGTTATTTATGAAAATAATTTTGAAATTCAAAAACCAATAAAATATGCAAAATTAAATTCTATAAATATATTTTTGAAAAAATACGTAAACATGTGAAACGAATTTATAGTAAAACCGTCATTGTGTTGAAGAGTTGTGAACGGCTTTGAAAAATGCATCAACATTCCAGCATAATCTTTAAAATTAAATACAATATTAAATTTTATGAACAAATAGTACTAGTTTATAAAATAATTCTATGTACACAATTGTATTATAAAATATTATATTACCAAAACGACAATGTACAATATTTGTCTATGACATAGGTACACTGTATTGGGAGACGCGGATTTTTTTTTACTACAAGCGAAACGGTACAACAGGTGCATTCGCCGTGTATTTTTTATATAAAGAAAATATAGAGATTATTTGCCCGCAAAAATAACGAATTTTAAAAAGGAATAAGTACCCGTCATTAAATATAAGATCCCTGACTATCCCAAGGTACAAAAAAAATATAATAATAATAAATAGCTACGTGGCGCCTCATAAATATGAAAGGAAAATAAGTCGGGCACATACGAGATATTTCCATAGAGATATATTATTATTATTATGTTCCAGGTGTGGGATACCATAATTACGAGCCAATAAATCATGTTCTAGTCGATATAATAAGCCATAAATGAAATTGATATTTAGTTTGCAAGTAGCTGAGTATAATATGCCGTCGAAATTGTTATCGAGGAGGTTATAATCTTGTCGGTTATCTAATTATGGGAAACCGTCGCACCGCCGCTGTTCTTCGTGTGCCTGCAACAAAATGTAATATTATACATTTAATATATTTCGTGAATTATTTTTTTTAGATTTTATAAAGAGAAACGCGGACACTCTGTTTTCCGCGTAATAGGAGGACCCTACGGAAATAATAATAATAGACGAGATTGCCGGATGCCTAAAGGTATAAAATAAACACAATGTTTTCAGTCCTAATATATCAATATAATATATTATTATGTTTTTTTAAATCGTTTACTTTATAAAACACGACCAAAAAATAAACTCTGAAAAAAAAAAATATTCGCTACAGCGAAATTCGATTAATACGGTAGAGTGCAATATTATTATTAATAGGTATACAATATAGTATCATAATGAAAATAATCTACCGGTTCTTAAAATTAAATGTGTTTAAAACGAAACATAAAACAATTATTATTATTATAATTTAAAATATTAAAACTAATACAGGTGAATTGAAAATTAAGAAAATATGATTATTGGTATATGATGTTTTATATACACCATATATCATTGAAAAATCGCACAATTCGTTCATTTTCACAATTTTAAAATAACAACATTACCCGAATATTATTACATTTCACAATGAAAATCGTACATTTCGTTTGTCGAATCATGGTATACTCATATTCTAAGTAAGGTGTAACCTGATCCCCACTTTGAAGTTCTAATACTCTTAATAAAAAAACTATATACTAATGTATATATTTACCTGTATTAAGCAAACAAATTAATTAATTTATTATTATGAGTTTGTATGAAAATTGTGAATCTCCCACCACATAAAGATCTTAGTGCAGTTCTGTATGGTCATAACTAGAGCAGAGGACTTGTAGCCCTAAAAAGTCACTAAATATGCACTTCAATACCCCAAAATATGCATTAAAAATATACATTTATATCAAAAGTATGCATTTTAAAATTAAAAACAAAATTAAAATATTTTATTTAATATGTATTATTTATTTTATTTTGTTACATCTTTAAATTATTATTGAAATTGATATTAAAATAAACATGTATATTATTATGTAAACATTTATCTATCTATAAATAAAGTTAACATACGAAAAACTAATCTTATCGGCAATCCTCGGGCGCTTCTAGGAAAAACGTGCGTCCGCAGACAGTCAACAACCATATAATATGACAAAAGTTAAAAATATATTTAAATTCATAAATTTTGGTTGTATTATATAAAATAAATAAGTCGATGGAAAAAATATTGATAAAATTATTAATTCAATTAAAATATGCCTCAAATACTACAAAATGGGAGAAATATGCCCTAGAAACAAAAAAACTCAAAATATGTATTTATATGCATAATAAAATTACAAATCTAGCTTTGTCTTGGCATAAAACGTATTTGTTTCTTACTCAGCTATTTTTTTTTGACTGTGTAAAACAAATATGCAAATGCTACAAGTCCTCTGCCCTAGTCATAACAATAAAGTCTAAACCCTTGTATTTATATAATGTTCATTAAATATGATAGCATTTTTAAAATAAATAATATTTTTTCATATAATAAGCCATAAACACAATCCGAGTGAGAACGAATCAGTTGTGACAAAAAAAATGTCTCGGTTGACTGACAGGATACATTATTGTACAGGAATTCATAAAAACATGCATCGATGATGATATCGTCAAACAGGTGTCATATCCGTGCGAAACGCATTACATTTCACCTCTGATATTTACAAAAAGGGATTCGAGTTCAAACCGCCTGTAACGTATATAGATACCTACTACCACTATTGCCAAGTTATACATTAACACGAGGCTATAAGGTATTTTTTACGATAATAATAATTCATTGTGCTTTTATCGTATTTTAACGGACCGATCAAGTGCGAATACGTCTGTGAAACCATCAATACCATGCGATAATGCTGTGTACAGAATAGAATATTTTTTAGGGGTAAGCATTTTTAGTACGTATTTTACACATTGAAATTTAAAAATAAATTTCACTACGAATTTTACTCTTTATACAAGGTCAAAAAAACGGTTAAAAAAAAAAAAGGATAAAAACGGTTTATTATATTTATACACTAATTAAATAATGACACAAAATTAAACAAAACACCAAACTTTTTTAATTATTAAAATTAAAATTTAATAGAATTTAATCATCGATTTAAAATAATGAAAACGAATGTCTACAAAATATGATTTTTGTGTATTATATACCAATTACTTTTACAATTTTAAATATAAAAAGTCAAAGGGAAGAAAATATTCTGTCTCCGTTTAGATTTTCGCTTCAGACTGGACCAAAAATATTAGAGTTTGCGCACAAATTAATTTGGCATTAATGTACCATATTAATATTATTATTATATATGAAAAATTGTATAATATAATATTATAACGCGTATATATATATATAATATATTGTGTACCAGTATGTACGTTGTAAAACGTGGGAAAAAAATATACTTATTCGATATAATATAGTATAATGTATGGCGTATACCTGCGATAAATGCGTATAATGATTGGGGGTAAAATAAAAAACCACGTAAGAGGTTCGGAAGTAAAACGTATAACGGCTACCATTTATTTTGACGTAAATAAATGCGAATGTTTTTTATTTTTTTGTGGGAGTGTAGTTGGGGCATGTAATTAGGATCATACCGACGTGTATAAATATAATAATAAATACGGCCAGGAGCCAACCGCGTTTTTCAGTATAAACTTAATACAAATTCCGACTCGAGCGCATACTATATATATATAAAACAGCGTACGTCTCAAGTGAAAAAATAAATAGATATACAACATAGCTTATTTGTTATTATTATTATATTATATTCGTGTGGAAACGTTGACGGTTTTGTGCACACGAGAGAATAGAAAATGAATGAAAGAAAGAAAAAAAACCGTCTTGTATTTTATTATTACTTATATTGAATTTGTGTTTCGTACAGGTATACTACATAATGTTTGTAGATACATGTATGGTATAGAATACGGTTACATAATAATAATAATAATAATATTCGTCAATGCGAACGACGCTCGTTTAAATAGAGAAACGAGGGTTTGTGCGACAAATACGAATATACACATATAGTGACAAGGATCGAGGTCGATGTTAAAAAATTGTGCGTGTATGTATTATTATTACTTTTATTATTTTTTTTTTTTACAAAACCGCTGTTTGAATAATGCGTTCGGGCGGCCGTGATTAATTTTTGGGGAAAAAAATAATAATCTCTGTTTGCCGAACAAACGCGCGATTATATTAACACGCACGAAAAAAAGGGTGGCATTTGTATTATTGTTATCATTTTTTTCTCGTCCGATAAAATTTCTTTTCGATGTGATATTCATACAAATCCGCAGACAGCACCGGCGTAGATTATGCAGGTTTATTTATTTTCTATAATATATAGGTACCTATATCCAATGTAATATTATAATGTGTTTGACAACGTACTATGTAGGCACCTACGCCGAAATACGACTTACGGTGGTAAACTATGCGCGCACGATATAATAATATAATACTTAATAGCGTATTCCCTCACCGTGCCCAGTCGCGGTCTAAAGATATTCTTTTGTCTTACGGATCAATGCGTCGGGCCGCCGAATCAATTAGGCAAAACAGGAAACGTCTGGTCACTTTGAATACATTCGTAATAAAAATCGAATAATATACATAAATATTTTAGTTTGCGAATAATAATAACGATAAGAAGAAAAAAACGGACGCGAGCGCGCGCGCGAGCGAACGTGTACAATCAGCATCGCCGGGATGACCGAAAGATCGTATGAACGAGCGAGCGAGGGAGAACAAAAGGCGAATAATATTATATTATACGAAAAATATTTCGCCCCGAACTGGTTGTGCAGAGATATATATATATATATATATATATATATAATACTTTAGGTATACGACCGCGCCGACTGGCCGACCGGCGATTGATTGAACGCTGTCAAGGCAAATATTTAGCCGTTTTGCATTTTTAAGTTTAAAAAATCTATGCGTAAAAAACTATACATACATACCTATTGCTGCAGTATAATGGTGAAAACAAAATGCAAAAGCAATGCGAAATGAATTCTAATGGCGAGTGACGATGTGAGCATTCCGGTAGCAGTCTCTGCCGATAGCGCGCGCGTGTGTGTGCGTGTGTGTGTGATTGTGTTTGTGTAACGATTGAATATTGTTACACACTCGCACACGCATACGCATTTTCGTACGAGAAAAAAAATATAATAATAATAATACCAGTTTAACGCGGTATATATCGGCAGGGGGACCGCCGCTTTGTCGGCCACCGGTCATTGTTCGGCTATTTCCTACGTTATATTATAAATACGCGAACGACCGCCGCCGTTGACGCGACGCACTCATTAATGGCTCGTCGCGTCCGCAACCGTACATTTTCATTGATAACTGTTTTTAATTATATTCGTTTTCATTTACTCGTCATATAAATAATAGTAAAATAATGCATTGGACGTCCGCGTAGATAATAAAAGGAATGCTTACACTTTGCTACGGGGGGAAAGTAACGATAATTATTAATCTAACCCGTTGTGGTTCCTATGTAACTACTTAACCCTTTATTAATCATATCAATAAAAAAATATAGAAAAATGAAAATCACCAAAGTTTCTTATCATTCAATCATAAAACTAACGCTTTGTCATTATTACGATAATATTTACAACAATATGATAAAATTTACATTTACATTTTTATATTTTTTCGAATATGAGGTGCACAATTGATAAACTTTAAGAAAATTAAATACGTTTTCCAACCATACGTGATCCGGCCCAAGTGACTCTGCTAGGCTGTTTGAGACCCTGACTTCTTGTGGAATGATTTACTGTCGGTCATTATATTATTATATTGTAGGTAACCAGTACGGTTAAGGCAGTACCAAAGGTAAGCATATCGGTTGTTCATATCTATTGTTATTAAGTACTCGTGGGCAGTGGAGGATTTACCGATCGTCTGTAGTCGGCAAATACCGATGTGGCTCCAGTACTACCTCCCTTTCTTTTCAACTATGGTCCATTGATTACCGACTAAAGTTTTGAATATGGATCCACCACTGCCAGTGGGTGACCAATTTGAAAACTATTTACATTTTTGTTTTTACATAATATATTTGGGCCATGAATAAATTAGTATTTTAGTTTTATTATTGTCAAAAAAAAAAAATAATAATTATTAGCTTAATATTTTTTTAAATTTCATTGAGGAAAATAATGTGTGGAATCAGTTCCATGGTGTTTAAGTGCGATATTACTATGGATTTGGGCCTTTGGCCTAAATATTAGCTTTATTAATTCTTCCTATAAAAGAGTTAAGAGAGATATACTTCAATATTTACAAAATAATTTTCCTATCGAAAATTCTTTCGATATTCCGATAACTGATCTTCACATGTGTTTATAATATGGAACTTTGTGAAAATGCTGTTCCTGTACGAATGTACGATTATTTTCTGAAGATGTTCGGAACTTGATTTTTCATCTAGGTATTATAAATGATATATATACCTAAGATTATAAGGTTCATATTGCGTATGGTTGCTATAATATACCATATTTCCGTAAAATGCTAAAAAAAACAAAATAATTATTTATACTCAAACTGTTGATATATGTTGATACCTAATGTATGTAATAGTTTTTTGTTTAAATGGTCCGTTTCGGTTCCTAAAATTATCTCATCATTGATTAATAATTATAATACAAAATAATAATATAATTATATCGTTTGACTACCTATATGACTAGGTATATGTGAACTTGTTTATAATATATATTTTCGATTTTATCATGTTAATATGTTTTAAAAACTACACTGTAAGAGTGTACAACTATAATAGAGTAATAACTATAATTACCGAACTTAACCTATAATAATTGTATTACTTAGTAAAGTTGTACATACATATATGTACAAGATTAATCTGTCAGAATTGCGTTGTTATTTAACCACTATCACAATAAACGGGGTTATATAAATTTTGCATAAAACAAGCGTAAAATAATAATATTATAATATTGTAGTCGGAAAAAATATATAAATATTATATAATAAAACATTTTAAACGTTTGCGTGTTATTTTTCTTTGTATTAATTATTGTCGAATCGTTTATAGTTTTATAGTTATAAGTTATAACGATTCCAAATGGCGTAAAAAGTATTTTTTGAATATTGACTATTCATAAATTTAATATTGGTATAGGTACAGATTAACAACAAGTTACAACGATCCCGTTCAAATGACGTGCAGTACAATATTATTATGAGAATATTATCATCGTTTCAACATAAAATAATAATATATACCGGTATATCATATAACCAGTTTACCGTTTACCATATCCGCCCACCGGAAATCACAGCATACCTGTATCGAGTGGTCAAGAGTCGAGTATGAAAATATCTCCGGTCTTCGTATAATTTCCTCGACGATTGTAATGAGATCGAGTTTGCAAAGTAGACGGACAGGCGGACGGACACGATGCGAATCACTATATACGCCTGTCGGTCGTATATACATTATGCGCGCGTTCGTTCATGAATGAATCCGTCCGTTCGTATTTACTATTTTCTCAATGGGATATTATTATATATTTCTTTACAGAAATAATAATATAAAAAAAAAAAAACAACCCATATATTATTACGTGCATCGTATATGTACACCGAAGGGAGGATTATATTATATAATGTCTCAATGTCTCATGTATACGAATGTTTTCGTACCTTTGGCCTTGTGTTGTTTGTCGGATGTGTGATCGTAAAATCGTTGTTCTGGACCACTTTTACTGTTGGTGAGCTAACATTAAATCGATAATATACCATAACACGTTTACCCTATTATATATTATTACAAATCGTAATATATTAGTATAAACATTATTTGACAGTTATCGAGACGGAAAATTCGACCAATCCGTGGAAAATATTATAGAAAATAATAATTTCTACGAAAACAAATACATCAAACAAGAAAAAAAATGTTGACAACGAATGTAATAATAAAAAAAAACGTATTAGAAATAACATTTTGTTTCAATGTTTGATATAATTGGACAAAGTTCCTAAATATTCGATAACAGGTATTACAACGAATAACATAATAATATATTAGATTATTAACTTTTACGGGAAATATTTGTTTTTTTGTTTATATTTTGATATGTATTATATTGTTAATAATATAAGAGAACTGAGTCGATCAAAATACACAATGGAAACAAACTACACGTGAATAACAATGTGACAGTAGTAGAAATTTGTATAAAACAAAATCAATAAAGTAATAACAGTTTTCTTCTAAATTATTATCTTACTTTATTTTTTTTTATAATTTTTATTTTACCTCTTTTTTCTTAATAATCTATACAGACTTGTAAAAATGGTTTTTATTAATAAAAGCAATTAAAATTTTATAAAATAATTACTTATAACACTATATTAATAACTTATGCGTGGTAATTAAACCTTTCATTGATTCCATTTTCTTTATAATATGATAAATATAATATTAAATTTTGTGCTTATGTATCATTAATGATTGTAGCTTTTTTAATATATTGTGCGTAGGAAATGTATTTAAACTATGGGTAATTTAACAAACTTCAAAAATTACATGTACTCTTTAATATCTTACAGTCTATTGTCGGCAAATGATAATTTAAAGTCAAATATTTAAGTTGGAATAAGATTATAATATAATTATCATAATATTAGATACAACACTATAAAAGTATAAATCATATGATATACAAGCTAAAAATGGTAGGTCCTTATGTTATTAGTTCACCGGTACATGAATGGATGAAAAAAAACCGCTTCTTTAGTATAGCCGTCCACGGCCCACGGCAATTAAGGATGAGTCCGGTGGTCGAATTCGAGAATGGACTAGACTTCATTCACTAAAAAAATAATAATAGTAATAGTAGAAAAAAAATAGAAGGAGAAGAAGAAGTAATATACAATCATCAACGATTGGGATACCGGGTAATTCGATGATAGCGCAGAACGTCGGAGGTAAAGTTGTGTCATTGACAATTTCAGCCATGACTAAGCTATAAATATATGGGTGCGTTTCTACGAATAAAAAATATATCTATTTATTAATTTAAAAATATAAAAAAATAACGGTTTTTTATTTATTTTTTTATTAATTTTTTATTAATTTAATGTATCCTTCGATATATAGTAATTTGAGCGAAATAAATTGTAAATGTCGTATACGATTTTTCTTTTATAAGATAATATTCTTTTACAAAACCTGGAAATAATTTTTTGTATTGAACTAAAACATCATCTTATGACCACAAACTATATTTTATAATGATTATCGATACTTAGATATTTGTGTAAGATCAACATAAATATAGCTAAGTAGGAAATGTATCACATGATATATAACCAAATAAAAAACGAAATTGTATTTTGCATATTTTACCATTTGAGGAATTTAAATGTATATTTCGACTTTTTAACAATATTTTATTTTATTTTTTTATATTTTAATAAAAAATTACATTAATTTTATATTTTATATCATTCAAGTTTGATACATTTATAATGATAATATATTAATATCAGAAAACCGTAGAAGTTTTAAATTTGAAAACCACGTCAAGGTTTTAATTATACAAATATACAATGTATTTTTTCATATATTTTTTGTCTTCTCATAAAAGAAATGATTTATTTATATAAGATTTAAGATCATATAATAGGGAACATTTGATTAACTTTTAGTGCGATAAAATCCGAGGATTAGTGGCGCTGAAGCAGTTGAATTTATTTTATTTCATACCCACCTACTCTATCTTTACCCATTATTTAAAAATTGAATATTGCTAATTATCAATATTAGTATCAAAGATATAAGCAATTTCGGAAAATGTTAAAAGGGGTATTTCTCTTGGAACCCATCTAACCCATTTTTATGGCAGTTCAATAATTGAACTACCTGAAATACTTGTTCGGCGTCACTGCCGATGCTTGGCGATAAATCTAATACCTAATGTATAAATGGTTTACTAGTAAACCAAAAAACAAATTGTAAATCAAATAATATTCAGTTTCTGTAACAAATAAGTCTCGATCTCGTTATATGATGTTTGTAACGTATACACAGTACGTATAAACATCTAAATAACAAAAAATATGTAGGTATTATCATATTTAATAAATATTCTAAGCCCATTTAAAATTACTTTAAATAGTAAATACATGATTTGATAATTGCATGTACCTACATTAAATTTCTTAAATTATTTACTTACATCTTACCGGTTACTTATAGGATTTAAGCTATATGTCCAATGTCTATATACGTAAATTGTAGCATTAAGCATTACAATTTAAGATTTTTTTTTTATTTAGCGATTTGAGGTTTTGAAAACCGGTTCATGTCTTAAATATGTTTGATAATCTCATTATATTATACTAACTTAAATTGAAATGAACATTTTAGCTACTTTTATTGTTAGATAGGATATGGTGTAATATAAATGCATATATGTGATGTATATGCATATTTGTAAGAGGTATGTTTTTTTTTAATTATTATTTATATTGAACAATTTATACCTACTATTTTTAGTAGATTTAGTATATTTTACATTAAATACATTTGATATTGAAGCTTATAGTTTAAACTTTCATTCATACATGTAGCATAGGTGGAGATTTGATTAAATTTTAGGGGGAGGGCTAAAAATTATATAATGTATATTTTATAAATAGAAAAGTATTAAGTAATAATGTAACTAATAATTTTAGAGGGCTCAGCTCCTTAAGCACCCCCCCTCCCCTCCTCCCGATTATCACTTATGACATATAGTAGGTAGAGTAATAGGCATCCATAGGAAAAATTTCAGGGAAAGCAAAAAAAATCTCATAATATTCGTTACATACAATCGAATTCCATTTTTTTATACTTATATAATTATATACTAAGTTTCAATGATTAAAATTATAAGTTCATTTTATTTGGCAAATAACCGATAGGGCAAGTGTCCTATGGGCGCCCATTTAATTAATCATTTAAAGTTTAATAATTGAATTTGATTATTTCCTAGTGAAATATTTGCTAATTTAATCAGGAACATAATATTTAATTTTAAAAGTTTAAAATTTAAAAATTAACTAATACTGATCTAGTCAGATGATACTGTCATAATGTCAACTTACGTATGTATATTGTATATATTATTATATTATTATGATTTTTATTGATTACGTTCACAAGCAATATTATACGTATGTTTTATGTATATAAAAATCTAAATAATTCGGAATGTGTCTAACATCAAATTTTTATGAATATATTTAATATGCTTTCGATTAAAATGTTTAATTTTTTAATTTCACATACAAATTCTATAAAACCAATTACATTGTTTTTGTGCGGTGGTGAATATACACTACAGTTATATACTACCTAGTAAATAATAATGATACAGAGTGATCAGAACTTCATGTAACAAAAATAATGACACAATAACAATGAAAACGTATGTACTTTTGACCATTATTGTAACATAAAATTATTATAACCATGTATTTAATTTTAATGTTTGAAATTTCAACGACTTAAAATTATATTAAAGAAATGATTGTTTATCGGATAGTTTGCAATCGCCGACGTATATACAATTGTATAGGTATTATTTTAACTGTAGTCTATATTTACCAAGTGGTCGGTGTCTAGGTTTTTTTTTTACAAAACTAAATTAAAATATAATATTATTATTATACATATAAAAACTAACAGCCCATAACTAATGGATCCTAGGTATTATTCTTGGCGTGAATAACAATGGATTTGTACTAGAAAAGGGCGTACTTGATCGTACTCGATGTCTGATAAAATAAAAATGATAATAGATAGGAATGGGTACACGTACACCTACACCGTTGAAGTCTGCACACATCATCAGGACCTTCATTACATTATGCACATATTATAATAATATTGTATTTTATTATTTTTACATTAAAGTAATTAAACAAATTAAGTTGTACGGGCTACCTGTACGATCTAATTGGGATCATTAAACAGTTAAACACCCTAATATATTATCGTATACGCCGCACAGTATTATGTAAATTTAATATTATTTTATGTTCTAAACAGCAAAAACACACATATTATATTGCTGTTTGTTTATTTTATATAGGTTAATACACGATAACATGGTAATGCAATTATAAATAATCTATATGGTTATACTTATAATAATTATACATGCACGCACATATTTAGACGTATTTAATTTTATGATTTTATTAAAATCTGCAAAATATGTTGCTTACATCGATTATTCGTTGCCCAAAAAAACAAAACATGGACGAAAGCTCCAATATTAAAATTAATCGTCTGTTACAACCATATTCCCATCGACGAGACCATAAATTATATAGCCCTATAATAATAATAATAATAATAATAATAAAAAGAAAAATCTAGATATACGCGGACAAAATATAATATAAATTATTTACATTATAATACATATTATTATAATTCAATTCAAATTATTTAATTATCTACCTAAATATTTATTATTGTTTTTTTTATTTTAAAATTAACTGTAATTTTAAGTAAATAGATAAATACTATGTCCTAATAATGCTAAAATACTAATTTTTTATTCCGTTCACAATGAATAATATTGTTATATCTATGCAATTATTCATACAATAAAATTATTATTATTCACTTATACCTTATACGGTGTACGAGTATATTATTTTTTAATAAACACTAGGTGCAATTTTATTATAATGAAATTAATACAAAAGTAACGTATATTGAGTATTCGAGTTCTTAAGTGCATAAAAAATCACATTTCATTGATTTTAAATGACTGTTTGGTTTACTTAAATTTAAAAATCAAAAATTTAAATATGTATTTCACGTTTATAACTACTATATATTATTAAAATTAAATAATTTTAGTCATTTAGTTTTTCGATTTTTATTTTAATTACTTAAGTAAACCAAAAAAATATTTTTTTAATGGAATTCACAGTAGTTATAATAAAATATTATTAAATGAAAATTTTAGATATAAAATTCTGTAATTTTTAATTTTTAACAAATTACACTATTTTTAACATATAGCAAACCTTAAATAAAAAACAGGTTTAAAATTATTTTAAAATATTATTTTATTATTATTATATGTACCTACCTATATATTTTTTATGTTCAAATAAAATTTGTCTAAACAAATTTTCTAATTCTAACAATGGTAATATTCAAATATAAATTTACGCACACAGCATAATATTATGTTGTGTTAGTATTAAATAACGGTAATAATAGAATATAACATTATAATATAATATGTTTGCCGTTTGGTATACCTGCTAGTAATAAAATAAAATAATTTACTCACAGTATCTGTTCAAACGTCTTACTATAAAAACGTGACCTTATATATATATATATATATATATATAAATATATTGCGTAATTGTGTATAGTATATATACATATACTTATTTATATAGAAATAAATTACTTTTAAAAATACTTGGCAAACGATTTATAATAGTATTAAGTGTTTATATGATAACTACTGTTTAAGAAAACACTTTTGTATTTCACTAATTATTATACAGGTAATTATGTAAAAAAATTGAGTTTTTTTTAGTAAACCTCACTGAGAAACTATTATATTCTTTAATTTCCTTTTGCGCATCGTTTCATTGTTTTCGCAATTTCGACGACAGCTATCAATTATAATTAAACGATTTTGTAAATAAAAATTGAGTGTAGGATTTATAAACTGATATCGACAGAAATAGACCAACGACTAACGTGTGGATAATAAACGAGATATTAATATTGTGTCGTAAATTATTTCCTATAAAACATTCTTTGGATTTATAGTAAATATAGTTAGATAAAAACTGTAAAGTATCAAATAAATAAAATAATCTTGCTCTCTTAATTTATACATTTTCATAAACGTCCTTTTAAAACCAATATTTTATTATTATTATATTTTATTTTAATTAATTTTATATCTAATAACTAACAATATTACACTTTTACGATCATCTTATTAAAAACTTATATTTCATACGAGTAATGGCGGGTTCTTGACTCTTTGTCCACAAATACATTATTTTTTCTTTAAAAAATAGAAAATACCGTTTTCAGACATATTCATATTTTATTACCGAGTAATAACACAAATCGATATAATAAATTATTATACTAACGTATTCGTACCACACTACCACCCACTGAAGGAATATTATACATTTATACATTTACTTTCAGCATTAATATCTAATAAAATTATTAAATTTAATTATTTTGAAAAAATACTTAATCATAAACTCACAACATATATCCGTATTCTTTAGAAATTTCTAATATATTTTTCATATATATTCTTAACAATTTAATATATAAAACTAAATCAGTCTCAAGGAATAAAGTATTTAAAATAAAGTATTCACAATATAGGCATTGAATATTTATGAAGAAATTATTTTAAAATTATTCTAAATATGTACTATATAGTATTATATAGTTGTGAGGTAATATCCATTATAAATACTTTATTCAGAATATTACACAACTCTAGTACCTAGCAGTTATGATTTTAATGAACAATTATATTTATAGGTTATTTGAGATACAATTATAGTAGGTATATTCTGATTATTACCATTGCTGTTGTAATGAAATAATAATTTAACGTGACTATACCCGATACGAAATATACAATAACGCAAATAAGAAACAGTTTTATGAATGTCGTAATGTCTATTGACCTTTTTTTTCAAGTACAACTAGATATAATTTTTACCGTTTGGAAAATGTTTTTGCCTAAAACACTCTATGCATATATAAATAATAATAAAAATATGTGTTAAAAAAACGGTGGTCATAATGTATCTACGCGTAAATAGTGTTGCATAATATAAAACATAAACCATACATTGTTATACTTGATTTATATGTAAGTACTGTAATATACGTAATACGAAAATCAAAATAAATAGATATCTCTATATTCTATATCCCTAAAATTAATAAATCTCTTAATCGTATTCTACATATTAGTAGGTAGGTACCTAATGCATCTGATTTCAAAAATACGATGTTACATTATTATCTAATTACATTATGCTCTCCAAATGAAAGAAATGTTGTTAAATATATTTTCTGATATTTTGTTGAAAGCGCTGAAGAGGATAGGTCAAGTTAGGTTTTGCTACTTTTCATCCCATATTTTTGCCACTGTTAATATGTAAATATAAATATAAAAACAAAAATAATTGATAATGAATTTCAAAATAAAAACGATTTATATTTTATAATATACAATACGAACAAAATAACTTCTAAGGACGACGACTTGATAATGATAATAATAATATTATAAATTAATACCACAAGTTTATCACGTAGGTACCTATATAATATGCGTATTATTATATTAGATATTATTACCGCGACGATTTCTCGCTCACGTTTGTCCGAATTTGATTTGCACAAATTTATAACAACAGAGATGAAATGGAAAAAAAACCGTAACCGAGTCCTCATTAAAGTCGACGAAAAATACGCGTAGGTACATATAAATAATAATAATAATAATATTATTGGATATGTTTACCATTATATATATATATATATATATATATATATAAATCGCAGGATGTGCATCGTACGCGATGTTTTCGACACGCATTCCAATCTATATTATTATTATTATTATTAGAAGTACTCGTGTACAACGACGATAACAACATAATATATATAATATGATATTATTAAAATTATATACAAGATCTAAATGTAATTGTAATTGTATATAATAAAATAATATCATCAAATCAAAAAGTGGTTACCGTGTAAATTATACATATTATATAGTGCTTGAAATATAAGATAATGAGGTGAGAAGACGTTTCGAAAGTTTTCCGTAAATGTACTTATAATGTCTTTTATACGTAAATCGTTACAAATTAAAAGTAATAATATTCTTATTTATCTAATGAAATTTTTGATAAATAAGATGTGAAATAAAAATTAAAAATTTTAAGATTGGTGTAAGTTGTGCATAACATAATTCGTATGAATAAAACAGATAGCTCTTAAAATTTTAAATTTTATCATATAGTATATTATAGATTTGTTTGTTGTAGTTTGGCGCCATTGCGGGTACGTCCGTTGTTATCATCGGAATTCGACCACAGAGTATAATATATTTAAATGGTTTTTTTTTAAGAATACATTTTTTAGCGCCACCTCTTATACGCGAAATATACATAATAATATATCGTAGTGTAATATTATAATATATCGTCGTCGAATGGAAACCTACGATCAATCGTTTTTTACCCGTTTAGCCACGCCCAAGGTCGGGAAATGCATGTATACATATATGTAAATAGCGGGAAACTATAAAAAAAAAAAAAAAACACGGTTATACTTTCTCTCGCGGGAGGAGGTGCTTATTTACACGCACCCCTATCGAGGATTATTCAAATCGGCAGACCTTCCCCTTCCCCTCTCTGACAGCGTTTGTATACGGTGCACGAACATTTCCATATCATATTGTACGCACCCGATGCAGAGTGAGCAAGCAACCCTATCGTCCTGCGCAGGACTTATGTGGCGGCGATACAATATTATAACGTCCCGCATCCTCATAATATTTATCTCGGACAGCGCGGGCGCGACGCGCACGCGTAGACAACCCGTTCGATATTATAATACACGCAAAATATATACGTACATACATATATTATATTGAAAATACGTCTTGTACACAACCCTTTCACTCTGTATACACTCTTGAACATTATATGCACGACACGTGGTGGTATAGGTACTCCATTTCTATTCTTACTTATTTTATAACATCGTCTATTGAATCTATTGGGTTATTAACTACACTTATAAGCTATAATCATATCGATTAATTACGCGTTGCAGACTGTGCAAGGGCATCACATACAATATATTATACAGTATACAGAAATACTATAATATTATTGATGGTCACTCAGACATACATATGACAGACACTCAGTCCACACAGGATTTCACGACAAAACGGTCTAAGAGACACAGTTTATATATATATATATATATATATATATATTATATTATTGGATGTACGGATTTTTTAATTTAAGATACCAACGACACTATTTATGTGTTAGATACTTAGATAGCTTTAAAACATGGCTCAAAGCAGCATTTATAGACACTAAATGCCATACTATATAAATTATTTTGCGACCGACCAAGTAACTGTTGGAAATCATTTCCTTTATTAAAATTAGTGTTTGAAAAGTTTTGCCGAAAATTTTAATTATGTCCTACAAATTGTTTTGTACGTCTGTACAACAATTATATAAATTCAAAATTACGACTTTACGAATATAAAGTACGAATAAAATTCGAAAATTCATCAGAAATAAAGTTATGGAAGTTTAATATTTAAAATAAAAAAAGAAATACGTTTTGAAAACTTGAAAACCTTGATACATGTCACTTAAGTAGTCTCTTTTGTCGTAAAGCCATTGATGAGTAAAAGGCGATTTTCTTTCGAACACCATTTTTCGGTAAATTTTTATTTTTAAACCAAAATATTATTATTGTTTTAACATTAAAGGTTACTAAAGATATATTAGTAGAAAAATCGTATATTAATAATTTAAGTAAAATATAATGTGAATATCAAAATAATGCGTAAAAATAGTGTTTTGGAAATATAAAATTTAAACTGTAGATTTTATTATGTAACGCTCAAATGTTATTATTAGTAATATTTTTTCAAAAGAATTTCTAATGTCATAGGTACTATCTAACAATCGAAAATTATATAATATGTTGTAAATAATATTATTGACCAATTAATAATTTATATTCGAATGTAAATCAAAAATATTGTAAAATAAATTTCTTCGATCACTCTGTATATATTTGTAGACTAGTGTGTACGTGCCATAAATCGTCTTTGTTCGTTTTATATGTATATATAGAATATAAATATATAAGTAATAAGTATTATATTGTGTGTATATGTATAGATTTTTCCGACGTCGTACAATTACGCGCACCTACCCCTTAATTCTGCCACCGCCCTTTTGTTTTTAATCGCTTCCATCGATTTATTATACGGACCACGTCACTTTTCCTTCGACTTTTATTCTCAAAGGGCACCGACGATAAAGTACGTGCTCAAACACACACACAAACTATATAAGCACACGTGAATTATATTCGTAAATTTATATTTATATTGTAATCGCATTACTATAAATCATTACAGTGGTTAATAAACATACAGTAGCGCAATTTACAGAGAAAGAAGGGAACTAATTTGTATTTCATTTTATTACTTTCTATATAATATCAGCTATATATATAAGGCATTGTCAAAGGCATTTAGTATTATATTTTCAATCAATACTTATAAACCATAAAGATTTGCATTTTAATAAACATACCTATAACTCGGTAAACTTGTATACCTATTATTATTAGGTCGGAGGTTAGTTTCGTTAGCAAAAAAAGAAAAACACAAATAAATTGATTAAAGGAATTAAATACAGAAAGTGATAAAAAACCTCTTCCAAAGTTTCATTTGATATTATAGCTATACGATTCCCCCAAAAAATTACCTGCACAATTGTTTATAGAATGATATAGACACCTACACCTATTTTTCTTTAATTTCCCATACATCATTCAATTAACAACTGTATTAATATATATTGTAATGAAGTATTAAATTTATTTGTCTCCTAAATCCGCGTCCGAACCAAAGTAACTTGTAGGCAACATGCAATTTCCACATTGTTGGTAACAAATTTTGTGGAATGTTTCTTCAAAAATTCTAACAAAGTAAGCAACAGAATTGTGTTTCCACATCGGAGGCAGAGAAAATCAAAGGAATTTGAACAACTTTGTCGGCAACAATATTTTAATTTCGGTTTTCTGTTATAAATTTATATATAATTACTCACACGTAAAATGGAAATTAAAAATAAATATATGTAAAAATAAATCATATAGGTATAACTGTCATAATAATATAATACATGCATAATATGTACTCATATAGTAGTATATACAAGATCAAATATTATTTTTGAAACTGAATCAAAAACGTAACAAATACGTCACATAAGTTATCTCTACTAACTTTAGTTCAATACTAAATTTCCCTCTAGTTCGTATTGTGTAATTTATTAATGATTTAATAAATAAAATAATATATTACACAACAAAATTATCGACAACAAAAAACAATGTTTTATAAATTTATCAAACATGAGTTATTGAATTAAATTACTAAAATAATGTTCATATATATTTTTTTCGATGTGTAAATGTGAAATAAACATTCCAAAATATGCATTACCTTATTAAAAAACAAATTATACGTCCATAAATCTATTAAAATGATTAATTTGTAACTGACGTATTATTTTTTAAATACACTGCAAAAACCTAAATAAAACCTACCTCCAAAAATTTCAATAAAATTGAACAAATATTTTATTGAATTTTTTTGTAACAATAGAGGTTAAAACTAATATTTTAAATATTTTGTGTAATTAAAATGATTAAATAAATAAATAAATATTTATTTATTATTTCATTGGATACTAACCAAGAGGCCCAGTTCAGTGTGTAGTTGACGGTCGCTCATGCTCGTTGGAATAAAACAAACAATCCGATATATTATTACGAAGTACTACTTAATTCCTTCAAATCATAGAATCAAAAACACAGAAATCAATCACTTATCAAAAAAGTTCAATATTTAGTTTATTTTTTAAGTGCTAAATTTGCATTATAGACATCATAGACTATAGATCTAACCTAACCTTGTAATCACATAAATATTAATTGAAATTTGAAATAAGATACAAATATGCATAATAAGTCAAGTTGGTCTCATGAAGTAGAAGATCATTCAAAAAAGACAACGAAGGGTAATACTATGATGGCAATTATGTTATGTTAATAAAATAAAATATAATCTATACGTTGTTTATAAAATAATTAAGTAAGGAAAATTAATATTTATAGAATTAAAGATTATAATAATAATAATAATTATATTTATTTAAAATACATATGCTTGTTTGTTAAATAAAGTTCTTCAAACTTATAAACATCGAAAAGAAGTATAACAGTTACTTAAAAATATATTATAATATAATTAAATATTCTAAATAAAATAAAGAAAATAAATATAGAAATTTTCAGTAGAGAACTGTATAAAATTCGCATAATTCTAAGCAATAAACTATGTTGTAAATGATTTAAAAAATTATTATACTGATACAATCATATTAAATATTACGTACAATGTACAATAAGATTCTGTGGGCAAACATAAGACATTATATACGAACACCTGAAGTTATAATGATATTCTTATATTATATAGGGTCATCACAGTGTTGGCATTTCATTATTTATGGATGCATGTCATTCTTTTGAAACTACCGCGTGATTCTTTGTATGTATAATGTGGCATTGAATAAAAACTAAGAAAAACTGCAGCTAAACATAATTTAATAGAAACTGTCCATATCCAATGTTTTGGATTTGTCTTTAATATAATACTGTTGAATGATATCGGACAGTTTGTACATATTAAATAGGTACTGAAATGTAAACTCTCATAATTCATTTTAAGCAGTGAGTGTTAGTGTTTACTTTAAAATTAGTTTGTATTACATAATATTATGATTATAATATAATAATACGTATCTACTAATATAATAAATGTAGACCTCATTAATATAACTTTTATTTTTAAAGAAAAATATGCGTTTTAGCATGTTTTATAATAATAATATAACAAAACGAAATACAATGAATATGCATATAAACGTGCATATCGTGCATTGTTTATACGTTTTTTTTCACATTCTTAAGTCCAAAAAAGGTGTGTAGTTGTAAAATTTTAAAATTAGTGTATTGTGTTATATGAATTTAAATAATGGGCTGATTCTCGGTATTAACATTTTTTTTTTATTATTATAATGTTAACACTTTAATTTATTATGCCGTCTACGTATAATCGACACAATGCAAACGTGCCGACATTTCCCGTCTTTTTAGAAAATAAAAAATTATAATAAATACAAAATATAATAGGTATGATATCTACGTGTTAGTAACTGTTTTTGTTTGTTTTTTGGCGTGGCGATCTTTATTCATGTGTGTATTATTAATGGTATCTACTATAAATTACGATTCCATTCCGTGTATAAATATTATGTATTGAATGATATATACATCGAAAATAATATGACTAAATTATTTATAAAGATAAATCAATACGACAGAATTACTATGCAAAATGTGTATAAGCGTGTTATCCAATAAGACATTAGTTTTAAGTCTCACTAAAAATTATTTTCATGATCTCGAAAATCTACCCTGCAAGCTGATACAATCGCTTCGGTTATTACATTAATTATAACAAGTATAAATTGTACACGTTACTACTTATCGTACATATATAATTTTCAAATTTGTAATATGTCATATAATTATGTAATATAGTGCGTTTCCTTTTAAAAGTAACACGAATATTTCTGTTCAGTGACCTCGATAAAAATGAGGTGTTAGAGAGAAACTATAGAAAATAATGTAATACACATTTTTGGATGATATTGAAATTATAAATATTTCAATAAGTGCATGTTCGCATAAGTTGTTACTTGCATTTCTAAAATAGCAACACTAATTGACAATAATATGTATATTTATGTATATGATAATACCTGCAGATTTGGATACACCAAATGTTTAAAGTCATTTTTAGACATTTTAATCAATGCTTAAAAATTAAAATTTTTACTGGATAACAAATTAATAGACATTTCCATGTGATTTCGCATATTTTTTGCATTTTTAAGTTTGTAATTTTTTGTAATACCTAATTATATAATTTGAAAAAAATGAATTACCTTTAATCATACGTATACATTATTATTTATTTTTATTTTATACGATAATTTCTATTAGTACCTAGGTATAATAATTATACCAATACAATAATTATTATTGTAATTAATTAATTTAATCATTTTGTAAAGCCCTGGTTATGCATAATATTTTATGATATATTATTTATTTATCGTTTTATCGTTTGTAATAATGCGAGCGAAATGAATATGCACTCACGGTGTGTATATTATATTATATGAAAATCCATCGGACGTGATTATGTATAATGAGAATCGTCGGCGGGAGAACACCAACGACGGCGGAGGCTGCACAGACTCGTACAGCGGAATGGACCAATGGAACAAACAAGTTCTATGATTAGATGCATAAAAAAATATATATGAAAAAATACACACGATCGGCCGCCATTATGCAAACCCTTTCTCCTTAATAACATTATATATACTTTTATAATAATATGTGCTATATACGTCTAATGAATATTAAAAATAAATTAGGATCTTAACATCGTATAATTGTTATACAAATATAATAATAAAATATCCCTATTATAATTTACTCTGACGTTTATATTATAGGTTCACTCATTCGGCTCTCGATGTTACGGTAATATTATGGTACAAAATACCGACAATTAATGTAAATCATTATAAACTAAATATAGCGAAACAAAGAGATTTAAGATAAATGCCATATGCATATTACGATGTATACCTGGGTTATGGTATACAATATATCAGCGTTTATATAGGGGTTGCGTTTATATTCACGTATTATAGTCGACGGACCATAATGAACCACCCTGTGCGTTTTAATAACAATCATTTTCGACGATGGGATCAATGTGTGTGACGTATATAGGCATATACCTTTCACGCTTCCGGTACGCCCACGTGTTTTATAAATTATATTACAGTCAATTATACGGAAGGATTAAAAAACAACCGATTTTGTTCATATGGATAATATAATAATATAAATACACGGTATCGTAAATATATTATACATGAAACCGCATTTCTTTACCACGTCAATTAACGGTTTACGGTCGGTTGGATCGGCTTCACCCCCATCGTATTTATAATATACCTATATTTATATATAGTTGGCCACAACAGCTGCTATCACTGAATCGCTACACAATATTCACGGACGATAATGTTATGTTATACCTATTTTTTAAAATTTCTTTCATACACTGACATGTGAATTTTTCTTATCTAAGACTTGTACGTTAAAAAAATACAAAATTGTCCATTTTGCAAGATATACGTGTTATTATAATTATTATCGTTTGTGTTATATTATCGAAGTTAAATGCGAATTCAAAAGAGCACACTCGTATTAAATTTCTTTCGCCAGGATTGTTTTGAACAACAACGTGTTATTCTTATAATAATTATATACCCTCGTATGATGGGAGCACGAGCGAATGTAATTCGCTTATTAACACACTAACAAAGACTATTATATTTCTACGGATTTCAATAAAATATACACATTTCATGTTCAGTTCTCATTGTAGGCGATGGATACATATTTTGTAGCAATCAAAAATTAATATTGTTTTTAATTTATCAAAATATTTTCATAGTAATTGTCTATGATTTCAATAAAATATCTTTTATACTTAATGTAATGTAATATTTTGGCTACTTTGAATTTAAAGTTTTAAATTCAAAATATATTAGTCATGTTTGTTATATATATATAAATCGTGGTAATTCAAGAATTCAAGTAGTATAATAAAAACAAATGGATCTTAAATAATTTTACTGTATGTGTAGGCCCTTAGTTAAATAAACTGTAATTTAACTAAATTCCTAATGCAATTTACTAAATGTATAATAATGATAGTTATAACTTAAAAATAAATAATGAAATATGCATATTAGATATACATAAATTATTGAAAATGCACTGTTTAAAATTGTAGATTTTAATATGTAGATAACTACATAAACATTATCGATTTAACCGAAACAATATAGGGATATTTTACATTAATAAATTAATAATTGATTTCGATCGTATTTTTACTCACAGGTTTGATCACGGAACATAACAGAGAACTTATGACAGGTGGGAATTATAATTGGCGGGTGGATGGTGGAAGAGTGACTTTAATACTTAATACACGTCAAACATGGTATACTATATATATATTATATTTATAGCGAATATAATATTTTATATACGAATAATATATTTCATAAAGGAAACATGTCCAATTTAGTTTTAATCGACTTCTTAAACGTTAATAAACAAAAAACATTTCTAAATATTAATTAATAACGTATATAGGTACCTACCAAAAATATTGAAAATACAACATCGAATATTATATACTATTCATTTGTACATTAACATTACATTCAGTATTTCAGTAATGACAGTAATATTATGTACTTCAAAATAAATATTATTATAAATTCTTAAAAAATGCATCTCTTATTCCTATATTCACAGTTTTAAATACAACAACGATGATGGTAAGTATCAATGGGGCTGGATCACTCCAGAATTCGATTTAAATTCAGCTGAAAATTACAAACTTTTACGGCAAAAGTAATTTTTTTTTTGTAAATGTTTTCGATAGGGTTAATAACCCCGCATCACCTCTTAAGGAAATGTTTAACGTATGAAATAACCGATTTGTGTAATTATATACTTTGTTTTTTACCATATAATATTATTATAATTTACATAATATGCACGCAATACACCTGTAAAATACCTACACCGGCGACGACGTTAAAATACTTATATTTTTTATAACTATACACAGTTGTGCACGTAATTATTATGCACGCGTTCGACTTCGAACTGGTGCACACACCATTGGAAAGGACACCCTATGAAAGGGTTACCAAAACCATTATTCCACTAAGTATACCTATGCACTCGTTTATGCCTAATTGATTAACTTCACCCTTTTTGACGCGCGCGCGATTGCGTGCATTATACATAATATAGGTTGTATATTATATAATATTGTGTATCGTGGTATCGCCCAGGATGTACGCTGCGGTTTTTATATTTTTTACACGAATAGGGAAATAAAAAAATATGTAATAAAAACACACATTTTGCGGTTGACCCGTACAGGTGTTCTTTATTATTATTTAATTTTTTTTGTTTTACTTCTCATTCGAGTTGCTATTTTATAGGTATCATTGCATATACGTTTATACGTCAGATAGAAACTATTGAATAACAAATAACTTAAAAAGTAAATATTTTACATAATATCTATTTCGAGTATAAATAATTTTGAAAAATCCTTACTTATAATCATAACAAAAATATTATGTATATTATACATACTGTTAGTGTTAATAATAAATATTGGAAAAATAGAAATTCTCCAATTAAAATTAATAATAAAGTTATCTCAATTATATGTTATTTAAACTAGAAAATAACATTTTTAAAAAACCACAAGGTACCCGGTTTCAAAAAACAAAAATTTTAATCTTTACGTTACATTTTTAAACAAACTTGCCATTTAAGGCGTTAACATAATATTATTTCATTAATTATTATATGTTTATAATTCGGTTTTCTTATATTATATTAGTATGTTTATACGAAACAAAAATATAACGCATACTCACTCCGGAATAGATCGACGCAAACGATCTCAACGCATATTCTTCACATTGCAGAACAATAATAATAATAATTATATTATAATCATATAGATATATAGGTATGGTATACACTCATACATGTCATTTTCTTTATATTTCACCTTGTGAATTTTATATTAATATATTGTTTAGTCGGTGTAAAACGTTTGAAGAAAAGTAGCCTTACAGAAGTGCCATTAAAAACAGAGGCACAATAACGTTTTTACAGAGTTATAATTACAAACATGGACATTGTACCGTGAGTATTGTAAACTGTTCGCAATGGATAAAAAAAAATCAAATGCAATATTATGTATAATGGTACAACCAAGTAAAATAAAAATAAATGACTTCTACCTTATATCTTACTTTTTATACGTGTTTATACTTATACAATATATACGATTGTCAGAATATAATACCAGAACTGTTGTCTATAATTCTATCATAGTAATTATTTGAGTAGGTTTATATATTAAGACACTATTTCAAGTTGATGTTACTTAAAATCATAATGTATAAATACGCATAATTTAATTCGATTTATTGTTTATTATAACTAATTATTGATTAGATATTATGTTATAACTTTGTGATTAATGAATTCAAATAAATCGCTCAACCCTGTAAATTCTAATGTCATTAGTTTATTATTAAACATACATAGCTATGTACTGTCGAACATATTATTATAACTTTCGTTTTATATTTATTATTTGATTTAATATATTATATTAGAAATTTGAATAATACTTCGAATTTTCTTCCCGTAATAATTCAGTATAAAACAAAATAAATGCATTCTGATTTCAAATATTCTACTGCAATCTACTATTAGAATTTTTTTAATCGATCGATATGACAAAAGTCAATATTATATTTTATATATAACCTACAATAATACAAGTACTTACCTAAGAAAATTACCATCATCAATAAACAATAATATAATATTAACTTTCCATTGTCGTCTATGTGATGAATGTATAGAAAACAAATAAAATAACAATAATATTCTATTGTTTTGAAAATAATTATAGTATACGTAGCTATAACGTTTAAGTAACTAACTCTGTAGTAGAATAATCTAAGACACGAGATCAAAGTCTGCGGATGGTGCAAAAATGTGCAACTATTATCTACTTTATAGACGCCTATTCCTTGTGCCTATACGTTTAAATTTTAACAATACTTGGGTAATGTTTTTTTATAAATTAAAAACGTGCTATACTTATTTCTCATCGTAGAAACATATTGAATCTATTTATTATCATTAATTTCGTTCTAGCATTGTATTAATAATAATTGCATATTATGCATTATTAAGAAGTTAGTATAGATTGTAATTAATGTAGTAAAAAGAGGTGACTATAGTTTAGTAGATTTTGACTGTAGTTAGGACAAAATTAATAATAACATATTTACCTAATTTAGCAAAAAAATTATTAAGTCTAAAGTAATATTATTTACTTTTTACTATTTATCTTATAAATATATATATATGGACATTCTTCGTCAATCAATCAATCATCGTCCCTGTAATTCCTGGATCCACCCCTGTACCCGACATCCTTCATATTATCTTCAACTTTATATATACTGTGATTAAGTTATAGTACTGATAACACCTGATAGTACTTAAGCTCAAATAACATAACATCAAATAACATCGTATTTTAGTATTTTTTCATGTTTGCATTTTTACTATTTCTAGGTTAGAACTATTGTCATAGTTAATAATAATAATTATTAAGCAATGAATTATCTTAGGACAGTGAATGTGTAAATAAATTAACATATCTCTTTTTCTAAGAACCTAACCCTGACGTTCAGCCACAAGGACCTACTGTATGTTAATTTATTCTATTTTTCACACAGCTAATAACACGGAATACTATCGCGTTTCCACACAATTAAACACATTTTTAAATATTAATTATTAATAATCACTAGATATATTCTTATATTCTTGGAAAGAATTTAGATATGTAGTAACAATAATAATATACTTACGTAATACGTATATTATGTTATATGTAGTATATAATATTATATGATAATTGATAATACAATATGGAATATTATAACAGCGTTTACGAAAATAATGGAAGCCTTGGTTGAGAATATAAAAAAAACAAATTATATAAGTCTCCAAACTGTCTACATATAGCCTATACTGGTAAAAAAAATAGTACATTATGTTTATGTTTCGTAGTGTTTTTATAATATGTAAAATATAAATTATTTTAGTTGTATGAATAAAAGTAAAATTATTACTCATTCATCATCATTTTATGTTTTTTTTTTATAATTTTCGATTAATTTAAAACAACATATATTTAATATATTAAAAAATTCTACCATTAATTTAATTAATTAGTTATTGACTTCGGAGATGACTTGGATAGCAGGTTATGAGGAGAGATGTTTCAAAGGTAGTAAGGGTTATTATGGAAATTAATGTAAAAGTTAAAAAGGGAAAAGAAAAACTAAATAATAGGTTGCTATATGGAAAAGATGAAAGTGGTAGAAAAAATTTAAATAAATGAAAGGTATAAGATCGTGATCAATTGAGGTATAGGACTAAATGGCCAACCCCATCTAGTTGGAAGTATAAGGTGAGATAGAAGAAGAAGATTAAATAATTTCCAACTTCCATTCATAATTATTAATAGCATAATAATATATTATAGTGAATATATAATTATTATGGAACCAATTCAATTTAATACCTACCCATGCAATTTTGTCACTTTTACATTTCGAAATATCATTTTTTATGCTAAATATTATTAAGTGTTTACAAAAATCATAACCCTTATTTTGGAAGTTATCAAAAAAAAAATTTGAAGGAAACTAGATTATTCCATAAATTATGATTTCCTCATAAATTTATTAATTTAATGTATTTTTTTATGTAGAATAACCTATAATCATATTTCTACTACAAAACGTATACTTTTAAAAAAGTGATGGTTATATGGAGAGGGGGTGAGAAGTTGATCCTGTTTAGGCTCTGTTTTATATATCATTAATATATAAATTTATAACTTTCAATATTTATAGATTAAATGTAAAATTAGGAATGTAGTAAATTCGTTTCAATTACACATTTAAAGACCGGGCAGGGTCACTCACTACATTTCAAATTATGGGAGCAATCCTGCATTTAAATGTAAATCGTATGATAAAATAACCAATTTCAAATCGTTATAACTCCAAAACTAAGTCATACTACTAAATTCTGAGTACTGGATAATTTTTCCTAAAAAAATTCTATATTTAAAAATAAAACAAAATTTAAATTCCATTAATTTACAAATGTGTTTTAAAATTTTTATAACATGATTAATTCATTAGTTATGTAAGATTACATAATTAAGGTAGAGTAGGTTAGTGTTGGAGTACCTACGTTTCGTAATTGAAATGATTTTACTTGATTATTCTGCATAAAAAAATAACTACCTGTACAGTGTACACTAATAATGAAAAAAAAAAAATGTGTATATCATGATATTTGGTATAATTTCTAATTAAAAATACAGCAACAAATTTTGTGAGAACTTTTAAATTCAGCACCAAAAACACATTTTGAAAAAAAAAAAGGAAAAACTTACTTGGATACTAAACAGCTTTTATGCCGCTATTATATAACATTTTATACTAACTTTACTGCCCATAATTTCTATAATAAACACATAATTACTATAACCTACAACACAAACATACAACTGATTAAATAAATATAAATTTGTATCATATAGTAATTATATATACAATAGACGTTTTATTTACAAAAAATTCCAAAGTAACGTTTGAGTAATGTGTTATTATTGAATGTTAATATTATCATAATATTTAACGTTCGAGTGATGTAGAGACATTAAAATTCATTTTTATAATATGCAAACGATGTTATAAGTATATATACTGCATAAGTACAAGTACCTACCTTCCTACTGAAAATATATTTTTCATACAGGAAATACTATTGTGACAAAGAATAATCCAATATACCTATTGTAATATTGTATTTATTTACGTCGAAATACTGTCAAATGAAGCAATTTTTATGCAATAAGTAAATTTGCATATGATTAAGTTTTTTCCTGATGATTTTACATTAAACTACCTACCTGCTAATCGTAATATTAGCGATGAAGTATTATATAGTTTAAATAAATATTTAAAAATACTTAAATAGTTAATTTATGTTCCATTAAGAACGTGCAACGTGTATTCCTTTTTAAAACATTTTTTTTTTTATGGAATAAGTACCCATTATAAAATATTTTAAATTAATAATTATAGCTTTTGTAAAAAAAAATCATGTTTAACTCTTATCAAGAGTAGTTTTTTAACGAAGGACGTGAACGGTGAAGTAGAAGCAATTATTAACACCGACGAAAATATAGCAAAACATGTAGTGGTGAAAAGTTATAATTTAGTTTATAGATTATAATATTATATTTCAAACTAAATTTAGTAGTTATAAAATGTATAGTTAAAGGTTTTTTCCAACGATAGCATAAGTACTAAGTACAAAATTCAACAAAATATAAATAATGTAAGTACATGTTATATTTTGCTCATATAAAAATATAGTAAAGACTAATTAAAAAATAAGAACTATTGATGTAATAGCAGTCTATTATTAACGTTGTCGCAAGAATCACACGATTACGACCTGAAATATTAATGTTGTTGACACGTTGCAATACACATAGAAATATTCAGCCAAACAATAAATATTTGTTTATTTACCAAGAAAATATTATTACAACGATGTAAAAAATCATCATAATTATAGTGTTATGCATACACAAGTAGCTCATGGCTATATAATATAAATTTTTAATTTCTTATTTATTTTATATACGCTTTTATTGATATATATTATAATAAAAAATCGATATTCATATTTCATTACAATCAAAATTATTAAATTTAATAGGCTGGTTTTAAATAAATCATATACTGTTATAATACACTATAATAATATGCTGATGTATATTCTTATTCCATATTATTATAATTTGAATGAACTAGTAACAATTTTTAGTAAAATATAATCAAATGATAAAATTGCTTTTGTTATTATAGATTATAGATATTTTTTATTAAAAATGTTTAAAATATTAAATAATTGTGTACTTTTTGTTGAACAATTAATAATTTAATCTAAATTTTTATATACGCCTGATTATTTGCAAGTACATGCTATTTAAATCTGTAATACAAACTTACTATATATACAATACTTATATAAGACCACACAGGGTACATTAAAAAATAGGGATATATTTAAATAAAAAATAACAAAACACAACAATTTTAGATTTTAAAATAATAAATGTTGAAGGAATCTTTAAAGGAACCTAGGTTAAAGTAGGCGGAAAATGATTGTTGACGACTTAGGATACCGACCTAAGTATGAATGTTAATTTATACTCGGGGTAGGTATAGCCGGTAAAGCTAGCTAAGTATATATATATATATATATATATATATATATATGTATTATGTATAGTAGCCCAATTTAAGTTTAAGACACGACTAAATAGCTATAATCGATTATTATTTAAACATAATAATTTGTAGAAAATTGATTATAGTTTACCGAATAATATTATATTATTATAATAGCATGTTATTTCACCTACAAAGGAGATGTGTTTTTCTTTTTCTCCTATTTAAAAAATCGGTAGCCTTCTCGTTTTTCCGTCCCTCATAAATATGTGTTACATTATATCCAATTACCGACACGGCCCGGTTGTAAACTAACGAATTAACGATATTGTGTACACTCGCACACACCAGATATGATCTGTCGATAAAATTATTACGTGTAGTGTTTTAAATTAATTTATTACCGGGCCCAACCTCGCTCGTTGCCTTGGACATAATATAATATGTAATATCGATAATATTCGGTTCGTTAATTCTTCACCGCCACTTCGACTGCTGTCCAACGTTCGTTATGGGTGTGTGTAATATTATCTACTATAGAACACGATATTACAATTATTTATTACTATATACAATTAGATGTTATTATTATTATTTTAATTAAACGGCGACAATAATTAAAAATAAGTAGGCAGATATATTAACGTTTAACATTGTTTACACACACACACGTCGACGTCATATTAATAACGATATCAATATTATGTTCGGAAGACACTTTAATTAGCGTCTATACACATATAAATCATTATATACAGAGTGGTCGTATTTTTTCCCAATGGTGAATACATTGTGTAGAGATAATTTTTTACTTTCTAAAAATAATTTACCTTTACATTTCCACTCTATATTCATTTTGATTACCTGATTTTATATAATATGGATATAAAAGAACATTGGTATATTTATTAAGTATTATATCTAAATTCATAATATTTTACACATTATCCACCGAAAATTTAAATTTACAATATTATTAAACAATATTGTTATATCTGAATAATAGAATTATGTTCAAAAATTGTAACTTGCGTTGGAAAAATGTAATAAAAAATTGTGATGATCCAATAAAGCAACAAAATGAAAAGACATAGTATTATCTTTTTACAGAACTATAATTTATTCAAACTATTAATTTTTATTCTAAATATATGAATAATAAAATTTAATTAACTAAATTTTGTTCATGATAAAAAAACTTACTACAGCACTCTGTATAATATACGATAGATTTTTAAATGTAACGTATTACACAAAAACTATCAAAATTAATAAGTAAGTGCTCGTCATAGTATAATTAATTATATTTGTTACACCGGCCGACTGCCGAGTTCGTACGATATATTATATTTATTTTTTATCGCTCTTAACAAGTAATATAATATATTAAGCACATACAGCAGTTTTCTTAAATTAAACCACATTACCAAAATAATTTCAGTTGATCTAATTTAATAGACATACGATATATAATAATATATTAATGGTAGCATGCAGTATAGTATATAGTAATTGGATCAATTTAATACAATTAGTTTCGAAATAAATTTTGTATATCGAAAACATATATAAGTATATCTATTGACATGGTTTCTGATTATAATTAGTTGTAAACATGTAAACAGTGCTTGAATTGGGGAGGGGTGTGGGGGAAGTACCTCTTATTGTTATTATTTTTTGTTTACCTCTTCTTATTTTTTGAAGATTAGGTTAAATTCATTCATTGCAACTTACAGGAGATGCTATTATTTTTCTCATAGTTCCTTTTTCTTTTCTTTTTTAAATTCAAACACTGCGTATAGTATTCATATTTAAAGTTGTTTAGTATTAATATATTATCAGTATACCTACTTTGCGACTTAGCACTTATTTATATCATCAGCAATTATCAAAATTAAGCGAAATCGGGTCACCCTTCTATATTTTTTAGTTAATAGAATTAATCCCTTTATTTATTATACCCATATAATAATGCGTCCCACAAAGACTTTATATTGAAATCTGAATTTTATTAGACATTGTAGTTCGTATTGCATATAAATTACAAAACAAATACAAAGCAACGATCGAACGAACGATATTTTTGACATCTTCGTATTTCTACAATAACTTATGGTACATAAAAAAAACTTAAACAATGTAAATGGAAGTAAAATGCCAGATGGTACGTACTTATGCGGAAGGACAAAGCTTTCAATAAGACTCTATAAAAATAGACTTATAAAAATATCAAGCCACATTAAAATAATAACTGGTCGTAAGAAAGTGAAAAAAAGCAAACTGCTTTTAAGAATATTTTTTTTTGTAATTTCTAAATTTCAATCTAATTGAAAATAAAAAATTGGAGTTTACAAAAAAACATTTTATAACATTATGCTGTGCTATTATTAATAGGTACTTTACAATAATATATAACCTACATTATACATTTTAAAAAAAATAATTATTTATTATAAATAAAATCAATAAAAAAAACTCGATTTATATAAACTATAAATTTCAAGAATATAAAGATAAACTATTGGTTTTTAAAATATATTTGAATATTATTATTCAATAATTTCAAATTTATAAGTATATATAGCAATTATTCACTGGATATAAATAATTATGATAAAATTAATAAATAATATTTGTTATAACCTATATGATATCATGATATGAAAGAATAATATTTTAACGAATTTGTTTTTAAAAGTTTTTATGGAAGAAGAAATCTATAGTAAATTTGGAGTTTTAATTTTAAAACGTTCAATTTTTTTAAAATTATAGGTATTGTATTATAATAAATTATTTCGATAAAAACATTTTAGATAATTTAATTTTGTAATTTTAGAGATTATGTACCTAATCGATAAAATACCTACTTACGAACAAAAATGATAAAAATACTAAATTGTTCGTTTTCGAAAGATTAAATAATTAATTTTGTTGGCATATCGCTTACAAAGGTTAAATTCGATTTGCCATCGATTGTTTTTGACGTGAACCACTATTGTTTGAATGTCGCAAATGGATGTGTCATAAACAAACATACAATAGCTTATTACAAGTATTATAAAAAAATTAATATAGTATAAATTATAAGAAATCATAGTTTTTAAAAGCAGATTTTTTTGGTGTATTGTCTATTGGACACCATAGTGATAACTAATATTATTTACGAATAACCGAAATGTGTTTGGTTTTGTTTAATTCAAAACTAATAATATCAAATGATATCAATAATATTCAAAATATTATCTAAAATCGTGTTTACAAACTAATTTTTCTCCAGAAAATTAATTATTCAGTTATTTTTATTCCTACCTTTTATTATTGTTATTGGTCAGTATGTTTGTTATGTAATAAATTAAACTATAAAGTTTAAAATTAATTTTGTCTTATCTCTTTATTTTAATCAATATTAATAATATAATACAATTATATACCTACTAATTATAATTATAAAAATTATACAAATATATTACAAATCATATTTTTCGTATTAAATTAATACAATTTATACTCGTACATACTCCTAAAAACAAAACAAGATTAGGTAATATTCTTCAGTAAATTTTATTAAAATATTTAAAATATTATTTTTATAATAGATGCTTATAAATACATTGAAGAAGATTAAGAACATTTATTGTAGAAAAACCTATTGAAAAATAAATACAATTTTAAAGTTAAAATGTATTCAACATAACTAATAATTTTCTCGTTTTTTCTTTAAAATATAAAATTGTACATACTGCACTTATTTATAATATTTATTATTTACATTTTAATTATACGCAATAAATTACTCTAGATAAACAATTAATATTATACCTTTAGTATAATTTATATTGCAAGCTAAACTTAGCTTTTATTATTTTGTCATAAATGTATTTATATTAAATTTTTAACTTTTTATATTAGTTTAAGAATAATAATAATATAATAAAAATATTCAAAATTATGTGTTCAAATAACATAAAATTTAAGTTTCACAAACATAAATAATAATCTTAAGGTCACGTGGTAGGTTAATTTATACATGTATTTTAGAAAATATACAATTCTAAAAATGAATCTCAATATATAATAAATACTCATATTAAATTTTAATTACAACAAATTAAACGTTTTGTTTAGTATTTAAAGTGATTAAAATGTAAAATTATCAAACATTTATTAATAATAATCGGTATGTAACGATAAAAAAAACACTATTACAAAATTAATTTGATAATGCGATCTACAATTTATGACAAAAAGATCAAACGGTTTTATATTTGGACTTTGTACATAAATAAAGGGAATGCCAAGTTCTGCAATTGAAGGGCCGTCGTTTGAAGTTTGATATCTCCCCTAATTCTTATAGTATATTATATTGTATGTATATATATATATATATATATATATATATACCTTACGTAAACAATGTTTAAAACTTTATTCACAATTCGAAAGATCGATTATCTACAAAATTAATCAAGTCTTATACTTTCTATTGTAAAATGATAGCTCGTTTGAAATATTTAATTTTTTTAGAAACACCTAGTCTGTTATTTTGTATGTTTTTTATATAACGCTTTATACGTTAAGCTCTTTAGAAAAACTGTGTTTAAATAATTAAATCCATATTAGTTAAATATAATATGCAGTTATTATCATGGGTTTTAACATTTATCTTTATTTTAGATACAAATGATAAACGTTTGGGAATTTATTGAAATTTTTAATAATAATTGTATCTATTTTATACCTGTCCTAATGATCATAGTTGAAAATGATAAAATTCACGAAATATATATTTTTGACGAATTTGAATTTCATTATTTTATGATATTTAATTTTTCTGTTGCACATTATTTAATAAATAAAAAAAGTTATAAAAAGGAATATTGTCAGTATATTGAAATACACATATGTATCTTAGCTTTACTCTGAATCGGTTTTTCGAATGCAATTTCATTATTAATTGATATTCAAATATATTAATCATAATATAACACAATAACAATACACCATTAACTTCTTCAAAAACCGAAGGGACGAAGAAGGACCACCTAGAATCGACTGCCGGGCTTTCTTTTTTAATTTAAAAATTGTATATATATATATAATAGGTAAAGTATGAAAAGTATGAAAGTAAAATAATAAAAATATAATAATTAAACAGTGATAGTAGCGTGAAATATAACATTACTTTTTAAAGAAACTTCCTTAAATAATTCATGAATCATATATATTATCTGCAACTATCAAAGGTTAAGCCAAACTCCATACATAATACTATACCATATAATTATACATCAATGATTTACAATTAGTTATTCTGAAGAAAAACTGTTTCTTATGATTATACTCGTATATATTCATACACATAAGACTATAACTATAAATTATTTTAAACAAATAATGTTTAAAAAATATGTATATTTTAACCTAATTTACTATTTCAATTTTTAATTACTAATAAATAATATAATAGAAATTTCAAATAAAATGAATATTATTCACTATGTAATTATGGAGAACTAACTTTGTAATTATTAATACTTATATAAAATGACTAAACAAAATATAATATATTTACAGGTTAAGTTAAGATATATAGTTAAAAAATTACCAGAATCGACAAAAATATCCCCATATACATACATGCTTATAATATATTCGTCAGGCGAGCCGCAGTCTTACCAAAGGCACTTATTTAATGATATTTATAAATACAAATTTTCAATTAACACGAATCATGGTTATAATAATATTATAACATATGGCCATAAAATAAATGAGATTTTATTATAATTCATAATCTATTATATTAGATTAATTAATATAATAGATAATATGAGAATAGCCAAATTGAATTGGTTAAAATTAATCTAAATTTAAATTTAATATTTTTCCAAATATTTTAATATAATATATTATATTGGTCGAGACTTTAAATTATTGTGTAACCAGCATTATACATATATTATACTACGTGTTTTGTATTTACAGACGTATATATTACTGATACACATTTTTTTCTTTGGGCGTATCGAAGTTTTTTTGCTCCGTGTTCTTGTCGAATTCGACGTAATGAGGTAGCATACGTTATCGTGTGCATTTCTAAATAAAAACCAACAGCAATATTTTATTCCACTTTTTTCGTCATGTGTTATTCATGTTTACATACTGCACTCAAAGAGATCGAATGTGTCCATTTCCGAAAATTCACAACATATATAGATATGGTTGTTGGAATAATATTAGAATTCAATATATTCGCCATGTTTTACTTTATATGCTAGTAATAGTAGGTAGTTAGTATATTTTGTAATTTTGAGTAATTAAAGAACAAAATATATGACTTAATAAAATAGGAATTTTCAAGTCCTTGCGATCAAAACTCAATTAGTTAACACGAAATAAAAAATTAAAATAATGAAACCGTTATTTTGCCGATTTTCGGGAAGTTTTACTTTAAATGACTTTAAAAAAAAATTGTCAGTCACCATTTTCAAAATATTTTGTAAAACTATTAAGAAATATATGTTTAAATTTCGATAAAATTTTCAAATTTCCAAAGCATTTAATCAATAATTGCCGGAAATATTAAGCATTTTTGGAAAAAAGTACAAAGTTCCATAATGGGCCAAATAATCGATCAATTCGTTCCAAAATTGTATCACATATGTATATTACCTATGTTAACACTCAAAAAAAAATTTCAAGTCCCTAAAATCAAAACCCAATTAGTTATCACGAAATTAAAAAATTTAAAATAACAGAAATCGTAATTTTGCCGACTTTTCATCATTTTTTTGTAGTTTTTCCCCTCCCACGGAAAAACTTTTAAGAAATTCAAAAAATGAGCTAAATAAAGTACCAACTTGACACGATTTGCAACCGAAAACATACCCTACTTGTGGTAATCGGACCATTATTTCTACCCGAAAAAGTGTTTTCATACATCAAAAAAAAAAAACATTTTTGTAAAACCAATACATTCTTCGTTTCGCTCAAAATCTAATAGTATACCTGAACCATAAAAAATAATAATATTGAAAACGTAATATTTGAATAATCTAAATGTAAGTTCTAAATAATTATTGTTTATTGCTATATATACTTTGATATTTTCTACTTTATTAAAAAATTGTAATGTAGTAAAAAATGATCAAGTAATTTATAGATAACAAAGGAATTGACGTTAAAAATCTAAAGTTGTATAAGGTTATATAAAGATATAAAAATATAACTATAATAGTTATACTTTTTTAAAATATTAACTATAACGCCTAATTTAACGAGTTATTTTTAAATTAATCAAAACGACAAATTTACCTAATTTAATAAATTAAAATTATACTTCCTCTGAAAACCTAAAGTACATTGTATTTGTTTAATTTAAAAAAGGTACGTAGGTATGTTTGTAAAAATAAGAAGAAATATTAAGCATATATATAATATATAGGTACCTACCTATATACCTACCGTTGTCGCAATTCTCTATACTCAGTTCAAACATTGGGTATTTGGGTATATATAAGTAAATTATTATACATAATAAAAAAGAAGGGTTTTCATATACCATATGGTTCAAAGTTGAATATATATATTCAACTTATATATATATAGGTAACGTGTTAGTGCGTTATTATACCAATATATATTTTGTTACCAACTTATGAAAAGTATATTATACGCAACATCACGACATGACACGGTCGTGTATAGTGAAAAGCCCCTTTTATTCGTATATATATATATGATAGTATCGCATCTATAATGTATCATAATATAATATTGCGTGTAAAAAAAAGTGATTGGCATACATGAGCATGAGCAGGACTCGTATTTATATATATATCTACCGTCCAGATCGAAATATTAACAATTTATCCTTGCATGATACCCGTCGTATAATAAAAATGATCGTAACGATCTAACTATATATATCATACATGTATCATAATCGCGTATATACACAGGATGATCAGAATTTTGTGTTACTGTAAAAAAATAATGAAAATATACCTATGGAAACATTGAAAATACGTAGGTATATGTGTATTTCCCACCATTTTTGTAAAACAAAATTTTTGATCACCCTGTATATAACATAATATTATTATTATACTATTAAAAAAACGCACGCACACACAATGGACGTATATAATATGTAAGTTATAATATAAACTATATCTGCAACAGAGTTGCGGGACAAAAGGGTAAAAAAAAAAATAAATAAATAAATAATAATAACAATAATACTATAATATAATGACAATAATAATAAAAATTCACAGACGAGCAACTTTTACCCCCCTCTTCCTCCCACCTTCTTCGTACAGGCCTCACCGAAACGGCGCGACGGCGGCATGTATAAATAATTATTTTATGCCGTAAGTCTTAGTTTTATAATGTATTCCGTTCGCGATCGCCGACCAATCGCAGAGCGCGATCGGGCACGCCTACCGTCGGTCACGTGACGCCGTAGTATATATTATGCACATACACCGTAAGTACACAATATTTATATATATATAGGTACGCACACATTATTATATATTATACACGAGACTTTTCGAATTTTAATTGAATTCTATTCGTGCAAAAATATATAATAATATTATGAGGCAAAACAATCGATATGATTATATAAAGAGGGGAAAAAAATAGAATATATATAGAAGTGGAATACATAATAATAATAATAATAATAATAATAACGACGATGATGATAATAATAATAATAAACGCGGACGGGATAGGTCAGAGGGAAAAATTGCTTTTTTTTTTACCTTAGAGCAAAAATATATTCCTTTTACGTTCGGCCAAATGAACGCCATAAATTTTAAACGGCACTCTTTGAACCTTTGATAGGCGTCTCGGTATTTTTATGCCGTTTTTTTTTCCCCTCGCTTGTATAATATAATATACACTCGCACATATTTATATACACGTTAACCCACAAGTATAAATATGCGACTTTGCAATGGTGTGTGCGCGCGCATAATATTTAATAAGTATTACCTATACTATACTGTACACGAGAAAAAAATATCATCTATACGTCATAATATAATGTGAGTATAAACATATAGTTTAGACTCTTGCAGAATTACTAGGTATATTCTATATATATATATATATATATATATATATATCTATAAGAGTACATGCAGGGATGGAAAAATCATCACTTGTGTTTTTGAAATACACAACTTTTAATGTACAATTATATAAAATTATATATAGTTAGGTCCTAACGTAGGAAGATACACGTTAATGTTTTATTCAAAATATAAAATACGTTTAACTTAATTTCTAAAAAATATATTATACATATTAAACATACATATAAATACATAAAACATTAATAATGAAACTCTAAATTATATTGTAAAATAAACTTTTTTTAAAGTTGAATCACTTAGATACTCGTAATAATAAACAGCTATATACTATTAAGACGGGGTTAAATTTGCTATTGATACGCACCACAAAAGTATTTATGAGGGTGGTCGAACGGGTTTAACCCCCCCTCCACCATGACAAAAAAAAACAAAATTGCAATTAATAATATTATTTTGCCTCCTGTTTTAGATTTTATATTATAACGTATACATGCAGATACAGAACATATTTATTTACTTATTTTGCAATTTATTTTTATATATTATAAAACAGTGGGTGGGGGAAGAGTTCGGCTTCATGAAAGCTTCTTAAAAAAATTTGAACCCCCTTTATACGCTTCTGATACGCAAGGTTTGAATTATAAATAGTGCACGACCACAATATATATTATAAACCTAAAACCTGCAGGGTCATATAGCAATAAGCAGGGATAATAACGTCACTACTTTTCTTCTAAAATAATTCATAGCCATAATACTAGCCTGAATAGATAAAACTAATTATATAAAAAAAAAAAAACAAACAAATATTTTGTCGGGGCTTTTGTACCTGAATTGACCTGAACCGGTAAAACCACTAAAAACTCTTAAAACGCAAACACCCGAAACCTTCATTAACACGAATGTTATTTATTTAAAAAAAAAATCCACTAAAAATAAAATAAAAAAATAACCCGAATAAGTTCTTCAAATTTAAAATTATTCTACTACGTTTTTTGTAGGTATATATTATGTATTTTATTATTTGCCGCATGAAAATTTCGTATCAGTTTACGCATAACTTTAAGTTAATGATGGCTCCAAATATTGAAATACTCAAAGTGGGCAATCTATTTAATAATTTTATGTTTTTACACTATACATATATGCACCAATACTATTATCAAACCAATATTAACACGAATAGTAACAGTTATTATAGTATACACAAAAGTCTTGTAGGTAAAGGTAATATATTTTTTACTTTGGTGTTTTAAAGATTTAAACACCCGAAATATTAATGATCCGAACAAATATATCGGGTGCTAATAAATGCTTTGGAAATACTAAATATTAACTTTAGAATCAATAAAAATTATAAAGAAATAAACATGATCTCATTGCACTTTTCTTGCCTTATTTATACCTGAAAAATTGGCTTATATATAAGATATAATGATACAATCAACATGTCAAATGATAATTGATCAACCAAATCAATATCGATTGATTACAAAATCGACATATTTGTTAGACGATACTTTCCATTGCAGAATATATAAATAATTTGTTTGATATTTAAATTTTACTAATACGTAAATAATATTTAGAACTCGTTAATTTTATATATTGCGGCTTTGTGATATAATATATTATTATTATACTGCAGGTACTAAATATCGATCATTCATGTCATTAACCTATAATTTGTTTATACTACAGTTCAGTATATAATGAACAATTTTATTTTAATTTACAAATTATTTTATTAAACTATCTAAATTTGCGTCTTAAATAATAATGCGCCCCTTGCGCAAGCATTCTTGCTAATGCAATGGCCTATGTAACAAAAGCTGCAATTGATTTCTGAATAAATTATATTTAAAATATCAGATTTGGTAAAGAAAATGTGAATATAACCTCATCCACCTTTTAACAAAGTTAAGTTAAAAAATTATAACCATTTTTAGGGAACTTTGTAGTTATTTCATCTCAAACAATAACACATTATAATTTTTTTTTTTCTTTTTACATATGCAGATAAATTAATATAATTTAGTGTTTCTCTACCTTATATGGGTCACGATCCAAAATGTAGCAAAACATATTTTTGATAGGTCACTGCAGGTTGTAAGCTATAGTTGCAAGAATAAAATCATAAATTTCTTTATTGTATATATTATATAAGGCCATTGATCCTTAGTATTCGTATAATTATAGTATATAGTATAGCAGTACCTATATAGTTTTAATGACCAAAATTCATATAATAAAAAATATTTATAATATATATATATATTTTTTATCACAATTTCATATACGTACATATATAGTATAAGTTGATCGGCGGCAATGTCAATTAAAATATAAATAGTCCTATTCCTAAAAATATACTCTTTAATAAATATATATTTTTTTTAAATATGCGCATGTATAGATATAGATGCACATGGCACATCTATAAAAACATAAATATAATGGAAATCGTGAGTAACTAGGTTTTATAATATATTATATAATTATAATTATTATATGTAATTATTATAATGTCAACTACAAGTTTCGGTGTATGAGGATCCGAATCAACTCTTGAGTACCCACGCGGGATTTTTGTACGTGATGGCATCTAGACTCTACAACAAGCTGGCCACATTTACCCGAAAAATTCCAATTATTTAGTTAACTAAAATGTGTCATGTTCTAATTAACCAAGATCCTAATTATGTCAATATCCATCTTCGACTCCCTTGACGCATGTAATGATTTTTATACCAGCCAGGCAGTTTAGCATATTTGTTGTTGGACAGGGAAAATAAGATGAAAAATTGTTAATTTATTTATGTACTACTCATTATTATTTCTTAAATTTGTTTAATGGCCACTTTTACACAATATAATATGTTAAATAATTTGTACTAAACGAATTTAGTTATATTTTATTATTTAAATTTAAAAGAAATATAATATAAATTAAATATAGTTAAAATGTAATAATAACTAATTTTTTAGATAAAATGTATGATAACAAATATATTGTGGTTAGATATTAAAAGTTCTGGTGTTATAGATGATAGAGGGAATATATCGGATATTCAAATTCAAAAAAATTCTAACTTCAACAACATTGTTTTATCTTAAATATATTATTATTTTATGGTCATATAAAATGCATAAAATAAAATACTTTTAACTAAAGGAAAAAGCTAGGATCATTAGCTAGGATAATAGTTTCCAATAAATATTAATACTTTAAGTATAGTTAGGTTATAAATGATAAACAAAAAACAAATATAATATTGATATTATGTATAATATTATGAACAATGTATAAAATAAAATATTATAAAAAATCATTAAATTAAAAAATTGAGATAGAAATATGTAAGTATACCTACTTAATATACTCATTTTGTAATTATTATACCTTTTCATTAGCTATGTATTATTTTATATAACTAGGTAAAAGAGTATATAATATATAGTATATTATAATATACTACAATATAGTATTCATATAATCATTTTAACTAAAAATAAATTAAAGTACGTACCTATACATATAGTAATATATTATGTCAATTATTTTTTCACATTACTAATTAATTCTAAATATATCAATACATTTTAACCATTTAATTTCAGTATTTATATAAGGTAATTTAAAGAAATAAATTGTAATTATTGATTTCAATTGTTCATTTGTCATTAATATTGCCGGATATAGATTCATAATTTAAACCATTTTTTTTAAACATTATAAAATAAAATAATTGAATAATAACAAAACTATATTATTAAAGTTTCTGTTTTTAATAAAATAATATAATAATAATTTAATAATAATTATCTTTTGGAACATAGAAAATTCCCAACTAAAAATGTATAGTATATACTATATAAGCTGACAATAAATAATATTACTCATTATAAAAATTGGTATGATATAAATAAAAAGCATTTTATGAAAAACATCAGACATCGTTGTAATAATTAATAATCTACACATAATATCAGTAGCATATTTTTTTGAGATATACATAAGCATATTATAATATAGTTATCATTTCTTAGATTCTGAGCGAAGCGAGGAATATATTGTTTCTATAAAGATGTTTTTTTTTTTATGTATGAAACCATTTTTTCGGGTAGAAATAATTGTCCGATTACCACAAATAAAGTACCCTTTCCATACCAAATTTCATCTAGTTGATACTTTATTTCGCTCATTTTTTTAATTGCCCAAAAGTTTTTCCTTCAGAAGCAGAAAATTGGCAATTCTTTATAGGCTTTCTTGATTACTAATTAAGTTTTGATCGTAAGGACTTGAAAATTTTTTTAAGTACTCACATAGATAATATTTACGTTTAGTTAAATTTTGGAACAGATTGGTTAATTTTTTGGCCAAATATAGAGCTTTGAATTGTTTCTAAAAATGTTTATTATTACCTGTATTTTTTTATTTAACTGTTTGAAATTTTTATATAAACCTAATCATATACTAATTACAAACTATTTTGAAAATCGTGACTGACAATTTTTATCATGAAATGATAACTCCTTGAATTTTGATTGAAGGAATTTGAAATTTATTTTGCATATTTACATATGTAATTTACACTCGTGGTAAATTTTTGAATGAATTATCCGTATAATATATTGTAATATATTGAGATTCGCTCAGAATCGTATTTTCTAATGCAATATCATTGCATTCGAATCTTAATAAATTATAATAAACCACTAATTTCTCCGAGGACCGAAGGGATGAAGAAAGAACGTCCCCAATCGACCTTTCCACTTTTTATTATTTAAAGCTTAATAATAAAATACTTATACTAAACGAAAATATTAATGAATATCATTATAAATAGCTAGTAACGTGTTGGCTAGTTGAAAAAAAAATGTTCAGTATTTGCAGACAATAACGTTATCAATACATTAACTTAATAATTATTAGTATAGGTACCTATACTATATCTAAAGATTTTTGTGCATGTATAAAAACTTATAAAAATCAAAATGTATTCAAATTGGCCTTCTTAATTACTTGAAAAGTTTATTTTATTTTAATAATCAAAGTTGAAAACTAATCTTTTTTTTTTAAATTTATTGATATTTTTTTTATAAATATAGTATATATTACCCTTTTTTTAACAGATATTTTAATTTTTAAGAATTATCATTGTTAAACTTAAAATATATTATTGAACATTTATTCGCTTGAAATTTATAATTACTTTTTTTAAATATTGTGAAATTTAAGAATTTAAATATTTTAATGTGAGTTTTGCAATTAAAAAATATTTGTATGTAATAAAACCTCGTAAAAATATTTTATAAATTAATTTAATTTGATAATGTAATTTATAAACGATTAATACGCATTAATTCTCTACTAATTTTCTGAGATATACCTATATATATATCGATTATAGTAATTTAAATATATATACTTACTAACTACGTCTAAAATATAAATTATTGTTATTATCATTAAATGAATAATTTACTATTTTAAATAAATTAAAATTAAATTAAGAATAATTTTTTCACACGGGTTTATTACTAGTAATAGTTGTCTAATCCTAATGAGTTGCAATGGTTAATAGGTAATAATTATTTTAATTGTATTAAATTTACCTTATTCTACTTTTACTAACTCCTCAATATAACATAATAGATTAGACACAACACACAAGTTATAGTTTTGATGTTCTTCATCCATGTATAAATATCAGAGGTCTTAAAATATAATATATTATTATATATTAATTAATAACAATTATTAACAAGCTATCTATATCAAAATTGAAAACAATATTATAAACGACAAAATTATATAATATTAATCATACATTTTAAGGATGATTATATATAAATATATGAACTGTTATAGTCACGGATCTAGAAATTATAAATGGGAGGGCTTAGATTTGCTTTGTAATTTATTATAATATTTAATATAAATATATACATATTTATTTAGCACAGATCAATTTATTAATTGCAATATCTCTGCGAAAAATTAAAATTTTAGAATGCAATTTTTTAAAATTATTATGTAAGTAATAAGCTATAAAAATATGTATAATAATAAATTAATAAAAAGATGAAACTTTTTTTTTAGAGTTATGTGAAATTCAAAGATAGCCAGTTAATAGGTTACCTATATTTTTATCAAAATTCTGATGTGTCGACTTTCCAAATTAATAAAAATTCGATTTTTAGGAATTTGTTCATTTAAAGCAAAGTTTATATTTAAGACGTCATTTTTTTGTAATTATTTAATATGTTTTACTATGGAATACAAAATTATTATTAATATAATAATATTATTATTATTATTAGTTATCAATATTTCTTGAGAAATTATTATCGATCTCGTATTTACAACCATTTATGTATCTATTATTTATCATAATATTGTTAATAATAAACATATATATATAGGTACTGTTAATATTATGTTAATCATATACCTTATCAGTACTTTTTGAGCAAATTTTACTTTGTACAAAACCAATTTTCTAAATGATATTTACTTAATTTGTACATATATGTCTCTTAAATTCAAATGACTATAACATTAAAACACAAAGGCTTCTGCTAATACGCAGTTTATTATATTATTTAAATTTAATTAACTTTATCAAAAATCAAAAATTGTGTGCACGCAAAAGTAACTCTCTATATAACTATATTTAAAACCATCTAAGTATAATATATTATATATACAGAATTCTATTTAGTTATTAAACATCGTACAAAAAGTTTAAATTTATAATTATTTAATTAAAAAATATTAAATAGTTAAAAATTAAAATATATTGTATATCTGTAATAATATGAGGATTAATTATTTTATAATATACCAAATTATTATAACTTTGTATTTATATTCTACTAATCTATTTCGCACAATGGAATAATAAATATTGATGGAAAATGAATTAACAATTATATTGCAGCTTTTTGGAAAATATAATACGTAGTTTGAGTTTATATACACATCATATTATTATAACGTTGAAAGAATAATATTAAGAAATTAGAAAATAGCTCACGGTCAACAAATACAAAATATTCCATCGTGAATACTTGTTTCCTACCAGTCAACCGTTGCTATTTGGTTAGGATATAATATTTTAAAATTATATTATGATTAAATATAATGTTATTACCTATATTTCTCATTTGGTATACATATATACGCGTTCGTTTATTCTTTTCTATACTTAAATATAGGATAAATGCAGAGTATAGCTAATTAAACATTAATTAACAATCATGCCGGATTCGCGGAACGTCCAAGTAAACCGGGTTCGGTATTTTTATTTTTTCCTCTTAAACGTGTCCTCGTTTACTTATATTTTTTTATGGGCCAGATGACATTTGCGTTTACTATATAATATACGTACGTTATATGCAGTATACCAGACGGTATGATGTGGGGAAACGTTTAATTGTGTCCAAGAATGTCTGTTAGAGGAATGGCGCGAATCGTAATATAAGTACACACACACACACATACACACACACATTATATCGGAATTATTCTGCGATTCAATTTTTTCTTTTTAATTTATTACATATGGATATCGTAATTAATACCGACGCATGTCATGAATTATACTGAAAAAATAATTACAACGAAAGAATATAATTGCGTTTAATCTATTTGCCCTTTTATATATTATTATTATTCCTCGTCAATAAAGTTCCTTAACCTCGATACGTCATGAAATAAATTTACTTATTTATTAGATTTATACTGAATACAAAATATTTTTGTAAAAAAAAAATATCGAGACAGGAAAATATAAGTTATTTTACGGAAAAAAAATAATAAAACGTACCATTCGCAAAAATAGCAAATATTTATAGAAATGAACAAATAATAATTTTTGTAACTATATAGGTATTTATATTATGTTCACTAATTTTTACAGTATGATGTAAATTTAATAGCAAATAATATAATTATAATTAATAATAATAATTTGTGAAAAACAAAATTTCATAATTTTTCGTTAAGGATTGAAAAATTTTTAATTGTTTTCATACCTACTCTTTGAACACCTTACATTTGATGTTTGATTATGTACCAATATATCATAATATATTACAATCATATAATACAGAAAAAACAGAGCTACTATCTCACCTACCCGCGACCTAAGGTTGCGTTATCACATTTACAATAGTAATACCGAGTTTTCAGCATAAATATGTTTTAATGTTGGATGTAATTGTATTTTTGTTACGATGATTTCCATAAGGTTTTCGTTACCATGGCTATTTATTAAGATTTTTAGTTCTTATTATTTATTATTCATATTATACAGGATATTAATATCCCCGAAAACATATTTATGATTCGTAGATATTTTTTGTACAGGAAAATATCGAGTAGCGTGCTACGTTTTTTTTTTTTTTTATTGTTTTAATAATCTATTGGAGACCCGCAACAAATCGTGTAGCACATTTTAATAAGCTTATCGATAAGAGCCTGATATCTGCCTAGCTGCGTTATGGGAGTGCGACAATGTGTACGAATGCATTGGCGAAGCTGCGTAAAATATCGCGTGCAGATCATATCTTTTAGGGTCCGGTTTAATTGACAGGTGCGCGCTCACACCTGTTTAAATTGTGGTTGTCTGTGTGTTTTTTTCCCCTGGCACCGCGCGAAAGGCGCAAAACAATGACCCGAGACAGGTTCGATGCGAATAACAAGAATAATAATTTTTTTTAAAATGTGTATATAAAATACATAATATAATATGTTGTGTGTGCTGCAGAAAATAAAACGCACATTGTAGTACGATCATAGGATATAGGCTGAGGTATAATATTATAATATAATGTTGTAGATACTCTCTATGGTTGAACCTCAAAAAAATCAAAATTGAACTTCAAATATTATAATTCGACTTGACCTGGTGATTTTAAATCGACAAACTTAAACGTTTATTATGTAAAAGAGTGAATTCATATTCAGTGATTATAGAAATTTTATAAAAATAGTATTTCTTATTTAAATCAAAAGGGCAAAAAATAGTTGTATACTTTAAACACGGACTTATAACTTATACAAAGTTCACAAACCTAACTATATGCATATATAGTACCTAACTATTATTGTAAAACTGTAAGAGTATCTAGATCTTGTGTTCGTAACCTACTATAATTTAAGGGGCATAATAATACAGTTTTATATACACATATACATCTTCGTTTTATAATATAAAATCATTACCTAACTTAAAATTAATTATATACAACGTAAATAAGTTTAATAAAGGTTAAATGGAAAATTAATTTTTTTAGTAAATAAAATGTAAATGATTTCATTAATTTTTCAACGATAAATAACATTGATTATTTGATTTTCCTTTGGCATAAATTTGTAATCTATACCTACAGCGTTGAAAGCATATTATTGAATATATTTGTGATTATTTGAACTTTAAAGTTATAAAACATTATTGAATAATGATAAACATCAAACGGCCTTCCTATACATAAAAATATAATTATTATTATATTATCTGTTATCATAGAGTTATAATATAAGTATTGCATACATCTATATACCTAATTAAAATAATAGGTAGGTACTATAAATATATTCTAAAAAGCACTCATATTAAAATTTTTAATTAATTAAAGATATATATATATATATATAATGATATACTTATGTTAATTTTATAAAACTTATATTCATGTCGTAAACTCTTAAAGTTATAATTAAAAATTTTAAAATTAAACGTATATGATTAACATATATATTTTAATAATATATAATACAACAAACATGGAAGAAATAATACTACTACTACCAATTTACCATGTATATCGTATAAGTATAAGTATATAGAATAAAAACTATATATTACAACAGTTTTAGATATAAAAATCTTGAAGGAAAAAAATATAATTTCGGTATGTCTACGTCATCAACAGAATCGTTTTTATAATAATTACTGCGATGGCGTCAAGGCGGCCACTTCAAAAATGACCTGAGTTTCATTAATCTTCTGAGATATTATTATAATACGTATTTATTATATATATATATATATACAATACAGTGCACACACACATTGGTCTCTTTTTTTCTTCTTTTCACCTCCCTCTCGCCTTATATTTCCATAAAACTATATAACCGGTCTCTTTTTTTCATCTTTTATTTATTTATTTTTTTTCTGGTCCCTAATGTAAAACGTAATTTGTTTGCAACGGTTTAAAGAAGCCGCTCGGGCCCAAGGATGAGCCTTATCGCCGAGGGATAAATTACAGGGTGTATTTTTGGCAGCTAACGTGATTGATGAACAAAAACTAAACATATATGTATACTCCGCCACAATTTTTATACAAGAACCGCGTATATCTTTTGCTGGTATTCATTATTATATTATGCTAAAAACTAAATATTATACCACAGAACTAATCGATACAATAAATAATGATATTGTATTGATACTTATGATGTATGAAATATGAATATATAACATCTATATATGACAATTTAGTCACTTCTATGCATAAATACGTAAGAATAATGTTTATAATATGAAAATAAAATTATAAATGTTAAGATAACATGTGAACCTTTCTATAAAAACCTACCAATTTAAATTGATCTCGTTTCACTAATTTGCTATTGTATACATTTCACGAGTATGTTTATTTTGTTTTTCTTACGATTATGATGTGTTTTCCTATACATTACCTTAACAAAATCTTTAACAAAAAAAGAAAAAAATATATTAATAGCATCTAGGTGCTTAGGTATAAATCAAAACATTGTTTCAGTCAATGATAATGATAAAATAAAAATATGTAGACAACATCATGATAAAATTGCTTATTTTATACAACGCTACTCTTAGGCGTTTTTATGATCAGTACAATAAACGTTTAAACAATAATTCTAAAATGGGCATAATTTAATGCACATAAATATTTCCATTATTTAGACTACAAAAGCCATAAAATAGCTTATTGTAATACGTATTCATTTTTTAAACCAAATATCATTCATTTAAGAAATAATATTACCGTTCTAGATTTATATTTTTAATATGAGATTTTAACTTGCGGAGATTTTTTTTATTAACATCATAAAATCGTGATTTTTATACATGTTACTTAATATACACAATTAGTAAACTTATTTACAAGGTAATTACTTATTATGTAATTTTAATTTGTGTATTTATATTTTACATTGGCATTATACAAATTGAAGTTGAAACAAATAAACCGTTGTTAGGTAGTAGGTACAATAATATAGTAATAGTAATTTACCTATAATTTGTGACCCATACTCGATTTCTTTAGTAAGTTATTATTTATTATAACTTCATTATTTCTAAATATTAATTTCTTACAATATAATCTATATTATTTATGGGAATAAAATATTTGTGATTGAATCTACAATCAACTACTTATATACCTAAATATATAATAGTATTCACAGATTGCAACTTGCAAAGTAAATTGCTAACACGATCATATTCATTACAATAACCATATAACAATAAATGCATGACTCATGTGATAATTTATAATAAAAACGATAATATATTATAACGAAAAATTTATTATGAGCTATAATATTATTATTGTAGTGAATGGCTTTGCTTTTATGAGCTATGTGTACATTATTTAATTTCTCTTATAAGCAACTGTTTTAATTCATGTTTTACGATCCAAAGAAGTCAAGTTAGACATTTATCACGTTATGTTAGATTTCAAAATATTTGTTTATCCGAGAATAATGTTCATTTTTGTATTATTATTATTTTACCTACTTTAAATTCACAGACTGCAGCAGTATAAATGTACAATGTTCAGCATGATAACATGGTAGCGATATAAAAACACATATCATTGTATTATTGAACAACATAAAATTTTTTTTTTTTCACAGAATAGTCGAATCAGTGTAATTTCTAAACGCTATTGTTATTGTATATGTTTTGTTATTATTATTATTATTATTGCTTATACTTTCTTTTAATTGCATTTAAGCTTAGACTACTTACAAAACATAGGCAGTCTATACCTCTACTGTCTTGTCCTAATCTATAACTAATACTGTATGATAATGTGGTGTACCTCTAATAGTGGCATAAATAATATAATATGCAACAGTAACAAATTATTATAAAACAATAATAATCATAATATGTATGTGGCAAAGAATTATGATAAAGTATAGTATAGGATTAATGTAATAATATTATTGTAACTATACAGGTGTCATAGAATCCCAGATTAATATTAATTAATATTTATATTAATATTATTAATTAATTTAATATCTTGGTGAAAAATTAAGATTTTTAAATGCAGTTTTTTTAAATTATTATTTAGGCAATGTGCTATAATATTGAATATTATAAATTATAATATTACCTTAATAATAAAATCTTCATTACTTTTTAAATTTTAAACGTCTAGTAAAAAAATAAAATAAATTGCTTTTTATTTTTTAAGTTAATTGAAATTTGAAGATAACCAGTTAAAAGATTATATTTTTATACAAATATTATGAATCTTGTAGCTACAACTATGTACATTTGAATGATTAATTTATCATAATATTGAATATTGATAATATAAATTTTACATTCTACGATATAATAGATATAATAAATTAAATAATAATAAAAAATGATGTCAGAAATATCATTTATCAATAAATAAAAATAAATTCCTAAAACTCACCACCTTAATTAAATTATAAATTTGACCCATCAAAATATTCATAAAAATATCATTTTTAAACCGCCTATCTTCCAATTTCACATAACTTCAAAAATAAAATGTTTATTATTTACTTAAATGATATTATAGTCGATAGCCTAAATAATAAATTAAAAAAACTGCATTCAAAAATCTTCATTTTTAACGGAGATTTTACAATAATTAGTAATTAAATCTAGGGAATTTGTATATAGGTATAGTAAATATGTTATAGTTAATCTGCAATATGCATTTAATATGGCTAATTACCTAAATAAATTTTCCTCATAACAGATTATCACAGTAAATTTGTTTCTAAATTAAAGTTAAAATATTTTATGCTAAAATGCTTAATATGCCAATATAATATATTATCGGCTATAACTATGAACTAGGTAAGTAGACATGTAATGAATATTATAAAATATTCAATAAATATATAATTATATTTTATACTCAAATTATTTTTTGACTAGCATATATATTTAAACTAATATTAGTATACGTATTATACAGCTATATCCTAATTATGAATAAAAGAAAACATATAAATTAACTATCGTGCAGCGCAATTCGCGTAGAAGAAAATTCATTATATTTTTTAGGTAATAAAATATCTATATATACTCCAAATTTGATGACATTTATTGATGAAATTTCAAAGTTGTATTATCATTACTTTTAATTTTTGTTGTGTATTTTTGGGCCAAAATGCCACATACCATATAGGTATTATACCTATTATATTTCTATAGGCTATAGGGTTTTTAAGAGATAAACGAAACAAATTTTCAAAAAAATATGTGGTATTTAAATGAGTAGTGAAGTATAATGATTAATATCTGTATAGACACAGACACTGCACGTTAGATAAGAATTCGATAAAATATTAATTATATAAAATAATATAATAATATTATTGTCAAAATATTTAAATCTTATATTTCGTTATACTGTTGCATTTATTTAGTTGTTCACAAAATATATCTATGGCTTTTACTTTTACAATCTGGATAAAACTAATATCTATATAGTAAACACCAAAATGAGTAAGTAAATTACTTATCTTGATTAATAGTAACTTAATCTTGTAAAAATAGTTTAAAATTAATTTAATTATTTGTTGTTTTTTTAATGATTCATAAAATGTAATTATATTATTTTTCAATATAAATATTAAATTTTATACTAATACAATTATCTATAAAAATATTATATAGTAATAAATATGTATCGTGATTTATAATGTATATATTATATTCTAATTTCTATTATAATATTATATTATATATAAATAATAAATATAACACATTTTTATATTAAATTTAATATTTGTCTTTTTGTTTAAAACAATTCAATTTTGTAGTAGTTGAAATTAATATTAATAAAAAATATTTCTAAAAAATCCGTTTAGACATTAATATTTCAGAAACTGTAATTTATGCTCAGTTGTTTATTAAAATTCAAATAAGTTAGATATTATCATAATATCCTTAGATATATGAGTAAGTATACTCAGGACTGTATTTAGACTTTTGCCGTTCTCGGGCATCACGATTTTGCTGCCTAACCCTCCTCAAAAATACGAACACATATTTTTTTAAGTAAAACAGAAATAATCAAACAGAAAAAAATGTACCCTTATTTCTAATCAAATATAGGTAGAAATATCTAAATATTAAAATCATAAATGACAAAGATTTAAGAAATATAAAAAAAAATATTATATTTTAAACCATAAATAATTTTTTTTTTAATTAATTATCAACTAATAACACGATAGCTGCATTAGTTTTACATGAAAAAAATATATTATATGAAATTTGTTGGTCTAGTAAATATTTAAAGCCCTTTCAAAAATTTCCATTAGGGGCAATAAGGGACAGTTGCTCCCTTCTAAATACGGCCCTAAGTATACTGTGTATTTTCTAATGAGTATACAACTATAGCTTTCAAACGTCTAGACACTATTTTTTAGTGGGTATATAGTATAATTATCATGAAATAAGTGTTATGTGGAATTTATATTTATCTGCAGATAACACTTTTAAAATTAAAATTAAATTAACTATTTTAAACAACATTTAATATAATTTAGAATATTATACGAAATAAATTATACGTACCTATACTTATAACAAATAAATACAAAATTTTAGTTTTTATTTTGAAAATCAATCATCTGAGATAATAATATATTTATATTTATTTAATGATCTGATACGATATAATGTGACAATAAGATGATATGCAGGTATAGTGAATTTATAAGTTAAACTGAACGTGTGGCTGCGTGCGAAGAATATTTCGAGTGAAATAACTTCGGAGATAAAAATGTAATAACCAAAATCATTTAAAATTATATATTCTTTTTTATGTATCATTAATTCATAATATAAATGGCCTATTATTTATTTAAATTTTAAGTTTTCAAAAAATTAAATATTAATAATAATAATATTTTCCATTTCAACTAAAATATTGGTAATTATTTATATAATTAAGTAAATAGAAGAACGAAACCATAACTATTAGAAAAAATATATGCTCCTAATTTATTATTCCTAATTTATTCGTATGTTTAAAAAATAAATATACTTATATGTCTCACATAAATTTTCGAGAAACGAAAAATAAGATAAACCAAGAACATAATCTGAAGAGGGATGTCGAAAAGTGGTCGATAAATGCTCGTTAAAAATATTTAACAGGAAATGAGAACTCACAAGTAGTTGGGGTAAGAATGGTGACGTTTTACTTTTCATTTACTCAGAGAAAAAATAACATTGGCTTGACATGATATCAATACTTCAATAGAAGTTAATACGAACTTCATTAAAACTATAAATTGAACTATATACATACAATATGATACATAAATATAATTAAATTAAATTACTTTACTATTGATTAAGATCATATTTTTTTATAATGACGATTGTTTTTAGATTTAAGTATTCTTAATTATTATCGTATAATTTTTATAATTGGTATAAAAAAATAATCCAATCATTTTACAAGCCGTAAAACGTGCTTGATTGAAAATTATATATATATTTTACTTAAGGTATGTTAGAGATTGTAAAATTCCCAATAGTCTCCAAGAAAATTGAAAAACCAAATAAACTGTAAAAAACTACTTATGTCCAAAATAGATTTTATAATCGAAAAATCACTTTTGATATTAGTTTATAATAACGATAAACTAAAAACATCATGTAATAACACTACAATAAGTTATAACACTAATAACATATATTTTAAAACTCGATTAATCTCAAATGTTTACTTGTACTCCTTAAAAATACACTAATAATAATATTTTAATGATTTATAAAATTACCAATAAAATAAAATAAAAATATAATTATATTATCAAAAGTAATTGGATATGTTAATTTTTAATGACTTTATATGAAATCAATTACATTTTATTAAATAAAATTTAAAATAATAAGTCAGTAATAATTTTAAAAGTTATTATGTATAATCTAAAAATATTATAATTAAATATATTTTAAATTCTGAACGAAGCAAATAAATATTTTATTCTTTAAAATAAACAAATACAAATAAACTATTTGTTTTACAATAATGTGTGTTTCTTTTACATAGGTATGAAGACAATTTTTTGGTTAGAAATAATGGTTCAAAATCCACAAGTAAAATATGGTTTCGGTAGACAATTTTATCTAGTTGATACCTACTTTATTTCACTTATTTTTTTTAATTTCTCAAAGGTTTTTTCTTGAGAAAAGAAAAATTACCTAAAAATAACGGAAAAATGGCACAATTCACGGAAATCATAATTTTTATGAATTTTATTTTAGATATTAATTCATGATAACGACATGCAATTTTAAACGTAGATACATGAAATACTTTTTTTTTAGTAATCCCACGGGTAGTTTATACACGTGGTTAACTTTTAAAACGACTTATCTGTATAATATATTGTATTATATTGAATTTCGTTCAGAATCATATTTACGAATGCATTATCACTGCATTTTTAAATATTTACTTTTAACATATAGGTACATTCAATTTTTTTCTACAATTTTTCACAGAGTTATCTTTCAGTTCATTTTTTTTTTATTAAGTCAATAATTAAATAATATAATTTTATGGTAAATTAAATATTTCTTATTTTGTGATTTTGTGTATTATTAACTTGCAACAACAATAGTTTTATATTTTATAATTTTAAAAATATGATAAAAATTTAAAGTAAAACGAAAATATATTATGTTTTTTAAATTAAATTACTTATAATATATTGATTTATAAAAATAAATATATTTAACTTTTTTTATTTAACTCAAACATTTCTAGAATAACTTAATTTAACGAGTTAAAAATATTGTTTAACTTGTCCAGCCTTGTTTATATAGACGGTGCATCCTATAAGAGGGTGTGATAAATAATCAAATAGTACACAATCATTGTGATGTACGTTGGATATATAATGTGTAATGCGGTTAGGGGTACCGTCTTATTATACCTTGCGGTTGTCGTGTGCGCGGAGTGTTCGGTTTTGGTCGACAACGTCCACCGCCTGATAATGCAATCACGTCCTATATAATAGTGAGACCTGTTTATGTATATGACGTGTGCCAAATGACGAACTCGAGAGAAAACTAGAAAAGGGTTGTGCGCACACGTTACGAGAGAACATCTGTCGCCTGTTCCTCATTCACACGCGACATTGCACTACGCATATAGCTTATCCGCGTACACCAAACAAAAGAATAAACATTAAACGTCGTGGCGACGCCCTTTTATAATATATTATTTTATCCACCTCTTTTATTTTGATATTAATTCACGGCCAGACCGCAACTCATAAACATATCGTAATATCGTAGTTAAGTCAAATATCGAATAATTATATTACCTACTTATAATAAAAATTCTATATTATGAGATATGACAATCCATAGGTATATTATATCCATAGGTTATTTTTCAACATTTTCCCAAATAATATATTATGTTATGTTGATTTTAAGATTTATGAGAAACAAATCAAGACACATTAGTAGTTGTTCCTTTGCCTCTGTACATTTCTACTCGAGAACAAAAATTGTACGAATTTTCGGATCACATTCGTTTCCGCACATGTACAATTAATATATGTACCTATATCATATATATATATATGATATATTTTATATACACGTATATAAATATAAAATTATATATTCGTAAAATATTTAATAAGTAATAATTAAATTTTTTCAGTAGATTAATAATATTTCTTTATTAATATATGGTTATACTACTTATACTTATACAAGTAGTTAGAATTAACCAAAACATATTTTATATTTTTTATAAAATTAATACGCACACGATAACATTATTCAAATTCAAATTATCAAAATTATATCTAAACTATTCTAAAACATTTTTTATAACCCTATTTATAGAATGAACAAATATTTTTATATTTTTATATTTCCATTCTTAAATGATGTCATCATCAAACTTTAAATAACTAGTCACATAATTTACCGGACCACCCTGTATTATTCACGTCCGCCGATTGTACTCCACAGTCGAAAATCGTTTTTTACCTATGACTATACGCCGCATTGACAGTAAGGATATGTCAATGTTTGAATACAAAATATGCTCTTTTAATAAACAGTTTTATACTTTAACGTGTCTCCAAAAGAGAATATTAGAATATTGTATTTCAATTTAAAATATTTTTAATTAGCTTAATAACACTGAATTAATCAAATGTAAAGGGACAACCAAAGATAATTCTTCGACAACCCAAAAAACAAAAGCAATATACTGATTTTATTATGTAGGTAATATATAATTTATTCTACATATCTTATTAATTATTATTATTATATGAAGCTATAAATATGTCAATTACTAACCTATTTAATATTCGTTGAAACAAATCTATATTAAACTATAAAAAAAAAAATAAAGAAATCAGTTTTTATAATTGATTTATATGTGTAAATATTATATGAGCTTATAACACAATTACTGCATAACGTAAACGATAAGGAGTTGCTTTTCGTGAGCATACCAGAGTTGGACGAGAGGCATATTGATTAATTTATTATTTTGGTAATGCATGCAAAATATTACGAGTTGTGTCATAGCGTCGTCGGGGATGATGAATATTCATAGTCTAGCAAAGTCGCGCGTGACCGTCGGAAAGTGTACATTTAAAAACACCGTCCGATCAGATTAGAAAGGATTGGTGGTATTTTGACTAAACAATTAAATGAATATGTACGCAAAACTATTCGGTTGGCATATGGCATATACAGGTCAGTTGTGGTCACTGCTCATTACGTGCTCAATACGCATGCTCCGACGAGCGTAATTTGTTCAAATAATTTATTGTCACAAATGAACAGGTTAGTTTCATCGTTCATAAATATGATATTTTATATTTAATCGAATATATTTTGTTATTATGATTTCCCAATGACAGGATTATGATTAGGTAAAGTGATCTTAGAAACAAAATGTTCAAATTTTAAATCTGTACCTTGTACCTATAGCTGGTACCTAATAATAATACAATATTAGATACAACCTGTTTATAAATATATAACAAATGTTTAAAATTACATATTTGTTTTTAAATATATATATATATATATATATAATAAAATGATCTTAAATATTATGCTATAAAAATAAGTAAACTTCTTTCTATAATATAAAAAAAAGACAAAATAATGAGACAAAATATATTTTAGAATAATCTTAATTGTAGATGCTTGTATATTCTTATATACTATTATAATATTATTATTAATGTAACATACGTTTTTACATTGTTTACAACAGACATACATTTTAATTAAAACGTATGGAGATTACACGAAACGTCTATACCTACGGCGCGCCAGAATAGCTTATAAGTCTTAAAGTTTAATTAAGTAATATTACATTATTCCGTATAGAAACTGAACAAATTAAACAGTATAATAATAATGTATTTTTTGTATTCGAATGATTTTATTGTATTTATAATTTAAAATTTATATGTACATTGGGTATCACTTATACTGCGATTAATAAAATTGTTTTCTTATAAAACTCAATATTCAAATATACATATAACATATAGGAAAAACGTTATTCTAATAAACATAAATTATATATTATACTGTATATTCTATAATTTACAATTATAAAGATTAGAATTTCGTGTTACAAAAATATTAAGACTTGTATATACATTTTTAACGGTTTTCATTATTTTTGTAACGTTCACCATATTATGATATAATACTATAATACTGTTACTCAGTTTGATTAAATTATCAGTAAATATTTGACAACACTGCAGACGAATAGTTTTATGACCTTGCAGACTTGCAAGATAATTTACTCTTGTAGTATATTATACATATTATTATAACATAATCCCTTTACCGTGCCCCGTGCGTATTATACATATACTTATTACTCGTTTTAATCGTATCTATTCAGCCACCAAAGATTATATACACGTATGATATTATTATTATATTTCGAGTTCAATTGTTAGTGATTTTAATCTCAACTTGTATAACCGTCTTGTTTTACATCTCAATATCCCATTCTCGACGCGATATTAACATATTATGTTACGTCGACAAGTGTAGTGGAAACGCATATAATATATGTGATGCACTATAATAATAATACGAGTAGGTATATTACACGTGAACACAATTACGAGCATTATTTTATAACTCGAAGAACACAATTTTTTTCGTTTATCTTAATGTCCAGAAGTCGTGACCAAACCAGTTATTATTACCACATTATGAACAATAATATAATATGTATAATGTATAATTTATGCACATGAGCCGTTCTTGCGAGTTTCCATCGTCTAATTTGGTTATTTGCGCGTTCTTTATAGTGATATTCGGATTTCACCATACCAATTTAATATATGCATACCATGTGGACTTTATGGCCGTTATAAACTATAACAACGCGTTGTAGTCTCTCACGGTTTAATAGCAAAAATATCGTGTATTATCGTTCTAGTAATTATTTTTTTTTTACTCATCAGCAGGCTATGTAATAGTTTTTTTCAACCTTTGAACGTATACCATATAGTAACATGAGTTTCCTGTACTCTTTTAATTACCTATACGACTATACCGTGCCGATATTATTGATGGTTTTATCTATACTAAACCTTACACCTCTAAAATGCAACAACTCAGATAGAATTCATACACTTAATTTATTTAAAGATACTATTAAAACTCGACTACTTTTCCTGAACACTTTAATATTAGATGCTACATCCTATATTAAAATTAAAAGTAAAACATTAATAATTCGGACAAATAGTAATTACCCTACCCTACCTTACCTTACACTATATACGAGAAAAATGTGTAAGATCAATACCGTTACACCAATAAAGGATTTTTCATATATTTCAATTAATTAAGTAATCATATATTATAAAAAATTATATTATACAAATTTAATATTTTTTTAATTACTTTTTTACAAATATAAAATGACTGATATATGTTTATTATCATTTTAAATATGTATCTATAAATTGTGTATTTTAATAATTTAATTAAAAACTGGTATAAACGTATACCAACTATTGCTACAAAATTAAAATTATTCACATAAAATAATAACATTCAAGTTCACAATATATCATAAAATATCTATTAAAACTTAAAACAATACATTATCTGGCTTTTATATTTTTAAAAATAAATATTAGTTATAACTTATAGTACCTAATGGCACTGTGTCTTGTATTATTATTATACAGAAAATTATAAAAAAATTAGTAGTAATAATTTAATAAATAGTTATAAGTAAGTACCTATTCTTAACTTTCAAAACATACCTAATATTCTTTATAATGTGTTTTTTGTTTTAATATACCTAATATGTAATTATGTTTTATTCTGTATCAAGATAATAGTAAATTACGGACATTAATATGCTTCTAATCATCGAATTTGTATATATTTTCAAACGATTCAAATAAACTTAACGCGTTTCTTATAACATCGTACAATATAATATTATATATGCATCGTTTGTTGTTCGACCATAATATTACAATATAATAATATATGCGCTCCTACATTATAATAAATTATATATATAGTGCTTATAAGTTATAATATAGTGTTGCGTATAAAATAACAATAATTCGATCATTCAATTTCGGCACACGTTATGATATAGTCATATATGTATATATTTATTAAATTATATTGTTTAATTATGCATTCGCAGTCCGAAACATAAAATGTAGGTAAGGCATCATCGACATAGGTGACAATAATAATAATACGAAAAAGAAAGGAAATTATCATAGAGTGGCCGAGTGACGGCTGGCAAAATATATGGAAGACACCGTGAAGAAACGGCATGTTGGAACAACCGAATGCTTTATAACCACGCAATAATTATAATAATATTATGATTTATACATTTTATCATATTTATTATGCATACGGACACGTACGGTCCACGGACAGTACCGTTGTTCTTTGGCAGGAAACGGCGCTCCTGAATATTGCTATACCTGGACATGTGTACATAATAATGTTTATATATTATAGTAAGTTTTAGTTGGACTGTAATAGACCCAATCATTTAATAATAATATTATATAGGTTCTTACAATATTAATAGTTTTTAAAATTAAAGCGATTGTATTAAATTAAATATTACTAATTTATAAAAATTAGATAATTTCTCTAATATGTGAAACATATTATTATATACAAATACAATATACCTATACGTACCTACTAACACACACTTTTCATATTTTCTATAATTTAATTTAATTTCAATATTATCTAAACAATAAAAATAATTGTATATTATAATAATATTTTATCGATTTTAGTTTATTTTAATTTTAATGTTTTCAACAATACCTGTCAGTTACCAACCAATATTAATACCTATACCCATGGGGTGCTTTAAACCTCGCTACGGTCCGTTTTCCCTTCGAGCAAGCAATTAAAAAATTATGTAAAACTATATATATATATTCCATCTACAGTTAGGAAGGTATAGATACAAGCGACCTTTAGCATTGTAAAACATAAGTTAACACGTTTTTATTAAATAGACGGTCTGGTTTTGCGTGCACTTTGAATATGCCGACAGAGTCTCATTATACCTTCACGTGATTAATATTGGTTTTTATGTTACTCGGTGCAAATTAAATCGTGTGCGGCCGCCGTACAATGGTAATTTGTGAGACCTATTACACCCATATGCTTGCGATGATGACTTCGAAAGATTATAGCCGAGAGAGGATTACGATGATAAGTCAATAGCAGTATACGAATATATGTAATATATTATAATATATTATCTAATATATGTATACGTATGTGCACGTTTATATATTATTATTTAATAGCACTGTTACGTCGAAATTTAAGTATAACCTATGCTAATCGGAATCTCATTTTAGATTATGAATAAGTACGAAGGAAACATATCACGACTTAGTGATATATTATAGTTTATTATATTTAAAATTCGATAATGCCAGATAAAAATAAACGAAAATAGAACTAGAATTGGAACTATACTAATATTTCATAAACAATAATAATTATAACTTACATATCATTTAATTAACTTTATACACGTCTAAATGAATATATATATATATATACTTACACAAAAAGTGTACACAAGTATATAAAATATAATATACAATGTGATGAAATTTCGTTGGTAATCAAATTTTTAGTTATACACGAAATTAAAATAATTAATCTCTATATGATTTCAGTACCCTATACACAATAAGATAAGTCTATGACATTTTTGTATTAAAATCTCTAGAAGAAATGCTTAATAAGTAGCTATTATATTATATTTCTATATAATACAATAAAAATATAAAAATATTGTATTCCTTATACAAGTAATTTTATTTTAAATTTAAAAAGTTCGATTTATTAACAATAATAAATTATTGACTGATGATTAAACATGACTCAACAGCAAAAAAACATGCCTTTTTGTGTTGTTATTTATATATTAAACACTTTGTTAAAATTATCCTTACATTTGATTCACATTTTTCAAAAGACAATTAATATGAAATTAATATCAATAAGTAAACACGAAATTAAACTATAACAAATATATAGCATTATAAAATGTAGATGAAAATCAATAACGGCAATAACCAATGCGAATATCAAATTGATTTTAAATATTTAGTTAATTTTAAAGATGGTAGTTTTAAATACAGTCTATTATACTGAATAATCAGAATTTCTTATTACCAAAATGATGGGGATTAAATGTGTGCTTAATATAATAGCAATAACAGTTTTATTGTAACACAATATTCTCATCTCTATATGTATATAGGCATATATAGATAAATACAAAAACCATGAATAGAGGGATTCTTATTTAACAGTGAATAAAACACCAATTTATCGATATTAAAACGATAAAAGACATTACCCGAGAGAAATCAGAATATTATAACTATAAATAGAGTGGCGATCTAACATTGAACATATTATATTATAACGGCTATAGCGGTCTGAGTCTTTGGTAAGCGTACACCGGCGTACCTTTACATAATAATAATATAGACTCACGTCTGGGCCGTCGTTTATCGGTGTCATTTAACGCCTCTTTTTAAAGCACCACCGACCATCTGTCCCACCGTTGATGAAAATATTATTACATAATAATGTGCTTCTTTATACGGAGAATAAAAAAATATATATACACGCAATGTATTATTCGAATTTAGGCGCGCGACAAAACTCCTACGTTTCTTTTCTTATGTCGGTATTTTTTCCCCTGTTTTCTCTCTTTCTACTACTACTACTACTACTAGTAGTATAACTACTATAACTACTAAACAGCTGTCGGGGGACTGTCAACTCATTTGGCACACAATAATCCTTTTGCTCCGGATGAACAAATCGCGCACAACGTCGATTTTTTTCTTTAAGAATTCGCATGCGAAACGGTTGACAAATTGACAATGAAACGTGCGCGCTAACACGAAACTGTGAACACGATAACGATTCTTAGCGATGATCTGAAACCTTAGGAACGAAAGATCTGCTTGAATACGTATGTACCTATGTCCGTGAAATCTTACTTGTTAAATTCGATTATTAAACATTTCACGGTGTCACTGTAAATAATTATTATATAGTTAAACAATTCAATATCGACCAAAGTCGATTTTTCAAAACAAAACATTTAAATAATGTTTCTTATATTAAGTATAATGGGGTAATAGATTGATTGAGCATTTAACATATAAATTATTTAATGATAGAGTAACAAATAACTTATTGAAAACGATTTGGCCTCGAATCTCCGTGAAGAATTCAATATCACACACGTTAAGTTAGGTTTAAAATGAACTTCTTTAGTTCTTTCGACAAATTTAAAATATTTCAATATTTCCAAAAAAAAATGTTTAATATTAATTGTCTCGTTAATGACTTTAATCTATTTTCAAATTTAATGCAAATTAAGATAATATAATTTTGATATAAAATTACAACTAGATTTCAATGAAAATATATATTTATTTTATTTTTTATTATTAGTAGTATATTTTATTAATAATTATTGTTTTGATTTCATTCTTTTAGTTATATGATTTCAAAATAATTGAATATTATAAAATTAACATTTATAATAAATGTCTTATTATTAACATATTGTTGATTAAAAACAAAAACATTTTAATATTTATAAGATATATATCCTGGTATTATAATGCACTTATATCTATACTTATTAACCATACTATTATAATATATTTTGTATATTATATGAACTATGAAGTTCAATAAATATTATACCTATATGATAATACTATTCAAGTGTACGAGTACTTTACCACCTACTTTATACAAATAATTTGAAATACATATAGAGATATAGGTAAGTATGCTTTGGGCGGTTAAGAAACATAATGCTTATATAATATATATATATATATGCTAGTGCAATTAAATTAGTTATAATGCTTTAACAAATTACTTCATTTATCGATATTCGTTTTATAACCCGTTTTATTAATAATCGATAATTAACAACCTATAATTATTATTTATTATAATAGAATGATCACAGAGCTAATTTAAAATCTATTAGAATACACATAATATAATATATTATATTGTTGCATTCACTATTTTTGTAACATAAACTTTCTGATCGGCTTAAGATGGTATTTATCTACAAATTTAATAACTACAGCAAATGTCTAAAATATTAAATATATTAATAATACAATTATCATTATTATTATTATTATTATTATTATTATTATATAATCAATTGGCAATGCTGAACTATAATATAATAATTATAAATTAAAATGAAAACGCTATAAACTTATCTGTCATAATATGTATTACAATAACACGATATTTTAATCTAAATAATTATAAAGAGCTTAGGTTCTCGTATTGCATAATATATATCTAAGTAATTAGTTATACAATAAAACTACAATATATTTTGTCAAAATTCGAAAACTATCCTATTATGAAATATAAAGTCTATATTTAGATACCCCGAAATATATGTTATTGCTTATTACTAAACGGACGTATGTCCGTCTGGTGCTTAAATAGCTGAACAATCTGATATGTTTTCATATTTTAACGTCACGGTCCAGTGCAAATCCCTCGGGTCATTATAAAGCAAGACTACAAAGATGACACGATACGTGAAGTCTATGAAAACATGATTTATTAATGTTCTTCATATAATTCGTAAATACATGATCTTATTTTTATATGATAACAATATTTTTGAATATTAAATGTAAAATTATGAAGGTAAACATACCATATATTTATTAAAAAATGAATTATTCTCAATACCAAAATACATGTGTATAATATTATCTAATTTATATTTTCATGTTTATTATAATATTAAAAACAAAAAATATCAATGCAATACATGTAATATATTTTTAAAACGTATTGCAATATTAAATTATATACAATCAATACCTCATATAATATATTTAATTAAATATATTGATATTATAAATTATTTTACTTCATTGAGTAAAAATTCTTATGAAGAACATTTATTAAAAGTTTACGAAAACAAATATAATAGTAAAATTATGTTTCAAACCATTATAATTAACTCATGACAACTTGTTTCGTTTGGAGTTTTCTATATAAATGCATCTAAAGTACTGGAATTTGATGATGGATTTTCTAATACATTTGTATGCGTTTTGTTATTAAAATAATTACATATCAAATATTATAAAATTTTATAAAAATTACGGTTTTTCTTAGATGAGAGACCATTTGAAGTTTTTAATAAATATAATCATTATTCTTTTTTGTCTGTTCCCCTTAGAGGTAAGTACTTATACTGGCTGCAATACCTACTAATTTAATATATAAAAAATGGTATATTGTAATAAACAAAAAATAGGTAAGTACATAATTTAATTTATTTTGTAAAAATAAAATATCCTAAGTATAATTAAAGTAGGTTTTTATATTTATACGACAAAACTAGTAGGTACCTACGTATAACGTATATATAAATATATCAATAAAAAACAAACAAAACAAATAACGTGAAAATAAGTCAACTATTTAATAAAACTTTATATAAGTACTTATTTATTATTAACTGTTATTATCTACATATTATAATTTATATCATATAATTTTTTCAATATTATAAAATGTTAATTGATAAATTGATTATCGATCGATTACTATACTTTATCATAATTACTAATTAGTAAACGTTTAAAGTATACCTAACGATATAATAATTAATAATAATAAATATAAATTGCAATAATATTGCTTTCACTATAATATTATAATATCGCGTTATTACTATAAATGCAGAATAACGATTATATACATACACATTGATACGAGTTTATATAGGGTTTCTACCCCTTTTTGCGAGAAATAAATCGTATTCGTTATTATATTATAAAAAGATTCGTTACGCTATTTGGGGACACACGTGCATTTAAATCGTAAAAATCATATACAATATACATGTACAGTGTACACATATTTATGTGTTCACGCGTTACATACACACACATAACACATTATATATTATAGTTTCGGGTGAAATAATAATAATAGTATAATATTCTTTATTATACTACGCGTTCGTTTGTAATATAAAACGTGAAAACTTCACACTATTTTTCCTTGCCATAGAAAAATTATTTTTTACGAGTACAATAACATTGGTACGCGTGTGGGGGTGAATGTTGTAATGCGAATTATCACGTGGACTTATTTAATATATTTATAAACGTTTAAAATACTGTATAAAAACAAAAAAAGGTATTTTTAAACTCAGTATATGGGTTATGGAGGTTCTAGGTTTTTTCAAAAAAATGCAAACCTATTGCTGAGAATGTATTTATAAAACTAATTAGTTTCTAGTAATACTTAAGTTATCAAATAAATATGACTAAATAAAAATTGAACAAATCTTAAAAACGTTGTGTTTAAAAACAAGAAAATAATAACTTATTACCTAACTACATTGTAAATTAATTCTATCAACCTCACGTTAATATTTTTTCCGCCACCGAAGACGAATGCACTGCTGCTGAACTACAAGACGTAGGAAACTAGAAAACAGTATTGCTGTGTATACAATATAATCTATATAGGATATAGTGTATTTTATACTTAAAAAATATCTCCGATAATAAAACTGTAAGATGCGCAAGATTCAGCTCGGTGGCAACGATAGTAATCAGATAACGAGGTCACGATAACCGACTTTTTGCTCGGCTTTTATCTATAATACATTATATTTGTATATATGTATAAGCCATCGTTTGCTCACGGTTTTGCCGCGATTCGTGTAGTTTTTTTTATGGGAAAAATTTTTAAAAAAAAACACACACATTTTTTCCCTTGCATACATTTACGCGAAACTATGGCCATCTGCAAATTGACACGTCACGACCACAGCAACAGCAGAGGAATAATGAAATAATTACACACGACCGTATATATATTTAGTTGTAATAATAATATTATTATTATTATTATTATAGCTGTATGTATATACACATATTACATTATTCAGCATTAGACGATACTTGTTCTACAATCGATGTTTATGTGTATACATATTATTATATTATTATTCGTACAATGGCCTTTAAGTATAATATAAAACCGCATCCGAGTTAAGCCCAGTATAGTATAAGAATAGTAGGTAGGTATAATAATATTATATTACAGGTACTGCATAATATAGTGTAAACTGTAGACGACGCGAGGTCAAACGCCGTGCGGACATTTTCAGAGTCCACACACAGAAACCAGTAAATTTCAGATATTTAACTTATTCTAAAACTATCCTTGCCAAATTGCATTATGATACACTTCGAATATAAAAAGACGCTTAAATACAAATAATGTATATACAAACCATTATTTTTATGAAAATATTTAAAACCAATTAAAATGTTCTGTTTATTCTCTGGTTCATGTCTTTATTATAATTAGTACACATTTCACATAATATACATATTATTCTAATTAGTGTAATAAATTGATTTGAATTAGATACATTATGTAACCATCACCGCAGTTAATTATAATATTATTGTTGCCAACGTGTATAATCTGTAGGTACTTAATTATATGATATTGGTATGTGTCTAAGTCTAATATGAATATTTATAATTCAGATATAAAAATCAAAAAACGATTTTTTTATATATAATTTTTAGTTATTATTACATTTTGATAATTATACGTAGTCACGAATAGGTGTTAGAGAGCGTAGCGTATCTTGTCACTTAAATTCCCAGGTGGTGGTCACCCATCCGGCAATAAACAACGAAGAACACTAACAATTTAATAACATCAGTACACCGATCGGCAACTGGTGTGTCCGTCGCCGCACCTCGCATTGCCACAAAACGAACGTATCATTAAATTGTATATCATATTATTAAATGGATCAATTGATCCATATAATTATATGAAACCATAATATAAACGATTAAACGCAAGTAATAATTTGTCACACTATAGGTGTACCTACAGGAGAGTAACGAAGCTTATTCAAAAGGGGGGAACGAATAAGAATCAACAATAATTTTAAAAATTACCAATAATTTTCACTAAAAATAAATTTTTTTTATAATTTCAAAGTGCCTAAAAAATTCAAAACATATAAAGACATTAAGCCATAAAACTGACAGTAAAAACAATTATTAATATAACTTACAAATAAGTACCACCTAGGTACTAATTTTAAAAAATTACAATTAATTATTTTACTATTATTAATATACAATTTTCAAAGTAGTAACATTTAAATTTGTAAATTTTATGTGTCCTGATTTACAAATTTTTAATATGTCTATGAGGAAAATATATGTATTTTTAAAGTTATCGCTAACACAACTAATATATCATACTGCTAACATAGTATATCCGATTTATAATAGAATTATAAAAATTATGATAAACGATAAATATATTGAAAATAAAAAGGTATTCGAGATGCTATTATACCAATTATCTGATACCTACTCGAATATTTAAATATTAAAAAAATACATCTGCGATAATTGAAACTAAAAACACTACGTCATGCCACAGGCATGTGTACGACAGCACGTGTTCCGGTCCAGCAATAATAACAATCCACCTTGTCGCTAATAAAATATTCAACTTAATCGTAATCAGTTAAGCAGAAAACTATACGAGACTTGATGGATCCAAAAATCTTTCATAACAATTTTATACTTTTATGATACAAGTAGTTTATAATATTATACAAAAGCGCAACAAGGGGAGGCTGAAGAGGCTTAGCTCCCCTAAAATTAATCATAGCTTCTTAAAATAATAAGACAATTCCCAACTTTTTTTTAATGATATTTTAATTTAGGACTATAGCCCCCCCCCCTACATTTTATCACTAGTTGCGCTACTGATATTATGCCACATTTTGAAAATATTTTTCGAAAAACAATCATTTATAATATTAATGTTAATATTTTATATCATACTAAATTGTATATACACATATTTATTATGCAATATTAGGATTGAATAATAATAACATTGTCGATAATAATTTATTATATATTATTTTATAAACGGATCTACACCTATTATAGATACGCATCTAGCAAGTTCAAAAACCCACATAATATGTATTTTAATTTTAAATAGAAATATTTAAACGAATGTGATTAAGCATTTAGTTACCTGGTATAGTCAGTGGAGCATTTAGATATTTCCCGCTCTGGGGGAGAATTGTATAACCCCCTCTTGTAAATTGAATATATTTTAATAATATATTTATATATTTATACCTATTATAAAATACCTCTAAAATTTTGCATCCTGGGACATTTTCCTCTTTCCTTAAATGTATCACTGGGTATAGTGACGAACAAACTAACCTTACACATTTTACGATCTAGTATATATTTAAACATTGAAACAAAAGGTACCTTAATTAGTGTAAAAACAATCCCTATTGTAAAGTATTAAAAAATATAAATTTTGTTTTAAACGCTAGTTATGAAACAATAATTTATTTTACGTGTCATTTATTCTTCATCGTCATATCAAAAACTATTATCATGTACAGTTTACATACTATTTAAATATTGCAAACATCAATATTCAATTAATATCAGAAACACCAATTTTTTATATATATTTTCTCATCTTAACGGTGAAGAGGAATAATTATTATTACAGATACAAAAACGATTACGATATTTTTCGAAATGTATAATAATATCATTTAAAATTCGTAGCATTATCATTTTGTTTTTTCCAAAGTGTAACAGCACAACAGTTCAGTTGGTCTTATCTAAATATATCTTATCTATTATTTAAATCCCCGACTTGTCGGCGTCGAACTGTGATTCTCAATAATCCGGCGGCCACCCGACAAAAAAAATGAAACACTATTTTTCGGCTCGACGGGTGGGTCCTTTACAGGACAATTCATTGTAGACACCGCCGTTTTAAATTTCTCGTTAAACATCCCATCAGGAGACAGCGCTATTGCCTATTCGCAATTGAAACACGCCCCATTTAAAATAAATCATCGTTATTATTTAAAACTCCTGTAGTTTTGAAAGATGTAAAATGGAATTGAAAACAATCCGTTTTTTTCTGTACACGCTACACAGTGTACACAGTGCCGTTTTGGTACGAATATGCGATGATAAAAAATATTTGTGATGCTCGAGCATAATAATATATGCCGAACTGGTTTCAAACGGCAAACAAGCGAGGTCAGTAGGTATAATATGATTTTTTTTCCTTTCATTTAGTGATATATTATTAGATTTTTAAAATGAGTCAATAACTTAATTAAATTTGAATAGTTGGAATTTTGTTCCCATCGTGTACATCGAAATATCCATAGAATTTAATTTTGGTCCTATATAGATACTAGTTTTAAACATTGTTTCAAACGATAAATGTTTTCAATTCTGAGAACACCTGATTTTGTTTACAAAAATGTATTTAGTTATTATGTCGTTAATACAAAAAATTGACATAGACACTTTTTTATGATGACATGATAAACGTTTTAAAAATATTTTGCTGTATTTAACTTAAATCGGATTTTTTTGAATTCAGAAAGTTTCTATTTTTTCTAAAAATAATTCAAAGATTGAAAAGTATTTATAATAAACCTTTAAAGTTTCAATTTTTATTTCTATAACTTTTTGTTTAATTAAAATTTACAAAAAGTTCTATATAGTTCTATAAAGTTCTATAAAGTTCCCTGATTATTGTTTTTTTTATACAACAAATTTAATTTAAGAAAATATAAAATACCCGACATTGGATAATAAGAAAGAATAACTCGTAAGATATTCATGAAATGTAAGTAAGTTTATCGTATTTTTCCAATGCTGTATAAAATGAATCGTACCTAATTTTCACATAATACACCTATTATTTGTAGTCTTGTTGATAATAAAATATTATTTAACAAAAATATGAATTAAATAAAGTTACTCAGTTTCCTACAATTATTACCAGACCGTAAATTTATATGATACCTCATAATTATTCAGATTTTTTATTATGTATAAAATCCAAGAGTGAGTAAGAAATTTCCGAAATTAGTTTAATTAATTCGACATGTATCTATTCAGTAGTACAGTATACGTGATAGTCATAAATTTGTGCATGAGTTCATGCATCCGAGTTTCCAAGTTTCCTCCAAATCTGGTTATTAATTCAAAAATTTAAACATGTATATTATTTAATTTAAATATTTATGTTTTCATTATTAAAATTAAATATGCATTGGTTTATAATTTGATACTTGGATAAAAGTGTTCAAAGTGATACATCCCATTTCCTTTAAACCGACTTATTAACGTCATTACTTAAAAATTTTAATTTTACGACTAAAATCTATTATGTAAGACTTTTTTAAAATTATTTAAATTAGATTTTAATTCTCACTATTATAATTATTTAATTTTTAGACTAACTAAGTAAATAAGATATTTTCTTTGATATGCAAATCGCAAATATAATCTTAGAATCTAATATTTTCTTAACAAAATATGATATTATACATATTATGAATCATAATTTTACATAAGCCATTTAAAATTATATAATTATTCTAAATAACTTAGCACATCATTAATACTGTATATAATAATAATTTCATTTATTATGGAATAAATTCTAATTTTCATTTTAAAGGTAATAAAATAGCTTTATAATAGATACTTAAAGATAATAAATTAAGGTACCTATATATAATACATCATTATATTATAGATTCTAATTAATAAATTTGGTCTCCACACGAATAATCTCAGTGAGGCCCAGTAATCTATAAAGAGATAAGAAAAAAATATGTATATAAATATAAAGTAGTATGAATAAAAGCATATATCTTTTATAGTGAAGATTGAAGTAAATTTTATTTATTTCCTTAAAAATATTAAAATATTAAAAAATGAGATTAGAACATAAAATATATTTTGTTGATATCTTCAGTAAAATAGTATTTCTTACCTTGAATTATGAAAATTTACTTTCAAGATTATATTCATTTAATTAATTCTAGACAATCGTTAATATTGTTTAGTAATTAAATAGTTTATAAGTTAATTATAATATAATATAAATAATAATAATAGTATTATTTAATATAAATTCAATAGTTTAAATATTTTTGTTATCTAAAAGTAAGAATGAAAACAATCACATTTATATTGTTATAATTAGAATAAGGTGATGTTCAAATTATTCTGAATTTTATAAAAAAAAGTCAATGTAGGTATCTTTGTATTCGCGTATTTTAATCGAGAACAAACTTATGAAAAATACAATAATTTAAGAATATCTTATGCATAGGTGTTTTACAGGGGGTTTCGGTGGGAGCATCTTCCCTTTGGCGAAATTATTTCACTATTATAAATATTAACAATTAGTAATTGTGTGAACACAGTCCTTTTTTTTTAAAGTTTAAAAATAACATTTGATGTGCGCCCCCAGTTACTAAAGTCTAAACACGCATATGATCATGAGTATCGTGGAAGTCTTGTGATGTTTTATAAATCCTAATTTAATTGATGCCTCATTAACAATGATATGTAGTTAAAAATCATAAGTAACACCCATATTTTAAATAAATATGAAAAACATAAAATAATTTAAATTTATTATAAATAATTATTATTATATATCTATAATAAATGTAATTTATTATAGATAATTAATTTAAAAATTAAGTACCTATATAATTTGTAAACGTAGACAAGAAAACGAATTTATTAAAGTTAAATTTAAATGGTTAATACCTGCATTATATTTAATTGTCCCGTGATATTGGCATACTATTCCATAAGATATCTACTATACCTCACTTTTAGAACCAATGGAAATAAATCAAAAATAAAATATATATAACGCGCTGTTCACTGATATACACACCATTAGAAATTCAACGCGGCATCATCATGTCAGTGTGTATATTATGTGTGTGCAAAAATTGGAAAAAAAAAATTAAATAACAGCAATAGGGTAAAAAGGACGGGCAGGGTCCAAATTAAAAATCTACCGGCGCCGTTTCGGTGTCTGTGTGCGGTTTCTTGTCTCTCCACATTATATTATATATTTTTTTCGTTTTCGTTTTCAGTTTTATTATTTTATTCCATTCTTTTTTTGTCGGCGGCCAACTGTTGCCGCAGAATGCCAAACAAGAGGCGCCAGACTTTTGGTACGAAATATCCATTTTAAATATTGACAGTTGCCACAGGTATAACGTGTATAATATATATATATATATATATATAAATACGCACACGAGTCCCGCCACCGCTGAGCAATATGCAGGTATAATATAATAATATATAATATGGAGAATATATACACGCGTGTGCTCACACACCCCCCATAATTATGTTCGCACAATAATAATAATAATAATAATATTATTATTATTATTATTAGGTATTATTAGTGCGTCTGTAGACCGCGCGACCATTACAATAATAATATTATATTATATTTGCGAATATACATACCTATATATTATTATAAAAAGCAATAAAATACCCCGGACTGGTATAATATGTATATGAAATACGCGCACGGTTTGTGGTTTTTTTAAATTTTTTAGTTACTGAGAAACAATAAAAAAAAAAAACTAAATATCATGCAACTCGCTCATTACATTAGAAATTTGGTTGATATATATATATATATAATTTAGGAAACATAACGATATTGTAATAAAAACGAAGGAATAATTAAGATGAATTCGTGCCCAAAGAAGTATAATAAAATCGTGCAAAATTCCATTTTTTAAACCAAATTTTTACAAAAAATTATGTAGGCCCAAGTGATTTTTTTAATAATTTATATTAACGTTAATTATTATAAAAACGATGACCATCGTTCATCACCAATACCTATATATAATAATCTAGAATTATGGAAGGGCGTAATAGGATATGTCATATACGCCCTTCTTTTATACAAACTTAATTATAAAATATAGTTCACAACAAATTACCTAATTATAGTGTATTTTCAATAGTAAGTACTCATATTAATTTACAAATATTAAATATATAAATTAAATAACTGCAGAATACCAAAATTGGTATTAATGACAATTAAATATATAGAATATTAATAATATAAAAATTATACCTATAGAAGAATGAAATATTTAATATAATGTAATAAAAGTAAATATATACTTATACTTTAGAAAATATAAATTATTATATTATAATATATTTTATATAATTAAGATGAATAAGTAGTTATATAAAAAATAATATACTAATATATATATAAAACATTTCTATAAATTCAATCCATAATATAACAATAACAATAAATACAATTGTTGTCTTTCCCTATGATTATATCGATTTTTAATCAACATAATAATATAAAATCCGTCTAAATTTAAAAACAAATAAAAATTTTAATAAAAATATTCCATGTAAATTTATAGTAGGTATTTAGACATTAAGTGTTTTTTATTTTTCTATCTTGGTAAGTGGATATATTTAACTAGTGAATATTGGTATTATAACGTTATAAAACTGAAGTTTTTATGAACAATTATTTTAAATAAGTCGATATAGTCGTTAGTCGGTACCATTTTCAATTTTCACGTCATTAACAATAATAGGTTATACTTAAACTTCTAGAACACGGTACCAACGTGTGGTTCTCTATGTAAATATAAAAACGAGAAAATTATGCGAAATTGAAGTATTTGGTAACCACTAGTCTCTAAATATATGTGCAGCACGCCGGGTGTTCCTGATTCTTGTTAATTACGAACATTTCGCCTTATTTCTAACATAAAACCCTAAATGATTGTTCGAAAATCCGCCCAAGAGAGAATATAATGACGTGGAATGGCAGACGTCAAATGAGGAACAAAAAAAAATAATAATAATAAAAAGGGTCTAAAAACAAGAGTGACTGGTCGATTTGATTGTTTCCAATATACCTTTTCGCGATATTTGTCGAATACATAATACCATAATATGCGTCCCTCCACGCGTATAATATATTAATGATAATATTATTATTGTAAAAATCACATTGAAAAAATAAAAGCAGCGTTATTGAATGTAACTCGCTAGTCGCGCTATTATAATATATTTATATTTTATATTACAAGAGGCGCACGTGATTATGATCTTGGTTGGAGCAGAATCCGCGTACCTATATAGGTACTATAAATAATAACGTGTGAAATATATTTGCATACGCAACGTGACCGTAATAACCGTGGTCGTGGTCGTCGTATACCGATATAATACGTATAAATATGACGATAAATTTTAAACTCTACTGCCGACACCTATACTTAGGTGCATTATATTATATGACGGCGGTGGCGGCCGCGATGTATATAATATTCTTCGCGCGCGCGCGCGCGCGCTCGCCAAACAATACACGCGAGGGGACTGCTGCTGAAATCTCCGTACAAAGCCATTGTGCACAGTACACACACGTAGTATATAATAATAATAATCATAATATATACCGGCGATAACGTTATATGTGCACACCATTAAGACCGTCGACGTGATATGCTATATTATATATTATTTTAAGCACATTGCACGCGGTCGAGGTGTACGTATAACCGTATACCGTTTATCACAATGAATATTATCATTTTTTTCTCTCCCACAAACAGAATAATATATATAATAATATAAACAGTGATTTCGATCCGTATATGTATAAATATACTTTACACATTATATTATACGAGTGTTATACGAAGAGTTTCGCGTGTGCGTATTGGTCATATAACCAATGTAGGTATCGTGTATATATACATAATATTGTTATAATATCATCGTCATCGAAGTAGAAATATTTCTTATGATTGCAAAGTTTAGATATAACTACATGTATATAAGTATATATAAAGTGCTATGCCGTGTTAATTTTTCATGTGGATATGAACATTTATTACAATCTATTACTATTAAATACTATAGTTGCTAGTTTGCTACTGACTGTTGCTATTTACCAATTATTAATATTAATCTTACTCTTACAGCGCACATATTTTGAAACAAATTAGAAAGATTAAAAAACGTTTCATATACAAGTTATTCCTTAGTTCCTTGCAAAATTATTAAAATAATGATTTAAAAAATTAATCGAAAATTAATTTATGTTGTATGAGTGCTTATATTATAAATATTATAATATTATAAAGGCATCGATATTGAAATTTCTTAATCTGACAGAAACTGATTATTTCAAAGTTCAAATATTTATTGTGTTTGAAAAACTAAGATATTATCCTTTAATTATATTAAATTGTATTGAAAAAGTATATTTTTATACGTTTATACTCCGAAATGAACTGATGTTTAAAGAAAATTCTGCAAAGTGGGTCGATCATATTATAATATGTAAATAGTTTATAGTACCTATAGAATCGAGGAAGTATAATTATAGGAAGTGATACAATTTTATATTAATTTTACTTAAATTATTTAAATTAATAATTCATGGAAAAATAATTAATTAAATATTATTTATTAATATAAGTGAATATTTGTATATGAATTAATTTTTTTAAATTAAGTTTTGATAACTATTATTAAATCAAATAAAAGAAAGAAAATATAGATTATTTTATTTGCTAGAAGTTTTCCTGCAAACTATCGACTTTGTTTTCAATAACTTATATAATAGGTAAACTTTTATTGGAAATTTGAAAATGTATTTAATAAACTCAGTATACTGTAGAATCTAAACGTGACTATGACAGAATATGTCATACCTGTTTTAGATTAAATACTTTTATTTTATTAAACAAATATTGTTTATTACTCTAACCTATTCAAGTTGTTATTTTTATTTAATATCATTAAAATTTAACTTTTTTCATTATTAATCAATCAAATAATTAAATCTTTTATAACATTTACATCTATTGATTTAATGTAGGGATATATAATTATAACGGTATATTAACATAAAAAATGTAGATAATATTTATGTACAAATTGTACCTACTAATATTATTTGAAATGTAACTATTTTGTTTTAATTCAGATTTTTCCTTCTGTAGCCTAATCTTTTATATCTTCTTTTTTTTGGATTAATCTAGCCTCTAGGTTCTAGGATAACATCATCTCACAACCAACCGTTCAGTTTCCTTTATCCATTTATTAGTCAACCTAATGTTTCTACATTTTTCTTCTTTTATAGTTATATCTATATCCTTATATATGTAATACTTAATATTTATATATTTACTTAATGTTTTTAAATTGTTGTTATCTAAATATCTCTAGTTTCCTTAAATATCTTTACACTATACACATCTTATCGCACTACTAAAGTGTAAAATAAGATTAAAACTGGCATTGCAATGCAATAATAATAAATAATTATTACGTAATTAGCAAGAAAACTTCATGTGAAATAATACCGAGGTAAATTTACAGATGCATCGTTAAAATTTTAAGAATCTTAATAATTTGACATGTAAGAGTGGACTACGCCCGACAAAGTACCGACAAAGTAGTATAATTGATACCGCTTAAGCGCGCGAAAGAACGGCAAGTGATGAGAATCATTCATATAATCATATTAATGATAAATGTATGCTAAATATGTGCAGTATACATATATAATTGAAATAATATAATTGTAATGTACTAATGTGTAATACTATTCTAAATGTCTAGAGATACATCAATTGAACTAACAAATATACTATTTAGTATTTATAATACCTACTATTAATTTAAAAAATATATAAATATACTATATAGTAATCAAATACAAATGGAAACTATATAAGATTACTGATAATATATTATTAAAACAAATAAATGTTATATTTTAAAATACTATTATTAACCAATATGAATATAAATTAAAAATTATATTTAAAAAAACAAATCTCAATTAAAAGTTAATTTAATAAACATGATAAAATACACATTGGCATTGCCTATATATTATATTCATAATTCATATATTATATGATTTTATTGTGGAACCTACTTTTAATTTAAAGTTTCTACATACACTTAGACTTTAGTATCTCTAATTACATACAAAATGTAAAATTAAATACATTTATACAAATTCGTTAACTGAATTAATTGATTTCCAATCGGAGAGACAATAATAAATGAGGCACACACTTTAAAAGAGGTTAGCTTACTAATAAAATTAGTTTAAGAGTAAATTGTTTTCTGAATTTTTAATTTAGAATAGCATATTATAGTGAATGTATATATTTACTTACTTAATTTATATTTTATATCACAAAATATTTAACGTGTCATTGATATTAATAACTTCATTAGATTTTATGATTAGTTATTATATACATATATATCACAACTATATATATTTGAAATTTATCCGGAACTCGTATAGTTTTTAATATGTACGAAACGTGATTTTAATAATATATCACACTATCGTCTATCGTATTTCGTATTTCGTATATGTAATATATATAGCTGTATGGTTATGTAGTATGTAACGATATTATTCGTATACCTATAAACTGCACTACTGCAGTCCTATATTAAAAATAACACTTTACAGTCGACTTAAGTCGACGCATTCGCATGCACATATTAATTAATACCTATTACAAAATTGAATTGTCATCAATCTATTTTGAGTCCTATATAGTTTAAAAATTGTGTGTGAAAAACAAAATGCCAATAAACATTTTATTTTGATAATCTGTACAGATTTACCATATTATACAGTGTTCTATACTTTAATACGTTAATTTTCATACTTTTTTTTCCAATTAAGTTATATTTATTACATTACACTGGACCATAAAAGCAGACAACAATAATAATGTCATAAAAAATTAAGAACGGAATATATCGAATACAAAACAATTGCGATGCACACGCATTATATTACATATATAAGAATATCGTGACTGGACTCTGATGGCTAATTATTAGACTCAACTCTCTCTACGGCATTGTTGCTGTAAAAGAAACTACGCCCGCATAAAGTCAAGGATCGAGAAATTCATATTTAAATAAATTCGAGCGTTACTAAACGAATATTTCACATCCGTATGGTACCTAATCTATAACTTAAAATATTAAATTGCCTCATTTTTTTTTTTTTTATTAATAGAAGATTTAGGCCAAAAAATGTTCGTAAATTGTTGACAAATAAGAAATTATAATATTAAATCATATTATAAAAAAAAATAATACTTAGGTATACCCGTATACAGTATACTATTCATGTATACGCTATTTTATCCTCTGATCATTAAAATAATTGTAAAAAATTGTGGTTTTTGTAATTTAATTTTAACTAATGATTTATAAACTTAAATATACCTATTGGCTATTGAGTATCTAATTGAATTAACATATTACCTTATATATTTGATTTATAACAATATTAGTAATTTACCCAATACCTTTCATTTCATTAAATTCAATAATATATAAGATAGACATAAGGTACACAAAAATAAATGAGTGTTAAAACTTATAATTAATATATTAGTTATAATATTATAATGTATAATTATATATTAATATTATATACCTATAATAAAGTTAGTTTCAAATATTTATTAGTACCTATATTTTAATGAAGTTTCATTTTATTAATCACGCACTGTTGTTTCTAGATTAAATTGGCATTGTTATTATTTTATAATTTTGAATATTTGTGTATTTGTGTAACTATGTATAATAAGAGAAATCTACAAATAGGTATTTAAATATACTATTGTATAATATATTTAACTCTTCTTTTACTATCGCCATTTTATTATAATACTTCGATCTATAAATATTTTTTTATAATGGATCGTATTTAGCGTGGGTTAAAAAACGGCACACCCTCTTTTTCTGATTTGCGTACGCAGTCGCGCATACATTATGTTATGAAAAATACCTCCTTCACCTGTTGACGCAACGTCAAACTTTCATGCGACACTATACAACCCTATTGCGCGTAAAGTACTATTTTTTTATTATTATAATATATCCATCATTTATATTATATATATAATTATTTAGGGTGTTACGATTGACTGAATATAACAAGGGACCAGGTATATATGCGAAATTCTTTTGACATCGGTCGTTTTATATTATGTAAATGCACCGTAGAGCAAAAAAAACCCGCGCTACAGGGATCAAAAAACACTGTTTTTTTTTTTTACTTATTTCTTAAAAATACACCCCAACGGTCTCAGTTTCGCGTTATTAATGGTCCGTCGTTCAATATCTTTTTACCCGTGAAAACATACGCCTTCTATTGTGATGCGTGAAATATATACATATATACATATATATAAATATTACGCGTCGTATTCAAATCACTGTTGTTAGAAGAAACATTATTAAGTCTGCGCCTGCAAGTAAAAATGATGTCGTGATAGAGCGTTTTTTTTACGGATATGCACAATACACATCTGTTTCCTTCCCTTACTACTCGCACATCACATCTGGCTCGAATTATTCAAAACATATTCTATAAAATCAAAATTTTAAAATATAATATTATATAATCGAGAAATGAACATCACGATTCTTTTCAATGCAAATACAGTTTGTACTTAGTATGTCTTATTAATTAATAATTAATTAATATGTATAAAACTATTTTAAATTATCCCCATAATGAAATTCAGATAATAATAATATGTATCATATTTTCATAAAGTATAATTTTAATAAATCATAACTTATTATATATAAGTAATAATATTTCTCCTATGAAGTTGTAATTTCATCAAAACTCGAAAATTAAGAATTGTAATTAAAAAGTTTAAAATTATAATATCAACTTATTATTAACAGTTTATTATATAGAATTATTTATTCCTTTGAAAATGTAAAATAAACATTTAAAATAACATTTACATATATATGTGTTATGTATATATATATGCTAGCATATCATATTTTTATTTTTCTATTACTAAATTACCTATAGTTATACGGAAAAAAGTATTTATTAAATTATTTTGTCTAACAATAATTTGGTCATAATATTGACTACATTTTTTTAAGATATACTTAATAAATTTAATTACTATTACCTATTATAAAAAAAAAATAGTCAATGATTTTTAGTTAATTTAGCTATATTTATGTTATAAAATATGAAAAATAACTAAAAATAATTGTAACAATAACTAAAATTTAGTTCATTAATATAATATTGTGTTTAATTTTAGTATAAATTCAGCAACATTTACTTAGTATAGCTGCAACTGTCAACTAAATATATACGAGTATTTTTTACATACGTATATAACTAGAATTTATAACAAGAACCATCATGACCAATCTCAGTTTTCATAACATTTCAAGATCACGTAGTTTTACGTAAATCGAAAATATGAATCTATTGATATATAAAACGTAAATTCAATTTTTTTGAGAATGGCTATGATGGTTCTTAGGTAACGATAAACCTAGTTGAAATAACTATAAAAATGATTATTTATTACCAAATTGTTTTTCTGTGATTATATTACGAGTAATATTAATTATTATAATTTTTTTATTTTCCTAATAAAAAAATGTACAATAATTAATATAATAATAGTATTATTTTATAATATAATAAATTAATAAATAATAATATATCGTAATATTATGACTATTTTATGTTATTACGATTATAAATTTAATTATATTTTTTTTAAATAGATATAATAATATTATATTTTAACATTAAATTCATGTTAAAGATCCTTTATACACACGTATATATAGGATCCCAAAAAGTAGGTAAATTATTTATAATATGAGACTTATATTATAATAAATTTAAATATGTATCGTAATGTGACAATAACAAAAAAACCTTAGGAAATGGGGTTTAAAAAAAAATTGTACACAGTTACATCAAATAAAACCCTTTGAACAATATACACACAATCGAATGTTGTATACCTATATATACTGTTTAAATGTATAAACGATATTTCCTGGTTTTCGGCAAACCCTTTCCGATTTATAGGTTTTTATTTTGGAATTTCAATATACTCGCATACGTTTTGTATGTTTTTTTCGTGAAACGAAAAAAAATGACACAATACTTACACCCCAGAGACGTTAGACAAACCAAAGAGGGTTGTCACTATAACACGTATTATGTAACATTTCTAAAAAAACAGTAAAAATCCCCAGCAACCGTTGACCTAGAAATCTTGGTCTCACACTAAAAAAAAATCCCCATCGTTTTTTTCGACGAAAAAAAATTACATAAAGGTGGATTTTCATGGGAAAAAATACTCCACGACCTTTTTTTATTCCGTTATTGAATATCGGGGTGATTTTTTTTTAGCAGATGGGTGCGAATTTCCACAAATATACTACTTGAATATAATTACAAGACTATATAGGTATGTGTATATAATGAGAATCTAGGTCAACTTCGATTAGGGAGTGATTTTTTTTTTATATCAAAATCCGGTCGAAACTCTTTTCATACATATTATATTGTTTTCGGTTGTATTTTTTTTATGTGCTATCCATGCAAAATACGGATGGAATAAAATAACAGGTACGAATCTCCCACGCATAGAACTGGAATGTAATTATGTTTTAAGTTTTAACAATGTGGTACAAGAAAATAAAATCTCAGGTCAGGTTTTTTCTGTAATACGTTGTATTTTTGTGCTATACATCCCAATGATCGACAAATTGAATGATTAATCTGCAACAAACTGGGGAGATAAAGGTATGAAAACGAATTTTGCCTATCATTTTCAGGTATATATTACTTTACTGCAGGTGATGTACGCGTGAAGTAGGTAAAGTACCTAAGTACTTTGTTACTATATAAAGATTGTGATTAAAAAAACCCCCGAACTGTCTGAGGGTGTCCGATACTATAGTATTATAGTATATATATATATATATATATATATATAATACCTATTTTTTTATTATACATAAAATTGATTTTAATTTTACAGTATTTTGTAAAACACTTATAAGAACAAACGTTTTTTTTTTTATTTTTAAACGTAAAATATAACTGCCACCGATGTGACGTCCAGCATAGTTATATTTATAAAGTTTTTGTAGTAAATCTATTTATTTTATTTCTGTAGTTTACCTTAAATGTTATTACTATTAACACTATACTGAACGTACATTAAAAATATATATCTACTAATTCATACGTAATCAATGAGCTAAGGAAACATTTTTAAAAATAGGTGGTATTAAAATTTCGAGGTTAACATTTGTAAAATACCACTCATTGTTATGTGTAAACCACTGTAATATTTTATAAATTAAAATAGTCATATTAAACATTTATATTATAAATAAATAGAATTGTATTTCAATATTTTTAAAGATTGTACTATATATATTATTATATTGTTTTGAAACTATTTCACCCCCTAAAAAATATACATTCGACTAATGAAAAATGGGCGAAGATTAATGCACTATTAAAAACAGCTAATAACTTGTGAGAGGGATCGAACAACATGCGGTACCCACATATTATTATATAATATTATATTATGAAATGGTAAATGTATAATGGAAATTTATACCTTTTTTGTGTATCATTTAATATAATTAGGTTATTTAATATTATATTAAAAATACTGCTGTAGAGTATATTTTAATACGATTATTGTATTTTAGTTTCCTATTCGTCGGACCCTTACTAAATATTTTGTCTCTCAGCAGGACTTTTTTATCCGTTGGCTAGTTGACATTTATTGATAAACTATATGCATAAACTATAATAGTTTATTATTGTTCCTTTTTAATACCATTTTTCCATAATATATTATAATTAATTAACTATAAACATTTTCAATTTATACTGAAAAAAATAAATGAAGTAATTTTTACTATATAATATTATAATATTTGTTATAAACAATAATTTATTGAAATAATTCATAAAAGTTTTATACTTCATACTTTTCAAAGCATAATTTAATAATTGAGCAACTCGAATAATTGATTTAAAAGCAACTAAATGAAAGACTAAATAAGTATGTCAAAAGAAATATAGTTAACTAATTACAAAATAATTATATAAATACTCGTATATAATTGTTTTAATTTACGTAATTGATTCCATAACTAATACCTATAGATTCTCTGTATTTTATTTGGCGTAATTTTACCGAGGGGGAGAGGGGGCAACTATAATTTTTTGTATAGAACGATCATTTTCATAGATACGGAGGTATACGCGCGTATACCCTCCAAAACATCACTGCTTATAATAATTTATTGTTAACATTAATTTAAATACCCGATAATACGTGTTATAATCTAATATGTCAATGCTTATAAAATAAAAAAACAATATTAATGTTTTTATCGATTATATTTACATGTTCCGGTTATTACTATATAATATATAATATGTGGGTTCACCTTCACGTTCACACATTATACAGGATATGAAAATAAAGAAATTAAACAAACATAACAATGTGTCAACCTACAAATTAGCATGTTATGTTAAATAATTTATAATACTTGCATATAATTATAAATGATCATCGATTATTCGATATATAAAAGCGAAAAATAATTCGAATTATCTTTATTAATGATTTCGAAATATTAAATTTCAAAGTTATTTATTTGTTCATTGTTCGATTGTTCTTATTTATTGAAAGTCCCAACTTAACCTATGCTGTACTATATTATGGTGATACATCGCTTTGCCTATAAACCTTCTGGTTTATGATTTTATTATAACCTAAGTTGCGATGGAAAAGTGAACAAAAAATAATATAATAATATATGTTAAACAAACCTGAGAAAAATTTAGAATTGTTTGCTTATAACATAAAATGAAAGCTATAATTATGTATAATAATAATCTATAATTATATAAATATTGACATATTGTGCGAAAAAATTAAAAATTATTTATAATTTTCTCTTGTCTCATATATTACATTATCTATAGGCCATACAATATCAAGAAATAGACTGAGCCACAGTCTAATTTGAATTCGTCATAATTATTTTGCATTTTAGATAGAAAGAAATTAAATAATTTATATTGTCAAATTAAATTATTATCATTGATTGGTGGAGTGAGATGTTAAAGGATAAGTCGATAAGTGAGAAAATAATAGCTTATAGCCAAGAGCCGTTATCGTCTACAGCCGTTATTGATACAATGTATCCATCTCTATTACAGTAATTTTATCGCGATATTACAAATTGAAGACAAATGTACATTACTTTGTGATATCTCAAGAACTAAATTATGATACATCTTTTGATTAAATATCTATTAGATATCACATAGAGGTATTTGTGTGATATCATATTTGTAATTTAAAAATACAATCGCATAAAAGTCAAAATCACATAATTTCACACAGGGTAGGTATATAGTGTTATTTTCATATATTTGAGTAGATTTCTTCAGATTTATAAGATGAACAAAATATTTACTCTCCTACCCATAACTAAAATGATACTTGTAAAAAGGTTTAAGGCTATTTGTTATTGTAGAATATTGGGCCGAATGCTTTCAGTCCGCCACAGATAACAGCGTAAGCGTAACTAGAAATTACTCAAGGAAATGGGGGGGGGGAGTTATAAAATAAATCTGATATAATTTACAAGTATATAATATTTTGCTTTACAACACTTATAAAATCATTTTACTTTACCAAATATGTATAGGTGCCTATATTAACTAACAAATCAAGATAGTATATTACATTGTCGAAAAAATATAATTTGTAGAATGATTATGGTATTTTAAAAAATTTCAATTTAAGGACACAAAATAATTATTTTATTTAAAATAAAACGTAAAACACTAAATTAATGCTAATTATTACTATATATCAAAAATTAATGGATTGGGGAAGACTGCATCACTGATACTATTATCGATACAAAATCTTTTATAGTCTTTTGGTATAAAATTTCTGACCACGCGACTGTAGATTAGGTATAACAATTATTTTTAGTTTGTAAGGGTCTAATAATAAAAATTGTTTCGCCTATGCGGTATGAATAATATACTTAAAAATATAGACGGTATGCCTATATATACAAAAAGCGTACCTATATAGAAATCCGTTACAATAATATTATATGCGTTGTCCACGCACACCGCTCCCGTTCTGCGCAGGATAATATTATTATTATATTATTATTATTGTGTCCCCTCTCGCGTGCACCGGTCAACACCGCGGGCCACTATTGTATTCGCGGGGCAGCTCGCGGTGCACGAGTTCGTTGTTGTAGGGGTGGGTCGAGATGGGGGTGTGTGAATACGAAAAATCAATACCGCCCCCGCACTGCACCTTTCTTCCGGGCGAGAGATGACCGTTCAACGAGCGGAGAACGAGGCTGAATTACGCGCGTATACATAGATACGTATATAACATCTGTTGAAATGACCCAATTGCAACGGTGTCGGTCTTGCAAAAGCCTATATATATATGACATTATAATAAAATATATGTATAGAAAATACAACAGTGACGATTATATTAGGTATATATCAAAGGTGTGATCGAGTAATAAAAACGGGAAAAAATTTTCGAACATAACGACTCTTATTATAATATCGGGCGTAGATATTTTATATTATTATGTATATAACCATACGTAGGTACCGTACGTCGCGCGAATTGACCATTATAATTCTACTTTACTATTGTATGCGTAATATTAAACAGAGGTGTTCGTGCGCCACTCCCGTCGGCGGCAATTAGAACCGATAGTCTCCCCCTGACCCGTGGAGTACGCGCGTAAGTAGGCATATACAATATATTGACCCTTATATCGCGATGAAGGGCTAGCAGATAATGTTATTATTCTCGTATTTTATTATATGAATATGATAATATTATAATATTGTATAAACGTATGATAATAATATGTGATGCGGGTAAAATAATTTTTATAATAAAATATATCATAAGCGCCCGGGCAAATTATGAAAATATAATTCATATTATAATATTATAAGTGACGATTAAGTGTGTATTCCGTGAAAAGGCGATTAATACTTTATATACCTACTTTTATAGTCGTGCTGACGTCACTACTGTGGTCAGTAAGATACCTAATGTTTGAAAAACGAAAACGGGTTTAGCATTTTAAATTTTTTTATTGTTTTGTAATGGCATATATAATATATATTATATATCCTATTATATAATATCAGTCGGTCGATTTTTTTTTTTGAGGACAATTTTTTTATTTGATTTTATTCTACGAGCATGTCTGTCGTTGCCATATTTTGCGGTCAATTTTTCTTCCTAAAACCAATTCAAAAGGTTTCGGAATATATATTCTTATATATTAGTCATATACAAGACGGTAGTCTGACACTTTTTTTTTTTTTTGGGGGGGGGGAGGTTGAAATTAAACTTTATACATATTATAATAATTAATTAATAAATTAAAAACTTACCAACTTTAGAAAAAAAAAATTCCGGGAAGTTGAACTCTAACTCCCATTATATAATATATCGTACCTATATATAACGTAATGTAATTATAATATATAATTAAACAAAAGTAATAGATGTCACAAAAATGAGAAAAATAAAATGACGATAGTCCTTTTTTGTAAAATTCAAAATATTATTTATTATATAAAATCTCTATTTTCGACTAAAATATAGTATTTATAAACAACAACACAAACCTATTCTACCTTGTGAAAATTTCGTGAATACACTACGAAATATAAAATCAAAAATAATAATTTACAACACGACAAATGCGTCCGATATTCGGTGTGACGTTTAGCAGGATTTACCCACTCTAGGAGTGTCGACAAAGTCGTTCATTACTTAATTTCAGTTTAGTATACCTAAACAATATATTATATTGTTCTTTATAAGTAGTCAAACTCATGGAATAATTTACCTCAAAACTTTTACATTTTACTTCAGTATTTAACAGAAGTTCACCGATATTTCTTTTATTATTATTTTATTAATTTGATATACCTGTTGTATAGGTAGATCTAATTTACATATATTATACAAATTGTATTTATTACAATTTACTAATAACACGAACAATTTGAAAATATTCTATAAATGTTTTCTTTTATTTTTTACGTAATATTAACACCTCGTATATTGTTAGGTTAATAATATTATAGTTCCTAATTCGAAACAATGACTTTTCAACTGCGATTATTAAATTCATATATAGACATCTTTATGTGAGAGGTGGGGACAAGTGATTAAAAGATAAGCCTAAGATTTCTTTTTTTAATTTTTTATAACGAAAATTTTAACTAAAGTTCTATCGGATTTTATTTTATTTATATGTATAATAATAATAATAATTAATAATTAAATTTTTTAACACAATTATCGTGTGTCGTACCAGTATTATTATATAATATAAAGATTTATTCGAATTTTTGGTAGCTACCTATCTATATAAATACATACGGTATGCAATATATATTTATACGTTTTCAATTTTACTTCTAGACTCTCATTTATTTTTGTAATACAAATCACAATTCACAATATTATAATCGCTATGTAATATAATATATATACTTAAAGATAAGTGTATGACATATAACCTAACCTTACATAACATATTTACAGAATGATCAGTACATATGAAAATATTTTGATCACCCTGAAGACTATAGGTATCTCGTATCTGTGTATATATATATATATATATATAAATATCGATTACTTTAATAATATTCTATCTAAACCTATATCGATCAAAGCTAAAATAAATTAAACCACATTAGTACTACTACTATACTATACTAATATTTATAATCAATGGTACTATATTTTATTGCCAGTAATAATATTAATATTTAATTTAATAATTTATTTTAAAGTAAATACATAAAATTATTTTTAAAAATTTGGAAGTATTTTTCACGTTGTCTTAATTAAGCTTTAAAATATAATAGATTATTTAAAAGTCTTTGGAATCATAATATTATTTTAATAAATTTATATATGTTTAATATTGACATAATTTGTTACCAAAACTGCTTTCAAAATTGCATTACAGAATTATATTAATAGTTTAATACCATATATTATTTATATGATATAATATATATTAATAATACATTTAATTTAAGCTTAAATAGTTATGTCATATATGCTTATTACGTTAGAATATTAGATGATCTTTAGACTATAGTTATATAGTCATATAGAGTTATAACATTGATTTTAAAATATAAAAAATTATATTCGAAAATCAATGATTATAATTAATTAAAATGGCAATTGTATACAATATGTCAATAAGATAAAATATATTATGGTTCATTAAAAATTGATATCTGATGTATGAGTTCGGAAAATTGTAAGTTTATTTTAACAAAATATATTAGTAATAATAAAAAATAGAAATTTATTAAATTAATTAATAACAAAATCGTGAGTAAATAATTATCTAAAGACTTGGTGAAGACGTTTCGTCTTTACGACGAATTTACACAATGAAAAATAATTTCAGAGCACAATAATAAGTATGTTTATCGGTATTTAGGTCTTCAGAATTTATGAGATACATTACTCATTAACTATTATCATATAGACAATTTAGGTATTAATTTAAGGGAATAATATGTAGTACAAAAGTACAGATGATTATTAATAAAATATTCAATTTAACCTATAATAAAATATTTAGGGGTTAATCATTACTTTTTCCAATTTCTTTCTTCAAAGTACCTATACCAAATACCTATTTATACATATTTCATTGTTTAGGATATTATTAATAGGTACATAATTACTATTATATATGTATAATATATAATTTAGGTATTCTAGTCGAATACAGAATTTAAATATACAGCTACGTAATAGATGATATAAAAATTTACCATGTTAATAAGTCAATTGTGAAATAGGTGTTCAAAACGTTCATAATAAAATAAATATTATTATTAGATGAAATTATAAATGTTAAATGATATTATAAGCATTATTGATTATAATTTCTATTGTATAATTAAAACCGTCTTTTACTACAGGGTATATAAATAAATATTTGAATTTCCTAGAACAATAATTATTAATATTCCTTGGCATACAATAAGGACAGAAATAAAAATATTTAATGTTATATTAAATTACGTTTTGTAGCGTAAAACTGTATACTGTAAAATGTACACTACAGATTATTAAATATGATGGCTTATTTATAGTACTACCTATATAAATGAAAATGCCAAGTGGTATAAATGATAATATATTATAAAAAGTGTTTTCGGGGGAATATATAATATAGGAAAATCTTATATTATATATTATAAAAAGCCGTGCAGCCAAACGGAAGTCCGATTTCAAGAATAAGGCGTGTCCTTAAAATAAAATAAAAATTCGTATAAAAAGCGATATATAGGACTGGATCATGCGTGAGAGGCGGAAGGTATGTGGGGTGGGTGGGTTAAAGTTTTGCAAATCCGTATATATATATAATATATATACAGATATTATTATCATTTCTCGCGGGATTCGAGGGGTGGTGGTATCGGTTGATGGGTGGGGTGATGGAAAGGAGAGAGAATACGGAAAATTCCTCTAGTCTTCGCCGCAAACGGAAATGCCCGCGAACAGCGCTTGGCGCGCGCACACGCATTCGGGGCGTGTTCCGATTGGTGCCGCCGCCCGTTCATGCCCCTTCAGACAGCTCACGGACAGCCCCACCAGTACCTGTGCGCATCCCCTCCAGCATTCCCCCGACCGAGACACGTCTACAACGGCAGTGGTGGTGGTTGCGGCGCAGCGGCGGCAGGCGACTGAATGAGACGACACCGCGCGCCGCTTGCACATAGTCATACGCACCGGTCAAACGTACACGGTCGTTCCGCGTGCGGTGGTTATCGTCCGTTTTATTTCCGTTTTTTTTTTTTGTTTTTTATTTTAAATAATATACTCGTTATATTTTAATTTCGTCATTTCCATGTATACGAAGTTATAGTATTCACATGAAAGTGGACAGATATCCGATTGCACGCGGGAAAACAGTGCGCCGTAGTTTAACGCGAGTTCAATTAAATAATATACCGATATTGTCATCGAATAATTAAGCACGTTTTAATAATACGGGTTCAGTTTATTTTTCTATTTTTATTTTACTGTCTCTCCCGTGTTCGTTCGTCTGTCCGTTCGCAACGCTGGAGGGCTTACCAGCGGTGGCCGGCGGTGGAGGCGAAGGGCTCAGGTTGGCTGCGGCCGCCGGCGCCCTGCAGCAGTACCGCAGGGTCGACGACGATCCCAAGCTCGCTCACAAGTTCCATCCGGCCGGGTTTGAGTTCTACAGGAATTTACACAAATTCCACAATCTGAACAACAATAACAATCACAGTAGTAAGAACAACAATAACAACGACTCGCCGCCGTCAGACAAGGCATCCGCAGCGGCCGCGGCGGCTGCTGCGATGATCCTGCAACAGCACCACCGGATTGGTGGCCTGTTGGCTGGAAGGCGACCGTCGTGCGACATCACCGCGGTCGCAGCAAATGCCGCGTCCGCCACCGCAGCCACCGACCAGCAACCTCTCGATCTCAGTTCGCTGTCTGTTCCAAAGTTCAACGGCGGTGGTGGCCGCGCGCACCCTTATTTTTCCCATCACCATCACCACCAGCAGCAACGAACTGTCGGTGGTCATCAACAATTGTCCGTCAAGACGACGTCATCGCCGTCACCGCCGACCCGGCTGCATGCTGTACACGCGGCCGTCGGTTCTTCGTCGGATGACGAAGACGATGACGATGACGAAGACGACGACGATGACGTCGCAGGTGACATGAACAGCATCGGTGGCAGGAGAAGTGAAGATATTTTGTTACCGTCGACACCGCCGTCCGCGACTAATGAAAACGGTAAGCGATGTTCGATTTTATATGGTATTATACCTGAATTGTAATAATTTAGTTACATACAATTAAAATACTAAATAAAATTAAAATAACCTAATTTCTGGTTAACTTTTTTCACTCTTCATTTTTACATAGTGAACTTTCTATTAAAGTTTTTTTATTTTGAATGACAACTATTAAAATATATTTATAGTTATAACCTATGTTTAAAAGCATAATATTATATTATCATACAAATATCCGTTTGATATCGCAAATTTATAATTAACATGTTTTTTTTTTAATAATATCTGTTCTGAATGACCGAATGTAATACTTATAATATTATGTAGAACAAGGAGTATCAGCGGTACCAATTAGCGTAATGACAAATGAATTAGTATAATATTGTAATTAGTATCTATAATAAACTACATCTGAGGGGGATCCTTTGAAGTATAGAAGGAACCGTGTTGTTTCCGCGAAAGAATATAATTTTTGCGTCTTCTCAAATTCATTACTCATTTGCATTATATATTTCATCATAAAGCTATTATTATTAATTAATTATCTGGATAATATTATAATTATCATTACTATTTTAATTTTCTCGGTAAAAATGGATTTTCTACGTCTGCTTTGACATAAAATAATAAGTACTTCACTTGAAATGTTTTTTGTTTGTTATATTTTTCATTTTAATATCTTTTTTTATATTATATCGAAATACATAGTACTAATTTATAATTATATTTAACTTAATTTGTTAATGACCATATATGTGTTGGTAATTAATTTTTTTAATTTGTGTGTATGTATAATTGAATGTAAATTCAGAAAATGCTTGTCAATTTTATTAAACAAAATAATATGGCCAAGTAAAATCGTCTGAACTTTGGTGATTCTAAAAGTTTAAAATATATTAATAATAGAGAATAGTAATTGAACGAAAAAAAAATTTAATAGAAATTCTATATTTATTGAATATGGGTTTAAATGAAATTAGTATAATATCCATATTTCCCATTTCCCAATACGAAATTAGAATATTGTTAGTTTGATTTGGCAGATAGTGTTGGCACGTGCCGCCAAACTACAATATTTTAACGATTAGGACATACCTAATTGATCTTTGATTGTATATTTAATCAATCGAACCATGGAAAATTAATTTACCCTTCAAATTATTTTTATTGCTTGTCATAATATATAATTTATAATATTGATATTATGTCTAATGTCTACATTCTACTGACTGGAAACATATAAAATTAAATTAAATTACTATTTCAATTGTCAATTGGCCTACCTATAATATTAATATTTCTTGTAAAAGTATATGAATGTTTAATAACAATAATAAGTATAAATGTTTTATGGATGATTTGATTCACTATAGTTTCACTGTAGCTATATAATATATTATTATATATTCATAAATAAACAACTATAGATTAGTCATTTGGTATATAATTATTACAATATTAGTTATCATTACATAAAAGTAAAATTAATATCATTACGAATATTATAAGTATCTATAGCAATATAGTTTATATAATAATTATATAAGTATTTAAATAATATAAAATATATTTAAATTTATAAACCTAAATTGAATTTTGGAACTAAATAATCTAGAAGTTTATTAAAACTTAATATTAGTGTTTTTATAGTATAGTATTTTCTATTACACAATAGTAAAAAATAAATAAAATTGTATGTACATAAAAATATATTTTTTATATTATTTGTATGTATTATATATCTTGACAATTTGAAAATAGCTTCAAAAATAGGTTAGCACTTTATTTTATGAATAAACATGAAGAACGTGTCAAATAGTTAATAAATATTGGTACTTACATAATAACATTGAAAAACATGCAAGTATAACGTAATCTTTAAATTATTATTAATATAACTAAGCCAGGAAAATATTTTTAGAAGGGTTATAAATTACCTCCTTAAATTAAAAATAACAGAAAAAACATTGACAGAAACAAAAGTATACGTACAAGAGGGTTAAAAACTCATTACGCAACTACTTATGCTAACTTAGATAAGTTTTATGTTTTATCAGTCATAAAAACAGTTTTATAATTATTACACTATTTTTTTTTATGATAATACATTTCTTTATTTTAATTATTATTTAAATTTCTAACTTGAACAGTTGAAAATCTAATTAATTACAACGTTTTCGTATTTTTTTCTAATACTATCGTATTATTATTTATTTACATTCTGTGTATGTTATTCCTTTACGGTTCACCTGTTAAATGTTTTTACATTTTATCATTATAAATGATTATACAAGAAAATTAATTTTAATAATAATAACTAATTGTATGTATTTTGTTTATCGTGTGTACATTATAAAAATATCCACCTTAAAGTTAATGTATTGTTGTGCTGCGAATAATTGAAATATTATAATATATTTTTAACGAAATTCAAAAGTATTATGTTTTAAACTTAACGATCGTAATGTCTATGCAGACATAAGACGGTATGACTGTAATACATAATAACGGTTTTATTTCTTCAGATTTATTTAATTTATTGGGCAATATCTCCCACGGCTGTTGAATCGTGTAAATAACTACCACATTACATACTACGCCTCGAAATTGCTCTTTTCGGTGTAATTGAGCAGTCATTATGTTTTTTGACAATTGCGTTACCTAATATATTTTCTAGTATAATAATATAATATACATTTTTCGGAACCAATTTTCCTGGGTCAATATGATCAACATTCATAAAAACGACACAATTCTCAAAACTGTATCCAACATTAATATTAATATGTAGTTTTGCTAATTCTTAATAATATAGAAATTAGTTTTTAATGTTCCGGTATCCGGTTATCGTACATGAGACACTTAAGACACGTTATAATACGTTATAATTAGTTTTAATAAAATAAAAGTGGGTATTTTGATTTTACTGTTACGATATCGCTTATTGCTTATATGCACAAAATAAAATAAAAAAGTACGAATTTTTTATTACATAAAAAATTTAATCTAATATTAATAAAGTATAATGCTTTATAACTATTCCCTTATTTGAAGTTTGGCACTTGTTCGTGAATAATTGTTGTATTTTGTGTTTCTTGAAAAAATACAAAATCAAAAAAAAAAAATTTCAATTTTTAACGATTGTACCTATGTAAGGACAATTAATCGAAAACTATTAAATTTTACACACTAAGATTAGACTAATATAATTTTTTAACTGTTAATGTTGATAATAGTAATCGTCCTACTGACTAATTTTTTTTATTTTTTACTAGTGGTGAAACTCTGTATAAAATAATATTTAACATAGGCGGTATGTTTTGTATACAAAGATAATAGAGAAAATAAGTAAAGAGGTAACACGAGCTAAAAACTCAAATGATGTGATGTGTAGGTATACACAGCGTCCGGAATAAATAAGGGATCCTTTTTTTTTATATATATATATTATTATGGTCGCTACGCGGATAGGTACCCTCGCCCCTCGGGCGTGGGGTGTGTGGGTCCGAATTGGATATTGTGTAACGGGTTGGGCGCACGAGGGCTACTTTGTAAAAGGGCACACTTCCGCATCGACTATAAACGTAACGTGTACGTTGTGCGGTACCATTATTGCCAACGAACGTCGGCTCGCGCGCGCGCCACCGCGTCATTTATCCGTCGACTCTCTGCGACCGGCAGCGGTCGTACCCGTGCCCAGGCAGATGGTATGCACACACATATTGTACGACGCGAGCTCGTCGTAAATTCGTGTTCCTCCTTTCCCCCTCGACACAATGTCCGTGTGGCAGTAAAAAGACGAAAATAATAACAATTAAAAAAAAATAATAATAAAAAACCGTGTCTGATGTGGCCAGGAGTAAAAAAAATTACCCCTCACCATCGCCGTTATAGCGATGCTTAAATTGTGTTGGGAAGGGAACGTTTTATTTTTGAAAACCATTTCAGCATACCCATTCTAATTTAACAGAATGTGTAAAAGTTATCAAACTATATTACTATTTTTTATACAAACGCTGTACCATAGAGTAACGTGGGTCTATATCCATCTATATCTAGGTACTTGTTTATGAACTGCTCTCAAACTGAATTTATATAATATTATTGTAGGTAATTTTAAAAATTAATTTACATCATCGGAATAGTTTATATTTACAACAATATGCATAAGATTTTTTGGTATTGGTATATACGTATTTAAATATTATAAATCTAATACCAATTTAACTGAGAGTCGGTTGACTGTTTTACCTCATAAAATATTGTATAGCAGTCATTTGATTTCACATTAGTAAAAGTACTTTACTTGTTCAGTACGAATTTTTATAACTATATTTATCGAAGATTAATTTCATCATTTGACATATTATAACCCATAAACCCATATACATTTATTATACAAATGTTGCTGTCTGTACTTTGTACATAAGTTTAAGTTTTGGTTAGGTATAGTTAGGTACCTAGTTTAGAAATGTAAGGTCGGTAAAATATAATATTAATGATATTGTAACAATAGCAGGTAGATTATGCCATTATTCTGTTTTATTTCTATAGAATCTTGGATTTTTTCTCTGGATTTTGGTTCTTAATATAATGTTATGTATTTATATCCAAATTATATTCTTATAATATTTGTTTAGAACGTGAATACCTTTACGTAAACGAATTATTTGGAATCGTTTGAAAATTGTTGTTAGTATTTATACGTGTGCTTAATAATATCACAGATTTATATTATCATGTCGCTCAGTGATAGTTGTTCCATACTGAAAATAATTTAGTAATATAACGTGTATAACTAAGCATACATATTATATTATGTGTTTTATAAACCCAGTTAATTGACTATCGCAGTATTATTATATTTAGGTATGTTATATATATTTTATTTTTGGCGTCATTGTGAAGTGTGTAGGTCTGTAAACCAAATAAATATATTTCACTAAACTAGCTAGTTTATTACATAATAATAATCATTTTTTGATCAAATAAACTTCCATATTGTTATATTAACAATGTTATATTACTAATTGTTATAAATAATGTACTTATATATTACATATGTTATAATCAGGAAAAATACTTACTGTAATATTAAAATTAATCGTTTAATCTTTTTATTATGCCAATTTGTAATCGACGTATCAACCTCATTTTTTGTTTTTATAGGTACCTAATTTTATACTAGTAATTTTTAATCATTATAACCATGTTTTTAAATGCTATTAAAATAATTATTATTTCTATAATTTAATGAACATACCGCATAATATAAATAAAACTGAAAACAAAAGAGAATAACACAAGGTATACTGCAACGTGTTATGTAGTACCGATACAATAACGTATTTAATTTTATGCAAATAACATGTTAGTACATGACCTAGTGTTATTAATTTCGGCGATAACTGTCTTATCAGTACCGGTGATCTCAAGGAATTTCCGTTTTATGGATTACACAAGATTATAATGAGATATCATGATTATAAAAATTAAAAATTGAATAATGACCAAAGTAATCATCTATATGGGGAGACAATGAGTTTATATATTTCGAATTAAAAACAACAAAAATAAAAACGATTCATATGTTCGCTGCTGATGAACGATATATTTCTATTGAACACGTATATGAATAGTTAATTATAAAAATAAAAGATGAAAAGTGTTAAGAATGATAATATAATTTATGAAATTATAGTTCGTCCTTCATTATATTATATATTTTTTTATTATAATCTGATCATGTGAACAATCGTATTCACGATCTAATGATGCATGTTCATCAAAAACTTAGTGAAATGACTATTATAAGTAGTTTGGTTTCCATCGCGAACATATTACGCGGAACATGGATGAAATTACCATATAATATCTATCGTATATTTAATACGTTCCAGCTTTTATGTTAATGTAAAAATGCACCAAATCGGTTTTTAATTGACGTCTCTTGCTTCCACATAGTGCAATTATAAGTGCATTATCTCACGCTCCTAGTGAACCCGGACCAAGTGCCAATAATAATAACCAAAAATCAGTGGCGCCTCTCTCTTCTGAGATCCCTAAAGATTATACTCAGGGCTACGTTGTTTAAATACACTCGTATATTTGTATACCACCTGTTGATATGTCCATTTAACATATTTGCTATCAGATTTTAGTAGGTACTCAGAAGTTGTTAAAATATATTATGCACGTGCATTGTGAACGTAGTGTATTTCAATGTTATTATATAATATTTAAAGATGAATATCGCCATATAAATATAATACGATTTCGCTGAATGACTGTGTTGGTATTGTTTCGTTCTCACGACAATGCCTGGGGCGTTAAAGTCACTTTTCCGAAAAATTTAAATTGAACTCTAAATCGAACGCTGTATAGACAGAACTACTGAAGGGTGGTGTATATAAAATAATGGGAAAAAAAATCTAGTAAAATAATGGGACATAAAAAGAAAGAAGTTAAATGTAGGTACCCACTGAGAGAGAGAGAGAGAATCGTCGGCCGCTTTATGAATACGTTATTATTATATAATATATTTATATATATATATATATAAAAGATGTACCCGGTTAAAAGCCCAGAAGCTAAAACGTATTATTTCTACTCCGGTAATGACTCGGCACAATTTGGTAGCTTGGAATTAGCTTCTCCTTTCACACACATACATATTATAATATACATCATAGTTCCACTACACGTGTATATAAGGCCATCGTGGTTATCAATAATGAATACAGTACAAGAAGACGACGATCGTCTTCTAAAAAGAGCAAGATAGGAAAATAAAAAAAAATGCATTAAGAATATTATTTGTCATCGATTGTGTGACTCGTGCAAGAATGCCGGCGATATATGTAATCCGTTTCGGGTAATTATTCTTTTGTTAGTAAAATGTGTTCTTTATTAGTGTCTCGACCAATGGCCGGCATGGACAATAATATCATTCCACATGCGGTTTTTTCTCAATTCCATTATTATATTATAATATATATGTATTCAGATTGATGTCATGACACAAAAGAAAACTAAGGATAGAAATCTTGGGTATAAGAAAAACATTATATTTTGTGTTTAAATCTTTTAAAATGTGTTGATTGATGATAATATTAATTACATGTTTATAAATTTAGATGGATGTTAAACCGTTGAATAACTTTGTTTTTCACTAGTTTCTCAATATCAATGAAGAGTCAATATCAACTATTGTTTTTGTATGTGCTCAAAACTATATATATAATTAAATTGTATAAAATATAATTTATAATAAGCTATAGAAGTAATAAAAAGAATCCCAATTTGTTGTTGTTTCAATTTGCATTGTTGCGAAATAATACTTTTAGTATGCAATAGTAATTATATGCGCGAATAAAACAATTTAGAAAGTCCTTGTAATTAGCGTAATCAATGTCAAAATAACAATAAGACAAACACAATCTAATGTTTTTCTCGCCATTTTATCTAAAATTATGTTTGTATTATACAAACAAGAGTATCGGTGTGGACATTAAGATACATGAATAATATTCATATATTAAATTCATTGAATATATAATATTATATGGTGTAATCATTTGTAAGTATATGTTAATGAAAGAGTATAAGTTTTCTACATTCAATGTGGATTTTCAGAAAACTACAATACTCTACGAATTTGACGACGGAATGAGTAAATAATATATATTTATGTATAAATCGCTGACAATAACCGGTTAGCGTTATATTAAGCCACTGTACGTTTCAACATCATATATGAGTGTGCGAGATGAGTACAAGTCCCCTGAGAAACACGTCATTCACCACACAATTTATGATTTTAAATCGCTACTCTACCACGTGGTATATAACTTCCTCGGGCGGCATCAGTGGTAACAGATAAAACGTACGGTGTGAACAATGTTACTCGCAGCGGTGGCGTTTCAATTTGTCCAATTATCGCGCAAAGGTATTATTAATCATCGCCGTGTGTTTCGTAACATTATACTCGTAACATTATACAGTGGTCATTTGTCAAAATACAAATTGTAAAAAAATATAATATAATATAATATAAGTATTAAAAATTAACGCGGGCAATCAGTGGCGGTCGAAGCAGAAGGATATAAGCCTGGGGCGAACGACCGGCACCTAGGAATGTTTATCGAAGATGCCGAGCATATAAATCGGTCGACGTCTTCATTACACACGACCCGGTGCGCGCCCGATTCCGCCGAAACCAAGCCGCGTATATTACACACGCGCTACTCGACGACAGCAGCTCTCAATCAAAAATTGTAATTTATGAAAAATATTACAACAAATATTAACTATATTACAATATTATTAGGTATGATAAATATATTTAATAGCGTAAGCCATTGATCTCTTCTATACTCTTGTTTAATATTTTCAAAATGTTTACCTTATTATTCGGGTATTATAGTTACTACTGTTGCACTTATACTTTATTTATTATTATTTATACTAAAAACACATTAAATACGTTATAATAAATCAATTTAAAGTGTATACATTATTATATTGCGTTTATTTGATACAATATCTGCAAAATTAATCAACAGTAAAGAAATTGTAAAAAAAGTATCAAATATTATCTAACTTTGCAGAGATCAACTACATCTTTTAACATTAACGTACGCGTAAGACGTAAATTCCTCGAACGTGACTATAGAATTTATAGGGTCAGCGGGATACTTTTGCGTTCAGAAAGTGAATTCGAGATCTAATGCTTGACACACATATTTTAACTAAAACCACAACAATAAACGAGATCCTACGGAGAGAAGTATTAAGCCAGGCTTGAGATAAAGACAAAAGCCGCTTGTTTTATATTGTTATGCCTATGTTTATTATGTTTTGGAAGTCTTGAAATGAAGTCAAGGTCTTTTCGATAATAGAATTCGATTGCCGCAAATTTTAGTGCCACTCGGTAACTTAAGTATACAGAATTACAAATATATAACATTATATAATATATACAAACGGTCAACTACAACGCGGCGGTCTGATATGTAAAAAAGCATTAAGATGAACAAAAAAAAGAAACACACTACCGAGCGTTAGGAATTCATTAGCGGCGAAATATAAAGGGTCGGAAAAAATCCTTGGTCTTAATTGTGTATAAAAGCGTCTGTGGATATAATATATAAAAACCGGCGCGTAATTAGAATAGACGAAAATTGTATTTTAATAATAATAGTTGATAATAATAATAATAATAATAACAATAATAATAATAACCGCGGTAGCCCCGGAAGAATGAAAAAGTGTTTAGAGAGAAGGCCATTAGTTATTCATGGCTGACACGCGGGGCTGAATCATGCGTTATTAAAAAAAAAAGAATCCGAAAGAAAGAGAGGTAAAAAAAAACCGTATATTGCTTAACGACGAAATATTCTTTACATATTATTTATATATATATGTGCATCAAACCCATTCTGTTTCTCATTAAAATATCATTAGACTGAACGAGTGTGTGCCTTTCGATCCTCTCCCCACCACCCCTGAAACTTTAGAACCCCGCTAATGACACACACACGACTCTGTGTATGATTATTAATCTTCCCCACTCTCGTAAACTATAATAAAACTGGTGATCAAATATATAAATACAATTTTGTTATGCTTTTTGATATAAATTAATTTTTAATATACTTCTAGTTTTGATTTCGATAATATTTCATGCATCTTATATTACGTAATATGAAATTTAATAAAAATCGTGATAATTTACAAGTAAACTGTTTGCGTACAAATAATTAAAATATATATATAATTATATTATATTATTATATATGATGATTTAGTAGGTTAAAGTATGTACAATACAATGACGTCATTCAGTCTGATTCATTTTTTTTAATACCGGATGGCGGATAATACCTACTAATGACTCAAAAATCTACCAAAGTCTTATTTAAATTAGAAAAAAATTTAATTGGTTCATCATAATATGGCATTACCTAGTATGTTATGTTCCACGAATCGTTATTCAACCTTGATTTCTCATTTGCATAGTTTCTCTTTGAATATCTGTGAAATTTGTTCCGTTTTTAAAATGTGATATCGTTAATACATAATAGTAGGTATATACATAAAATACATATTTATTTTTAGATTATTTAATATAATTTCCTTTCATTTTTTTTCAGATACTTCAGATAGACTGATACGGCTCGGACACAAATTCTATTGCCGAAATGGTAAGTTAAATTAATTTTAATTTGTATACGATAAATATTAACGCATACAAATTGTACGATGTAAAATTGATCATATTATCATGTATATTATTGTATGATAGTTCCCTCCTTTTTTATTTTATTTTGATCAAACATAATTATATTTGCGTTCTGGCATCGGTGGTTGTGACCTTGGCATTTTTATTACTGTTGTGGTCGAAAAGTATCGGTGTTATTCTTACGGATATTAGATCTCATCTAATATTGCCTCTGCTCGAGGTAAAAATGGGCCCTCAGGTGCAGAAAACTGGCGCCAACGTCACCGTCGCCGTCGCCACCCCCATAGTTGACTGACTACCTGTATAACGTTGGCCCAGGTTAGTGTGTTATGTCTATATACAATAAATATATTCATTGTGTATAAGAATATTATGGGACTATTTGCCGAATATTTGTGTATTATTTTTTTTTAATGCAGTATATACGGCATAAGTAAAAAGTATAAGGATTAACTTCGTGGGAAACACAGCACAGATTAATGAGAGTCTATTAGAGTCTATGGAACAATCAACAAAATGAAAGAAATAATGAAATAGTAGCTTCGTGTATTGTTTTCGACGAGACCGCAGACGACGAATCGTGATAGACGGCCGAATGATCTTTGACAATGGAATTTGGCATTGTAATACGAAATAATAATAATAATAAAATTGAAATATTTTTAGGCTTCAAATTTCACGCTCATTATTAGCAATAAACGGTTATATCTTGTATATATTATTATAATATGTTACTTTCACTCTCCATGGGTTAATTCGAATCAATAATAACCGATATATTATTATTCTCTATTTTCATTAAGAACCCGTTGTTGATATTATTGTTATTTCTTTCGAAATTTTAACGATAGGTAATTTCTGGTCTCACAAACCGTAAAAATAAAATCACATTATATTATTTATATTGGTATAAGTATATTTTGAACAAATTAGATTATCGTGATCTTCTGTATAAGAGAATGAGACAAATTGCGTTATTAAACCGAAATGGTACAGTACTGAACACGAGTTGATGATCCCGGTATGTCACGAACTTCTCTAGTAGTTCATCCAATTTCTTTCCGGCTTTTCCTTATTAATAAAATAAACCGTAACATGAAGAACAATATGCATTTTCATGTATTACGTTGTTAATTTAAATCGCCCGAAATTCAAATAGGTACCAAATATTATATTATATAATAATATTATTATTTTAATTGTATTAAGAATTAATTTGTACATTATCAACTTTATTCAAATTTTAATACCTAATAATTGAATAAAAAATATTTAATATAAAGTAATTCACAAGCATTTTATAACATTAATCCAGAATTTTAAATTATTTGTGCTATTATTGATATTGAACTGATGATAGTGCCTATTCCTTAATCAATCATATCATATAGACAATTGTAAAATAGTGTATTTAAATTATTTAATTTGTATTGATATACCATTTATTCTACTTTATTTTTATTAATATATAATATATTTGTATTATGTTCACACAATTTATGTATTAAGTACTTGCTGTTTTTATTCCAAAATATTATTGTCTAGATAAAGAAATTTTTTAAATTATGCTCATAAACTCAATATCGAAACCAAAAATAAGTGAGTAGGGTATGTTACTAGAGCTATATAAATGTTGCTCTTGAAGTCTTGAATATCCGCTATGCAAATGAACTGTGTATTGCATGTCTAGCAACGAAAGTTATAATTAACGTTATGATGACGGCGAAGTATTACAAAGAAAAAAAACTAATTTCATGTTAATGTCTTTCTTCGAGTCGGAAATAGAAGAAAGGGTAAGGGGAAAATGATAAATTATTAAAATAATGCGTACTAGAAATATAATTATTAACAAGAATACTTATGTAAAAATAATAATAGTTACTGGACTGCATCGTATTTTTTATACAAAATAAGTTTCTTAACCGGACTAGGAAATTCTTCAATAAATTCTTCTGAATTCATGGACTACCTGTTTTTTCCTCCCTCCTGCATTATAATTCTTATTCATATATGCGCATTTTGTTGACAATTTCTTAGCCGTTCTTGCAGTCTGGTCACGTTATATTTTTTATATAAAACTACATTTAAGCTGGTACCCTACAGACTGGCCCTAGGCAGTTATTTTATTTTCACTACCTTATTTTGTACATTCATCTTCAACTCGAACACATTGATTCAAAGAACTTGCAGCACGTGCTGCAACTGCTATTGTAAAACGTGCAATTTTGATTATGTCGAGTTACATAATTCTGTTGGGAATGCTGTAGGTAGGTATGTTAATTTATAATGTGAACAATGTATAATTAAATAAGGAATATGTAAATAAATTGATAAATATTATAACCTATATTATTTAAATTTTATAACTGTATCAATATAATATTTTTGTAAATAGATGGCCATGGCATTTACAATTGTATTGTATATTATAAGCGGGTATGTAAATAATTTCTCGATAGTCCGCAAAACTGCAGCCTTTTAACAATATAATGTAATAGGTAAAACATTATAAAATAAAATATTCAAAATGTGTTTTTATTTGTTTATTATATAATTATTTAACATTATATTTAATTAGACCAGAATGGATATTAATGAATTAATCATTACTTTTAATTTATTTTAACTTGTTATTAAATATCAATATACGTACTATATTATTATACATATGTAATATAGTGTAGCACGTTTTATAATATAAAGTAGGTGTTTGAAAACCACATAATATTATAATTATATTTTAGTTATAATCTACAAAATAAATTTAAATTTAAATTATATATACAATTACACATTATACATTTTTTTTTTAAAATTGTGTATAACGATTTTGAAATTTTGTGAAACTTAAAAACTGAGGGAGGTACGCTATTCCGTATTATCAGTAATTTGCAAGGAACATTGAATTTCTAACAAATAATGTCACTTTATCACTTCTGCGGAGAGTAATTTTTTAATTTGCGCCTATATAATATATAATTTTAATGGTTTGACCACGCCATTAAAAATTAGACGGATTTTACATTTTTGTTATGAAATAAATTTAAAAAATTTTAGTATTTTATATTTTTATTTTAAAGTTTTTTTTTTTTTTATAAAAGTACATGTCTAAGTATATTAAAATAAATATAACTTAAACTGATAATGATTTGTTGCTTAAGTTTGGAAGAACGTGGTGTGAAGGATAAATAATATAACATTTGACTCATGTTTAATGCGTGTAATTTAACTGTGAATATTAAGTAAAATAGGGTATTGTAATTATACATACATAATATACACACTGCTCACACCGTCGAAGTTGTAATCAATTACAGAGCGTTTTTTACTTTTATTTATATAATATAGTATTATTTAGTATTTCGGGCTACCTTCTGAGGCGGCGCGCGGTGTAGCGTTTCTATACGTACCACGCCGCGGCTTTCACCTGCAACGCCGCGCACCGAGAAGATAATTCGCGTATATCAATCATAACGCACGCGCGTACAAACGTCCAAGAGCTATAGCGTTCCTCGTCCATTTCCATATTGACGAAACGACTTAACGGTTATATGACCCCTCTCACGCGAAATATATTGGTTCAATTTCCTTTTCGTTTTTCTTTACACATGGGTTTTGTGTGAGTATAATAATAATATAATGTATATATGACTACGTGAGTGTGTACTTGACCCCTAAATATATCAAAGTCGTTTTTTCACCTTAGATCTATTAGATTACTATATTCCTTGCATGGTTAGGTTTATCGGTTTCTCATTTTTCTTTTTCGGGTTTATTTATTATTAAAACGCGCGGATACTAACGGACATTTATGAAATGTTGGGTAAAGTTTTAATCTGACACCCCTATTTATATTTCCTACAAGGCTATATATTTTAGGTTATTCATATAATTTATGGCTAAACATTAAAAAACAAAAATTCATAAGTTTTTAAAATGATTAAAATACACCACGATGTCATGTACAAAGAAGCTATAATTGTATGATTACAGAAATTGTATTATTTATTTATTCTAAAACAGTATAAATATGAAATAATCAAATTTATTGTTTAGATAGTTATATACAACTATAATTATAGAATATAAAAATATTTTACGTAATTATAATTACTTATAAATCCGTCTATAATTAAAATATAATTATTCATTGTACTCATTTTATGATAAAATTTATAACTATACTATGATAATAAAAGTACATTAATTATTACTAGATATTAAATTAAATAAAAGTATTTTTTTGATAAAGATGAACCTATTTTTTTGCTATAATATGTACATACTGTCATGTCTTAACCTAACTATCCTTAATAATTTATTGCGAACTTTCGCGCTGAATGAAACTATGATGTATAACAAGTAATTTTTATTATAAATATTAATTTATGCATGCTATAATTATATATGTATTATATCTGATTTAGTATTTATACATACATTTTGAAATTAAACAATTTAATTAAAAAGTTCGTGGAGTAACTAGAAACGTACCTAAATAAAAATATTATTACGATTAATTTCATATTATCTTAAAAACAATAACTATATGGATATTGCCATATAAGCAATAAAATCTTATTAGTCAAATACTTTTTTAAAAAGTATGAACATATATTGGAAGTTGAAATAATAATTATTTTACTTAACTTTAAATTTAATTTCTAAATTGATTCACGAATGAATAAAAATCTCTCACAGTTCATTCTTATGACTCAAAGTTTCGTCTGCATTGTATTTGTCTTAATCATATTTTTAAATACCTACCCAAAAACATATTTCTCTTTATTACCATTTCCTGCGTAATATAATATATCAAATTCCTTTTGGCGGTGAATTAACATTTAGTATAATTTCGATACCTATTCTAATCCTATTAATTTTTTTTTTTAATTGAATTTTTATTATAAATCTTCCACCCCCGCCGGATATAAATGAGCTTATGAAAACCCTTAAAAAACCCGTCTGGCATATTCATTTGCCAATCATAATACTGACACGTATTGTATTATTCACTTACTGACAGGTAGGGTTTCATTTATGACAGCATTTGCAACGTGTCTAATTTTTTTTTTTTTTTTATACCTTGCAATGTATTCAATGGTAACAGGAGGATTATAATATATACTGAAAGGTATAATATGTTTATTTTTATCTGTAAAATGTATACAGGGTATACATTTATAATTATATACATTTATAATGCTCCATAGTTAAGTTTATTTTATGCCTTAAGCTTTATTCCCTCCACCAAGACTATTTGAGTTTAGATACTAATTAATGTTTGTATCGGCTATGTTTGCGGTATCCTGCGTAGTTACTATAAAAAAATATTGTATATTCTTGTTTATGTATTGTTACGTGAAAAGCATACACTATAAATATTATACGAGTATTATGCTAAACGTTATGAATAATGATTTTTAAAAAAATACCAAATAAATAGTGTAAATATTAACTAGTAAGCAGTATAATGTAATAGAACGAAACAAATTTATATAGGTACTAATATTATATTATATAGTTGAAAATAAGAACGTGAGACTCCCGCACCGGCCACCGACTAATTGCTGAATATGCGTCGCGGTCCAAGCTAACGATCTCGTTTGATTGATGTTGCTGCACATTTCAATGTCCTTGCGGTCTATATGTGTGTGTGTATGTATACATTATGATCATTATTATTATTATTATTATACAACCACGATATGAATATTTGGTTCCGAAGAATGAATAAAAAAAATAGAACCGGATGACCTCTGCAGGAAATCGAATAACATATAAGTATAACGCAAGAACTAAAAACTACACGATGCCCGTTTGTATCATTTTATTAGAAAACAGTCGGGATTTTTAGCACATACAGCCTCCGGGACGGAATGGAAACTCCCCGGAGCAACTCCGGAACAGAAAATTTAATAATAAAAATAAGTCAAACATAGTGCAGAAATTGTATTCGTGAGGAGTTCTGGGAATTCTGTTTGTTTTTATCACTACCCGTGCCCGGAGGGGCCTTTGTGTAAACATCAATATCGGCAATGCCTTTGCCCGCTGTATGTGCTTATTCAACGGTGAAAAACGCGGAAAAAATTGTCGAGGAAAAAAATAATAAAACACGCACCGGTTTTTACAGGTCACTGCTATTACATAGTTTTATAAATATTTTTTTATACTCTATCTCTTTATCTGTGTTTTTCACTTAAATTTTTCGAACCGTGTAAAGATTGTGTTTTGAATCACCTACACGCGCGCTTTCGTGTCGACAGAGAACACCCCCATGTCCGGTGACGAATCTGCCGCCACGCCATCATCGTCGCCGCGGTGGGTCGTCGCGTAATCGACCAAAACGCGAACCGATTAAACGAACCGTTACCTATGAGAATATATCAAGTTTTCTCACTAAGGTAATAACGCGTCTTTCTACCTAATAATGATATCACGGAAGAATCAAATGTGTAGTCAAGTTGAAAATGAGTATCGATAAAATATGTACCTACTTACTTTTATAAAGGAATACCTATTATAATGTAATTATACAATTTCAATCATTAAAATACTTAAATAGTTACCCTTTAATTTTAAACTACATTTTTTTGTATTTTTTTTGTACATGTAAAATAAAAATGGTAGACCAAAATTGCTCTTATATTATTGTAAAACTTGAAAATAAAATTAATGTTTTAATTATTAAACCATAAATTAGGCTTTTTTTAATTTTAAATTATATAAAAATGACATTTTGTCCTTGTCTTTGTATGGCTATTGAATATGCTTGGATTAAATTTGTTTTCTATAATTATAATTTATAAGTAATACCAGAATATATATTGTATTCATGAAAGAATTAAGATGATGTTATCTGGCTTGTAGTTTTTTCATGAATATGAAAACATGTTTAGGTATAAGATATATTTTGTTCATTCTTTTTTTCCCGTCAAAACTGTCAGGTGTTTGCGAATTCAATACCCACGAGTATTTTGTCATCATATACCTAACCGAAAATACTTATGGATACAACCAGCAATTTCTCTTTTAGAAACTGATCATCCATATGAGAATAATATATTTTTTTAGGGAAAAAATCCATTGCAAACAATAACGGAAGAAAAAATTAACACTGCCATTGCCTCAAATAAAAATAAAACCGTGAGAACTCGCTTTTTTAGTAAAAAACCAGCCCCAAATACATTTCAAACTCGCGTAAAAAAAAAATATACCTTCGAATTAATAATAATAATAATAAAATATACCTATCATGAATTAAACGATTCCCCCTTTAAAAAAAAATCTACGTATTATATTAAAGTAGGGACCATTTTTTCGTGGGAATTACTATTTTTTGCCTAATACTGGATTTATTTTTTTTACTGAAAAATATACTACTGTTTTTTTTTTTTTGTTTCTGAGGGAGAATGACCCCAGTGTACCTATATAAATACGGAAATAACTTGATTTTAGGGTTAAAAATAAGTGGTGCCGGAATTTTTTTGTTAAGTCCCCTAATTTTTTTTCACAAAACCCAAAAAAAAGCTGACGGTATTGTTCAACAGTATTTCGCATTACCGGAAAATAATTCTATCACTAACTATTTAAGATCAGCTGGTTGTCAAGATTGCGTGAGATATTTATTTTTACTTTAAATGGATATTTAATGTTTTTTTTTCTCTCATAAGTCTAACATTGTCTGAGTCTACATTTATATGCAATATTTAATTATAATATATAACTAAGAACTACATAGTATTTACAAATTAAATAGAAAATAATAATAATATACTCCATACGCGCATATAGTCGTCTATATGGCCAATGGTTTTGTGGCGTAATTTATTTTATTGTTAAATAATACAAATTACTTAACGGACACATAGTAATAGATTTTAATAAAATCATAAATAACTATATCGCTCATTTCCCTTACATCCTAACGGAAATTTTCATTCCCCAGCGCCATATATCGACTTCGTGTTAAAGAATACCAATGATAGACGGCACTCAGTTCCCTATTAACATAAATGTAACCCTTTCTGAACAATACCAGCCATTTTATTTGATCCCTGTTTTTTTTTTGTATTCAATCGAGACTGAGTATAAAAAAATCAAACCAAGACCAATCAGAATAACCGTTTTAATGAAATGTATTCGATATATTCTGTTCGTGTTTTTTCCGTTAAAACATTCAACGATATTTTTTCATACCGTTTTTACCCCCTTTTTTCTTATTCTTATCTTTCGCGGTAAACCAGGTTATATTCACGTAATATTTCTTACTATTATATAATTTTATAAACATGGTATATCTGCATCAATGTATCTCTTATGTCAGACACACATGTCATGCCGTTTGTGATTGTTGCGTACACTGAAAGTGTGGGGGGTAATACAATTTTTACTGATCACAAAAAAATATGCGGAAAAAAATGCAGCTGTGTTGGTTTAGAATGAATACATTCCATATTTGCGTGCATATAAAAAATACCAGTATATTGTACGAGTATACAAAGGGTGGGCTCATCTTAAAAATATATATTATGCGTGTGTGTGCAACTGGAATAAAAAAAACCCCTGCGTATTATTTAAATCAGTATTTTTACGACTTTAATGACAAGATAGCACAGATACATACTTAAACTATCATGACTTACAATAATAATATTACAAACAATAAATTAATAAATGAAATAAAAATATGTATATTGATCGTAACAATATATTATTCTACATTAATATACATTTTTTTAAAACTAGTGTTCATTCCAAATTTTACTTAATAATATCGATACGTTTCTTAATATTATAAATAATGGATAATTTTTTATAATTTTATGATTACAAGGTTATCAGTAATAACGATATCATGTTAAATTATGAATATTATCTAATATTCTCAATACCTATCTGTGTTATATCGTCAATTTTTGTATTATATGTAATTTTAAAGTAATAATTATTATTATTTCTTTGGCTTTTAATTTTATAATTATTATATTTTATATAATTTGAATTGATTTTACAATTTAATAGTTAATTTAAATAAATGATATATATATATATATATATAACATTCGTTATTTTGCAAATGATGATAAAATAAATACGTGTATTATTTCGTCTATAGACACATTTTATTTAATGTATTTTGTTTTATTTAAAACTTCAAACAATTTGAGACATTATAGACTGGTCTTTTTAATAGAATTAAATTCAAAAAATCTGGTCAAAGAGAAGAAAAACATTTTATGACATCCCTCTTATACTCCTAAATCTACACAATATGTACTCGTAAGTAAATTGGGGGAGGACATGAAGAATATATATATTTATATTCAATCATCGAACGTTTTTTCAACATACCCCTTTTTCCAATTCACTGGCCTTTGTAGCAGTGCTATCTGCCCTTTGCCATGTCTCTTCTTATCTTATATTATTGTTCCTCACTGACCTTTTGAAATTTCTATTTTCTATCTTTCTCTCTCAGTCGCATTAGAGTATTGAAGAGAAATACCACGAAAACGAGCACGAACACGAATTCATCGTTTTCGCTCTGTGCTCGATGTTTGGTCACCGAATTATTTCTATTTACATTTCAATCGTATTCCGTTAAATTATGTGACCGGTTCTATAATATATATATATATATTTATATATATATATATATATATATATTTATATATATATTTATGTGTGTGTGTGTATGCATTTATGTGTATGTTGTCTACCCTATGTAAGAAAAAAACGTCAAAGGCCATGTACGGAATTCTGAGTGATATTTTTTCTTATTGCGAAATCGAACGAAAAAAAAATTCACTTCCTATTATTTATTTACCCTGTACTCGCCAACAGCTGTTAAGGCCAAGTGGTTGTTTTTTATCCTTTTTAGTTAGAAAATAAACTCCTACTTGGGTAAATGGGTGCAAAATTGAAAGGCACTTAAAGTAAAACTCTAAAGAAACGTGCGAAAGGGTCTGGCCAAAATTCGATTACGATGGACAATATAAAAAACCTATAAGTCTGTATATAATGCATTTTAGGGTCGGTCAATGGCATTTAAATTACGTTTTTCTAAGCGAATTGAATTATTTTCGTTTTAACGTAGATATAAATTCACTTAAACTTAACAAAAAGCTGTTGACTCTAGGGAACTAAATTTTGGTCATCCAGTTATTTTATATTTTTTTTTTTTATAATGTGACAGTTGTTCATATTTTCGAGATAGAAATATATAACACATTATTTTGAATAATATTATTCTATAATACCTACTTATTGAATTATAATTATAATACCTACTAAATCTGTTCATCTTATATTTAAAAATCACCATTTTGTATTCATAATAGAACTACATAAGCCAATCGGGTAACAAATTACCATGCATATTTAACCCTTTATATCACCCCTTTTTCATAACGGTTTTTTATAGGCTGTAATGTTTTCCGATAGGGATAACTACTAGCTAATAAGGAGAGTATTTTATAGGTATTATACTTGTGAAAAATCCGTTACAAAAAATGTCGTTGAATTAATGAACCTCCCTTTAATATTTCCTGCTTCCTCAGTAACTCATATAAAGCCAAGGATCTTAAGTTTATATACTTTTTATAAATACATTTTTTGATGACAAAAAGGAGGGGTGTACCGGGTACGTTTCAACACAAGCACGTGACGCAGGTGGTAAAACCAACCGTTTTTTTACCCTTTTTAACGCAGGTATGAAAATGAATAAAAGAGCTGAATAAATAGCTCGAGCCAATGGGGTGAATTTTTTACCCCCTTTGAATAACAACTACTGCGCACTAAATCTAGTATGTTAAAAAAAGTAATGTTACATGTACCTATCAGAATATAAACAATCTGGCTATTCATTGATTGAAAATATGGCATTTGGTCTTACTGTTGGCACAAGTTATGCTGGCATGCGCTACATTTAACCCTTTTACTAAACATACAGGTAATAAAAAGGGAAATTTTGTCACGTGACATATTGAGCATTATATTCACTGGAGGCGTAAGTTACTATATTTTAATGTAATTATTAGATTCAAAATGTAATATATTTTATTTGTTTTATATAAGATAATTTAAATATATCGTATATATAAATACAAGTATAATGAATTAAATATATTGGATTAATTGTACTTTTATGTATTATACATTAATTTATATATGTATTAAATGTATAATTTATACATTTAATTTTAAATAGAAATTATTTCATTTTATGCCTAAATTTTACTATGGATATTAGTATTCAAAATAAAAATATAAAATTCACAATTATATAATATTATATATATATATATAATATTACCTATGCAATTTACAAATCAGCTATGCACACTTAAACACACCTGCTTTAAAAATGGTTGAAGTAATCGAGAGCAAAAAAAAAAAAAACAATGAAAAACTCTTTGATATTAGCAGGGGGCGTAGGGGGTAAATACAAGAGATGGCCTTGTAAATGTAGACATTGCAAGGATATTGGAAATACATTTTTTTTTTATGTTAAGGGACTATTGCATTTCAACAGCAGGTGTTACGAATCTCTGATTTATATGTGCAGACATGCGAAAATCGCATAAAAAAACAAACGAGTGTGCGAGGGTGGCATCTTGTAATACGATGAAAACATACCATCATAAACTCGTACTTGTATATCATTCACCCCTTTTTATATTCGGTCATAATTTTTTTCTTCTAGACCTATGTGATCTCTGTTAAGATTTTCTCAGCGATTTTCAGCCCTTGTCATAACTATGTGTTACTATAAATTGTTTGATTAAATCAACCAAATGATAAAAAAATTCAACTTTATTATATCCTCGTGTAAAAATGATTTCAAAAATATCTAAATAATAATTATTAAAAATATAATAAGTACTTATTAGGTAAGAAACAGTTATTTAAATTAGGGGTTTTTTTTATAAACATACTAGGTGTATTAATTGTATTTAATAAAATGTTTTTTTAAAAAATATCATTATGTAACAACTAACAAGTACTATAAGCGTGTGGACATAGATAAGCGTCTATATAGCCAAGGGCGAGGGATCGTGTTTAACACGCGTGAAATGAATAGTCCAATATAGTAACGTTATAGGGAGTCATTTTTTATTACGGGAAAAAAATGATAGCTAAAACCGGAAGATAACTTTATACCTACTTAAAATAAAATATTCTGAACATCAAAGAAATAAATATCTCAAAACGCTATATAATAAATATTGAAAAAAAATATTTATTCAAAAATTATCAACGGGGTGCCAAGAATGTACGAACGTGTTTTACAGTCCATTTTGAATTCAGGGATTGCATGCAGATTATCATGCAGGGTTTCTCAATGTATAAACCTATTTTTTTTGTAATTTTAAATTTAATATTTAGTTGTATCATAATATATAAAAAGAAAATATCGTAAAATAATAACCAAAAAATGTTTATAAACTATAACCAACTATAATATTTAATATAACTGATATACATTATCTTTGAATAAAACATTATATGTTATTGAAATATGATTAACCAATGACCAAGGTTTATGCGTGTGATAAACATTTATGTTTACTGATTGTGAATTGTACATTTTTCTGTAGAAATTTTGAGATACAATTGGGCATATTGAAAAGGTTTACAGTAAAACAACATTTATATAAGTAGGTAATACAAATGTAGATTATAATAAAGTACTTATGTACCAGTATACGGTCGTAGGAGGAGGATAATAAAGAGCATCAGAAATTGGTTTGAATTTATTTTAGATAACTGTTTGTTAATCTGTATTAGATTCATGAATGTTTTTGTCGTGACTTACGTTTATTAATTTTTGTATACATAGGTAGTAATGAAGTTAATTACAATTTATAAAAATCATAGAACATATTTCTTGTCTTTACTTTTTATTATGTCTAGAATAACCTAAATATTATTCAATTAAATGCTTACATTTTAGTAATTTTCGTATAAGAATCACAAACAAAATTTTAATTTTAACTATCTATTGTCAAATATGTAAACATACATGTATATATAATGTATATTGACTCATTTTTTCACGTGTACTATAAATTCAATCAAGTATCCAATTATACATTATTTAGCATAATATTTTTGTTAGGTATGATTAAAATGCAAAATTCGTGTGTATTTACAATTTTTTAAATAGTTTATAATTTAAACTATGATTATTCACTTTCTAAGTTTCTATGAAATAAGATATTTAACTTGGAGAAAGTTTTAAAAAATTTAGTATAAGCGATAAATAAATTATTCTTTTCTATACGCTTTATTTTTCTGTATTACATGACCAGTCGATACCTATTGCTTGTACGGATATGATAACTCCACATTGTTTACATCGTATTAATATATATTTTATACTATTGATTGTTAAATTTTTCAAGACGTAATAAAGTACTTGTTGTGGCTTTCAGAGCGTTTCTAATTTCCATTTAAGAAAAATGTATCTATTTTAATAAACCTATATATCATTACGTATCTAAAGTATTTTTATTATAAGTGTTAATTATAATCGTGTACTATATTTTTATGTAGGTATTAATTCTTAATGACAGAATGTAGTAGCACACAACGCGCATGTAGTTTCTCACTATAAGGGAAGAAGAAATTTCAACTAATGTCCGTGCGTGTAGGGGAAATAGATATTTATTATTAACAGCTTTTAGAGTTTGGGGTGTTGTAAGGGACTGAGAACTTTATATGTGTATAGTAGTGATGAACATTAATGAAATAGTTGATGGCAAATAATTGCAGGGTATATTTCAAAGAGGGTAAAGATTCGATTTTTGTCAACTTACTTAAAAACAAAATTATAAAATATAATTGTGCTAATTTGTTCTTTATTTAAAGTCTTATAATAATATAATTTATTTTCATATCAGAGTTTCTATTTTAATATACAATTACATTCTGTTTCTGTTAGTAAGTTATTACTATTAGGAAATATATTATTATTTTATACAAATATTATATTTACCTGTATATGGATGGTTATGTTTTTCGTAGAAATATTAACAAAAATATATGCTGGTCAGTGCATTGGTGTCAAGGGTATAATCTTTTGTTATATCTCAGGTCACAGGGTCTATTCAAATTATTTTCAAAGAATCACTCTCATACCTGGGAAACGACCAAGTGGTCAAACCAGGATTAGCATATAAATATAATATGCAGTACACATGTGTCGAAGATTATAATATGTATAATAAAATATACATTTTAAATGCCCGTATCGACCCTGAATCGGCGTTTTCAAAACTACTGGTGGTATTTGTATGGTGTATTTTTACAATGAATGGAAGCCTGGTGTTATTGGAAATATCAAATGCAAAATTATACACACAATATCTAAGGCTGCAAATGTAATATCCTGCTAAATATTATAAACCACACGCGTGTGGAATATATATATATACCAAATAAATATGGCGATTATCTTTGTGTTTACAGTTTTTTTTTTCATTTGCATATCGTGTTGTACAAAGCTTAGTGATGAAAATACTGACCAGCATAAATAAAATAGGTGTTTCTACGCATTTGGCCAGTACAAAGAAAGGGGATATTTGTTAAGCCCTTCATTTTAACGTATATACTATTCTATTCGATTAGGGGTTTTCTAAGACCTTTTGAACCATACTTAAATTATTAAAATAGTATTCACCAGTACTAAGTTTTATATTCTTTTTCGATAAAAATTCAAATTATGTTCATTTTATTCTCGCTATACTCTCAACTCAACACTGATGTCTATTTATTTATTCATTTTTTTCCATAAAAATAACACGATTTAAATTATTTGCCCTTCGGTGCAGAATGATTCAGACTAACTCGTATATGCAAGATTTGCTGACCCCTATACAACCGTCCGCCCCCGAACCAACATCTGCGATGTATTGGGGAATATAATGAATATACGTGCGGCAAACATTTACAGAGCTGTATTACTATAATGTATTCCGTGTACATATATCCAGTTTCGAGACAAAAACTACCCTCATTTTTGGGGATTTTTCGTTTATATGTATATATGGATTACGCATGCACGGTCGCTCTTATTTGCGAGGGTATTAGAATATGTCACACACAAACAACGATCAATATCTAAATGAGTCATTCTGCAAGTTAGTGAGATCAATAGGTCCTTTATATACGAGAATAATTATTATAGTTTGCTGTCAAAAATATATTTACAATTTTAACATAGACTATAGTTATACCTGCTGGATTGTTTATGATCATTACTTTGTAATAATAAATTCGATGCTAATTTAAACATCAGTAACTGGCTATAACCTAACATCAGTTTTAATAAATACTAAAAAACGTATACAATTTCAATAACATGATTTTTGTTTTCTAAATATTATAGTAAGACAATAATTGAGTAAATGTTTGTTTTGTTAGTCAGTATATTTTAATTATAATGACCTATAAAATATGTTTATATATAATGTATTTTGTATAATATTAAGATTCTGTATTATATCATGTTTTGATTAGTTGGTCATGTTTATTACTACAATTATACAAACTAAATTAAAAAAAAAAAAAAAACAGTTTTATACCATTTTTAGTTTTTATAATATTTATCTATCAAAAACATAAAACATCTCTCAAATTAATTTATAAGTACCTACATATATACAGGTTTTTTTTTATATAATATTTAACTAAGTTTGAGTAACTGAATAATTTATAGATACATATGTATTTAATGTACAAAAATAGATACAATTTAATAAACTAGTTTTTGAATATTTTATTTGGTACAAATTTCATACGATTCGTCAAACTTAAATACATACTTGACAAATATTCCTACATATCCCTTCATCATATATCATTTCTGTAAAATAATTATTAATTCATAACGCTGATTTTTATAAAATATTTATAAGTGAAATTTCAAAAATAATTTTCAAGTACCTAATGGTTTACTATTATTTATATTTTATTGATTTTGATTTATTGATTTTATTGGCTTGTTCGACAAGTTCTTTGGCGTATAAATTTAAATTCTCCATCACCATTCACCTTTCGTGTTTGTTTTCTCTCAAATAAGGGGATCTCAGGAGAAGAAAAAAAATGAAGTCCACCGAGATTAAACGTAATAAATGGCCATAGGGTGTTTAGGTTGTCTTTTTTTAACGCGTTACGTTCATATAAATAAGACACATCACTTCTGACTAAATCGCACTTTCGAACACGAAATGTCACCCTTGGGAAAACATACTACTTATAGTCTTTATCTTTTTTCACTCGTCTTGTATAATAGTTCAATGTGTTTTGTGAATCCATAAGTCTTGTAAATCTCGTGAATTTTCATACATTCGCTATGGTCATTTTATTTATATAGCTAGGTACCTAAATATGTATGTCTATACGATTTTTCACATTATATTTTCAACGAGTTGCAATTTATATTAATGTATTATATAAAACGTGATCGGTGTTATATTACTTATGACAATATATATATATATATGTAAGTAGTTTTTCTTTACTTAGATATATTAAATAATATGTTTCATTAGATTCGATATTTTAAGCCCATTGGGAAATTAAAAGTTACCTAGTTTATTTCCTTGTTTAATTTAAAAATTAATCGGTTTAATAATAATAATAATACAAGTATAACTTTGTTCATCAATGAACCTGAATTCTCCCATGGGAAAATATTATATTACGAATTTTATTATCAGTACCTTTATTGTGTAAATAAAAATATCTTTAATTGTTAAAAAATTATTGAAAAATATATACTTATAGTCTTTAATATCATATGCTATATATTGTCTACAATAACGGTCTTTGATCATATTCCTTTACAAAAGAAATATGTATTTTGATGATAAAATACGGCAGTTTATAAATAAGATCTATATATAGGTATAGTTATATATTATCTCAAGTTGGTTTTAATAAATAAATCTCGTGTAATTATCTTTAAGCAATGTTACAGTTATATTAGCATGAGCCCCACAACCCTTAATTTTTACCCCTTTTTAAGTGTAAAATTATCTAGAAATCTAAAATTTGCTATGTTTTTCATTACAGGTGCTGATGCCGAAAGTATAAAAAGTGCCAAGTCTCCATCGCCTATCCCAGAAGAAGGTAAGTTAGGAAATATGTGACCTACCTATAGGTATTATATTAAACTCTTTATTTTACATATTCAATGATTTATAAATTTGTTATATACTATTTCAAAGTGTATATATTACTCTTGTGGTTTAACCTCAATCATAACTTCAGGGGTCAAATTCATATAAATGTAAAATCATATAAGAGGGTGAAAATGGGGTAAAAAGATTCAGACTCCCTATTTCTGCATATAAAAACTTCATGGCATAGGCTCAATTTGTGTGAGCGTGGACCCGTAAAACTATATTTTTGGCTTTAAAATCTACCCTAATCGTTTATGAGAAAATATTATTTTCATGATTGACACTGAAGGAAATTTATTTTTTAGGGTAAAAAGTATAATTTCGCCCGCATATAGGGGTTAAAGTGATTCAACAAGATTTTCTCTAATTTGTAATGATAATATACAAGTTTTTAAAATGTATAAAACTAGACCTAATTTTAACTTAATTGAACACACTTTAGAGTATAGACTATATTTATTTTATATTCAACGAAACCAGACATACGGGCACCAGCATAATAGCTAGAAGATTTTCAATTACTGATTGGGCATAAAATCTGGTACAACCCCTCTATACTCTATATTTCTATAATTTTATAGTTTCACGATATATATTTATATTTTTTATAACTTGATGTGATAACTTGTTATGATATATAAATATTAAAAAAGAGTACTAATATAATTTAGAAAATATTTAATTACTATTAGTGATTGAATTGGAAAAATAAAAGAAATGGGAATATGAGACTTAAAAAAATAGTATCTTTGGCAATGATTTTATTTCTATCCTAAGTAGCACCCATAGACGCTTCGAAAAATTAAAAGAAGTAGGTATGGTTATTTTTTTTAAAAAAAAAAGTAGTAATCCTTCCTTCACGTCCCCCCCCCAAAAAAAAAAAAACCAGTAATGATTATAATGTAATTATATTATGATATAAATTTGTTTATATTATTTTTAATTACATAAGTCCGTACGATTATAGTATACCCATAGACACCTCTTACTATATATTTATATATTATAATACCTAGTAAAATTGAAACGTCAGTCATGTCATATCGATTACAACATTTTAGAAACGTTATTGGCATTTATAAATTGGGCGTGTGTTTGGTATTCAGTATTTTAAAAAAAGGGGTAGTTGGAAGCCATGTTCAATGTGAACCCTCGTTTGCATAACTAACCAATTGCAAAAGTAGTAGTGCAAAAGTGCACGACTTAAATGCGGGGTTAGTTTTTTTTATAATCGTCTTTTGTCCCTACACACGATTCATCATCCATCCAATCACGGTGTTGTACGCCTGTAGTACTACTGTATTATACAAGCGTAAATTATTCGATAATAATTTTTTTAAACCCTTTCACTAAAAAGGGTGAACCTTGTAGTAAATAACACCCCTTTTGAGCACGAGCCATGATACATAAAAAGTATTGTACATCAAATGATTTATGTATGAATTGATAATACTAATGTCTAGTAAATCTTGTTTAAAAATGTTTAATCTGTTATGGAACAGTTTTGTATGAATTTAAAAATATAATTAATTATTTTTGTGTTATAATAGATGATAATCATGATGCGGAAAGGGTGGACGATATCGTTGATCACAGTGAGGACAGTACTGGAAGTGATTTGTTGCTCAATTCAGATGGATCACCAGACAGGAATGGAGCATTGAATTTGGTAAATATAAATAAAATATATAGGTATTAACTGTTACTATATAGTCTACAATTAGTAATTAATAATTATGTACATTACCTGTAACAAACAAAAAGGAATATTTAATTAATGTTTAATGTTTAATTTGTAATTAAAACAAAACTCAACTTTAAAATATGAGCAATTTTTTAAATAATATCTATTGTATAATATTATTACGAATCTTATTAATTGTGCCCAATGTACTATATTACTACGTACAGTGAGTATTACTATTACCTAAACATCGAAATGAGATCACGATATAGATAAAACTAATCGATTTTTTTCTACTTTTCTATATTTATATCGTGTTTATTGTGTACGGTTTTCGGTTATACTTCAAACGCATCGTTATATATATGACACCCATGTCGTGTATATCGTATAAATATATTTTTTATAACATACATAATGCACAAATATCTAATTATCTAATGATATGCTTGTTATATAAACCAACTGTAGATATACATAAATAAATAGTAATATACATCATAAAGGTATAGGTTTAGATTATTATTTTTTTTTTATACTTGCGCAGTCGAGCATAGAATATTAATTCAATTTTTCGTATCTTATGTTTCCAGATCAATATAGGCCATAAATATCTATATTTTTTTGTATATAATATTTAATATTGTAATGTTAAGTGTGTTAACAAATCGGATGGTGTTTGTTTTACGCCTTGTCGTTGGAGGTGTTTTGATGTAGCCCTGGGGGACACGTGATTATATAAACCAAAATATATAGCGCTACCCGACTGTAATAAATTCCGCACTCGCACTAATTGCGCGTGTCTGTTTAATTATTAGTGTACGTATGTATACAGAAATTACAACGGTCAACGGTGCAATGTAATATAAACGACGGCATATTTTTACGTTACTATATTATACGCTGCATCTGCGGGGCGTTATACCCACAGGCCTGATAATTATTGAAGTCAGAAAAAAGATTATCCTGTATATATTATATATTTCTCCGAATATTAAACTGAGTTGTATTCTCCTCGCTCTGTATAGTACCTATATAGTTACCTATTTATATTTGTATAATGTGTTCTTCATATTTTTTTTTTCTAATGATATATTATAATATATTAATAATTTTCTAACCTATTATTTAGTTATTACGGACCATTATTACGATTAACTCCTGCGCTCATACAATTTGTATTTATAATGTACATTATACCTATATATATATACGCAAATAGTATAATTATTTTACATTTTGTATACCACCTACACATTTAAATGTCTGATCATTTATTTTGACTTTATACGCATGTATTAATAGTCACACGATCTCTTCTATATTAGGTAAATATAATATTATTATAATAGTAATATATTCCAAATGTCCGGTCAACATGCCTTTGAAACCTTTTACTACTTCCTTCCGAATATTTAAACATTTACAGTCCATTGAACATCATACATCGATAAGTTCCTATATTATGTGGCGTAACTTGAGGCTAAATTTAATATTCGACCCTTTTTTAATATAGTCTGGCATAAAAAGAGTGGTAAAAAAGAGCCAAGCGAATGCTATTTAAATAAATAAAAAACTCATATAAGACGCAAAAAAAATATATATATATATCCCCTTTTCGATTTTGGCAAACATGCTGTGTATGTCTACGTGTTGTCCTGTATAATATATATACTTAGAACTCATTGAATATGTATCTACAATAAAACACACATAAAGAACTGTTTTGCCCAGTTACACATACACCTATACGGCTGTATAGCGTATCGGATATCTCGCCGTGTTTATGTTTTATTATCAACAATTTATATACAATTTTTTTTATATTAGTAGTACCTATATAAGACTACCGTTTAAATTTGAAATTCAAATTAGAAATTTACCATTTTAAATTTCCATTTAAAATAGTCGTACCTACTGTTTTTATTTGTTTGGAAACAAACGATTTTGTCGTGACCGTCCATTACTTTGTATAGAATATCTATTATAAATAGTAAATACGAATAGAACTCTAGTTGAAAAGTTCAAAATAAAATTATGCAGTGACAATTCTATGTAAGATTTGATCTGATATTAAAATAAAAAATAGAGGGTGAAATAAAAACCATGAATGACTAGTTGTTATATTGAATTAATTATTTAAATACGTGTATAGTTTAAGTATAATAATATTCATTATTGTAGTATAAGAATATATAGGTTATTTATATTGATAACAAAAAATCATAAGAAAATTTATAGTATTTGCCATTTGGTAGGTACATAATAAACATGATCAAGTAAAAATTTCGTTGTCGGAGTCCATTTATAGTGCTATAGGTACTTAGGTACTATGGGATAAGGTATCCCATATTATACTATACTGTTTGTTTGAAGTTCACTAAGAAATAATATCACCGTGTTCACTTTTATCGGATAAAATCGATATTCGCAAGGCCATGGTGGGATTATTTTTTCATTAGCTCTTAATAAAAGTTTCGCAAAACCCACCGACTAGTGTCTTACGTCCTAAAGGGCAACCGCGTGTGAAAAACAACACTATATGTGTATCAACGAGGGAAATAAGTTATAATTAAATAAAAGGAAATTTGACAGCCGTCTTGTATAATATATATCGAGCCTCTCTCTTTTTTTCGAATCACACACACGTAGTGAGAGGGGGGGGGCAAAGAAACAATGACACTCACTACACACCGGTCGATGCGAGTTGATTAATAACTTGTGCACGAACCCCAAAATCATCTCTGCCGCCGCGTTGTCAACGCCACCGTTACCAGCGAGCCTTACCCCTGTATCTAGCTACCTACTTTTATCTAATGGCTTTTCCTAGTAAACGACGACCGCAAATAATTATTTTTCCCGAAAGGTTTTCTCGTCGCTACCATACGTGTCATTGTGTCAATATGATAATTACATATTATATATTAATATAACGTATACTTTACCGTTTCATAAAAAAAAACTTATATATAATTACATAGGCAGACATAACGTATACGCACGCGCGCGATAGTTTTTTTGCGCGAATGTCACGAAAAAAGATAATTGAAAATCGAGGGAAAACATATATAAAAATCGTTTGAGATAAAAAAAAAACGACACTGGTGTAAACAAAATTACGGAAAAAAAATTAGAAACCGATAAAAACATCGTAGCCGACTGGTGTTCAATTACAATATTTTATAAGGCGTGTAAAGTTTTTTCGGTGTTTATTACGCGTTTTGTGTATAATAATATTATTATATTGTAGGTGTAATTCTATAAAATGACTAAATATATATATATATACGTATGTGACAAAACTATACCAACTATAATATAGTTGTATTGTATTGCGATTATATTATTATTAAAATTTAAAACAAGTGTCATAGTATGTTAAAAAGAATATTATACTGACCTTGTGTATTGTCACGTCCTTTCTATCTTCGACCGCTTAACATTAATCGTTTTTCCTGTTTCATTTTATTTATAATATAACATGTTCCGTAGGCATAAGTCACAACATTTAACGAAAAAACAAACAATAATAATATATGTATAAAGAGAGAGAGAGAGTGAGAGAAAAAACACTCGTCACACACACACTTTTCTACCTGCGCGCATAGTGTCGCGTTACTATTAGTAGGTGTACACACACGACTGTTGAGTGCACCAAATTGTTGTAACGGCTGTCTATGGGAAAATATCGCGAGAGCTTTTTTTTTTTTTTCTTCGAAGTTTAAACGCGAGCCGACCATCATTTGGCGATGACGACGCGCGACGCGACCGCGTTTATCGTCCGTGGACTTGGAAGAAAACGTGTTTTCGTGCGCTTTTTTTTCTTCGTCGTTCGTTTTTTGCGTCTGGTTTTTAAACTTGCCAGTTACCACTCAAATTACACCGCGCGTGTCTCACCATCAGCATCGTCGTTTTTTCCTCGCGTTTTTCGTTAATCGGTTCACGTTACCTTACGCGATAAATATTTTCGCAATTGGTCAAAAACCACGATTTTGCGTTTTATCTTTTTCAAAATATATGCGATAGGTAATTTTTTTTCGTCATTTTCATGTCAACATCCGACCAATATTATTCTATAATTCTTTTCATTCCTTAATTTTTTTTTTTTTTTTTACATTTTTAATAGAAACCTATTATTATTTTTTATTTCACGCATAGGTATAATATGTTTCCAATAGGTATTGTATAGTAAGATACATGGTTTTGTATGCTTACTGCATTAGCAACACTTGCGTTGTCTATTTATTTTGTATTTATTCATTTATTTAGTGAAATCTGTTTTTGTTATTGCGACAATTTTTTTTTTTTTATCAAAATAATATAGACTATTTTATTTTAATTTAATAACCTATACATACATATCAATTAAAAATTAATTATTTTAATTATTTTTTCACAAATTATTTTATTGCTTAAAAAATTATGAATGTTTCAATATTTGAACAGTTTTATTTGAATTTTAGGTTTCACACAGACATTCTGGGAGTTCTTCAAGCTCAGGTGTTAGCAGTACAGGACCATCAGGAAATTGTTCAGCAAATGTAACAAGTGGCAGTGATCCATTAGCTGCTTTACAAAATCAGCAATTTGCACAGGTATGATAATTTAATTCATTCATTAAATTTTATAAAATAGATAAATTATACTCTATAACCCTATGCATTTATTTTAAACATTTTATAGATTCCTGGATTAGGAGTTTTATCACCACAAAGTAATCCATTGATTGGAAGTCCTCCAGGCGGCCAATCATCTCTTACACCTCAAGAACTACAAGCACTTTTCCAGCAACAAATTCAATATTTATTAATGAGACAGTCTACAGCAACACATGGGAGTCAGACTCCATTCTTTTTTCAAAATCAAGTAAATTCAATAGAAAATTATTTAAATCTTTACATTTTATTGCATTTTGTGTAGGTGTATTAATTATTATTGATTATTAAAATTTAGGTTCACCAAGCATTGACTCAAGCATCACTTCAACTACAACAGATCCAACAGGCTCAAAACATGACTAACAATCATCAACATTCTCCAGTTGGTAATGGTCCTAATCATTTGACACGACCAGCTAGTTCATCAACACCATCTCATCATTCAAAACATTCTGCTCAAACCCAATCGTCCAATAATGACTTGGATCCATCGGCAGCAGCAGCTTTAAGCCGATTAGCAGAAACTAAAACTAGCACTGATGATACTACTGATCTCGAGGAATTAGAACAGTTTGCAAAACTTTTTAAACAAAGACGCATTAAATTAGGTAAAAAAAAAGATAACTCCAAATTATTAAACAAATTTAACTAATTATATCCTTTATTTATTTAGGATTTACTCAAGGTGATGTAGGCCTAGCAATGGGTAAATTGTATGGCAATGACTTTTCTCAAACAACAATATCTAGGTTTGAAGCGTTGAATTTGTCATTTAAAAATATGTGCAAGCTAAAACCATTGTTGCAAAAGTGGCTGGTTGATGCTGATAGTACAATGACTAACCCCAGCGCCTTGTGTAATCCATTGACAACACCAGAAGCTATTGGTAGACGCCGCAAAAAACGCACATCTATTGAAACATCCATAAGATATTCTTTAGAAAAAGCATTTAGAGCAAATCCTAAGCCAACATCTGAAGAAATATCTATATTAGCTGATAACCTCTCTATGGAAAAAGAGGTAGTACGTGTATGGTTTTGCAACCGCAGGCAAAAAGAGAAACGTATTAATCCGCCTACAACAACTATGGCTGGTCAAACCACATCTACCAACACGGATATGTTTACTGCTTCAATGTCAGTGCAAAATCAGAGCGATATGTTTCCCATGTTAACATCTCCAGGGCATCCACTTGCACTAGTATCATCTCCATCTATTGGAGGGCATCACCACCACCATCATCAAAGTAACAGTGAGTGACATTGGTCCATCTCATCGTCCCTAAATAATGGATTTGATGAGCTCGGCCAACGTAGATACTTCAGGGCTCCTATTGACAGCAAATTATCACTTTGTTAGTCTTATTAATTTTTGTATTGACTCTCACACTGAAATTTATCAACAAATTCCTATTTGTAACTAAACATTTAAATAACTATATTATTTTAAATAATTTAAAAATTAACCCACTCCCCCCAGAAATAAAAACAACCCTCGCAATACTTAATTAAGTGAATTTTGATTTTATTTATTACAATGTAATGGTTATAATATAATATTTATGTATACACATAACATATATGTATAAATAGTTTGTACATAAAACTTATTTTGCAACAAAGTAATAGCGATTAGTATTAAAATATAACTAATAATAACTTAATTTTAGATGGTATTTCTGTTTGATCTGTGTTAACAATGTTAGTGAAGCATTCAATTTATTTTGATATTGTAAATAGCAATGTTAAATTTGGGGATTAATCAAAATAATGTCATTGTCGGTCTGAAAATCAAATGGTTTTTTATTACAAGCACTTATTCTTTTGTTGGTTAACTTATTTATGTAAGTATTATTATTATGTTTATTTTTTCATTGAAAACTATGGTAGTGTTCTTAAAATTGTTAATAATATTTACATGCATTTTATTCAACAAGAAGTTTTAAAGTATTTGATGCCAAGTTAATTTAATCTTAGAAAACTGCCAACAAATGTTTTGTAGAACACTTGTACGCATGTTAAATTTGTTATCATTTTATATTGTTACTTTTCTGCATTACACTATTAAATATGGTGTTTTTTTGATCACATATAGTTCCCTCAAGTAGAATCTATTATATTACAATTATACAAATACTTATCCTGGAGACTTGAAGCAGTACAATTTATTATTATTTATCCTTTTTTTCCTACTCTAATTCGAAAAACATTTAATGAGACAATAACAATTTTTGTAATTCACTTTTTGCTGTGTTTTATTAGTGTGGCTTTATATATTTAATGCATTTTAATTTTATAAAATGTGTTCAACTTAATAAATTTAATAAAAATCAACATCTATCGGTTTTTGGGTCCATTCAAAATCTATAAAACTTACAATTCAAATTCACATATCATAATCCACTGTTTCGTTTATATTTTTTAGTTTCTCAAAAGTTCCTAAGTCTTGCCTGTGAGGCAACTGTGTAGTCATACAATTCTTATCATAATATAAGTCTTATAGAATAAATGCTGGTTATTATTTAAAAATTATTTCAGTAAGGTTATAAACAATTTTGAATAATAGTTTTAGCGGTAGAAAATTGTATAGGTCCAGTAATATTATCAGCCTTTTTACAATACCTATTTATTTTGATTGATAAATTAAGTTTTTTCTATTATAGACTCTCTAAAAAATAATATTAATATACCATTAATATATATATATATATATATATATATATTGTTCCTACAATTATGTGTTCAACGTCTTTCTTTAATCTTATAGCTAAAAAATATAACCTTTATAACGCAGGCAGGTTCACATATCCCTTACCTTGACATACAATTTAAATAATTTAAATCTGACTCATACTTTAACAATTAATTTTTCATAAATTAAAAGTTATGCTTAAATGTTTTGGTTACTGGCTTAAAGTACAGATACAGTATTCGTTTGTAGACAAGACATTTGACCCTAACTATGAACGGATCTAATAACCGGTTATTGAACATTTTTGATTTCAATAATATTTTAAAATTTCATATTTTTAAGTTGTGCTGTGCTACACAAGTTAACAGCACTATCATCTTCAGTAACAAATATAACATCCAAAAATGTCTTATGTATACCGTTCCATTGTTCATATCATTAGAATAGAAAGGTGTGTTAACATAAATTTATATATTTGTGTGTAAGTGTATGTTTTTATACAGACATACTGACACACATTTATATTTATACATATAAAAAATATATATATATATATATATACATATGAATGTATAAGTAAATTTAAATAGTTATTAAGTGTATTCATGTTTTTTTATTACTATTATTATTATATTATAAATACTAGGAACTGTAATATCGGTTTTGTATACGTCAAAAGTCAGGTAACTAAACATTAAGGTGACATTAATTTTAGTTTATTAATATATGTAAAAAATTAAGATAATAATAAAACAAAGATTAAATAAAAAATACTTGTACCTTTTTTTTATTTTTTGGTTACCTGAATCGTATCTCCATTATTTCCAATTCTGTTATACTATAAAACAATATTAATTTTATTAAGACCTTTTAGTTACATAGGTATTTATTTATTACATATTATAATTTGTTTTTCCCCAAACGTTATAGATCAATTTTTGTATTTTTTTTTTTTTTTTTTTTACATTGTATGTATATTTTGTATTTTGTTTAATTTATTTTTGTGTTTTTTTGTTAACATTCCTTATTATAATTTTTTCTGTTGTGAAAACCCTTACACATAAACATAATTATTTAATAAATATTATTTACATTAAAGAAATAATGTAATAATTAGTAGAGTATCTTTCTACTTATTTTATACAGCTCAAAGAATTTTAGAACTGTTTTATTTTTAATATAACATAGACTTATTATATTTTAATCTATCAATACTAAACATTGAAATATTTTCCAAAGATTAATGTAATTGAGTGAAGATATTTAAAATTTGAATGTTGTTTGATTTATAAAAATTGTAATATTCTATTTGAATATTACATCTCATTTATCAATAACATTTACACTGAAAATATTTTGTTTAGTTAATTAATGATACTCTAGATGTACAATTTTTAAAATAACACATATAATAGAAGAATATTTTTTTTTTCTTAAAATTCAATTGACCTAAATATTAAACATTTAAACTGTAAAAACAAGTGTTTTTTCTATGACTCAAAACAATTATTACAACTTTTTAATAAATCATTTTTAGTAGATGGGTTAAAGTAAAAAATTAAATGCATTTAATCAAACCAACAACATAATATTTTAACAGTGGAAACTATCAAGTGTCGATTGGTATGAATATTATAGAAACTGACCTTATTTAAAACATTATATCTTTTTATCTGACAGTATAAAGTTTATTTTTATAATATATCTATAATTCTATATTCTATATATACTAAATTTTGTATTACACTAAATTTATTTATTTAAAACAATTACATGTTTGAGACTCATTCATTAAAAGTTGAAATATTAACTAATGACACTATACATTAGGGTGGTCCTTATTTTCAAACATTCAAATTTTTTATTCAGCAGCACCCCCATTTTATTCAACACTATTTAAAATTAATTTGTATAAATTTTTATAATAACTGCTCACCCCTTCACGTACTGCAAGGGGGTTTAAAAATAGCCAAAGAGGGTAGTTTTCTAGTTTTTTTAGTTTAATTTAAAAACTTTAGTTCTTGCCATAAAAATGTATAAAACATAAATTTTATATCATATTATTCTACATAAAAAACGTATGAACAAAATTTCTATTCATTATTTTACAAGATAAATTAAAATATACAAACAATTTAGTTTATTTTGAAAAACTAAATTATTTCCAATATTTAAATGTACATGATGAATGATACATTTTGCAGCAAGATGTTGTATATCAAAATTATACTAAATTAAATTTTATAAAAGAAAAGTTATTTGTAAAAATTGCATTGGAATGTACGTTTTGCTGTTAGGGTGCAAATTTATATGATATTGTCGAATAATTTCTGAAGGTAGGTTGTCTATTTGGTATTATGCGGGTTGTCTACAGTCGCGATCTATTTTATCTTTAATAAATCTTTTACAAAATAAAATATAACATATTTATCATTTACATTAGGTGCATGTAGAGGCATAGCCAGGGGGATGGTTTTAGTGTTAAAACACCTTAACTCTATTCTATTCATTGTATGATAATCAAAAAATATTTTATCAATATACATAAAATGTTGTTTGGTCACTGATATGTAATATATTATTATATTTTCATTTTAAAAATAGTATTATTATAACATTGTTTTTTTAATATCTATTTAACAATTATAAAAAAATTATTAAATATGTATATATCACATACATAATGTTATACAATTATGAATTACATTAAATATTACAACTTTATAATTTCTATTCTTCATTTCTTTAATATATTTTAAATTGTATTTCTGCACTATATAGGCTCACATATCTCCCCCCACACACATAAATTTCAAAATCATTATTAATACATTTTTTTAGCATAACATAGTCGTATATTTAATTACATATTGCACTCAGACAGTAAATAATTTATATATTATATATTAATGTAAAACTATTTTTATTGTTTTTGTGCAATATTTATCTAACTAATCATTATTATTCTTATCTTAAAACTATTAACTATAAAATAAAATATAAGAAAACAAAAATATATTAAATAAAAAAATTGTAAACAACATGTAACAAAATGTTTTGTAGAAACTAGTTTATAATATAGTTTTGACATAAATACGGTTGAAAGGGAGTTGAGGTATTTTACCACTTAAACCCCCTGGTTATGCTACTGCATTCGCCTAATGTAAATGATAAACGTGTAATATTTTATTTTGTAAAAAATAAAATAGATTACGGTTGTAGACAAACCACATAACAACAAATAGACAATCTACATTCAGAAATTCATAAAATATCACATAAATTTGCATCCTAACAGTGAAACGTACATTCCAATGCAATTTTTATAAATAACCTTTCTTTCATAAAATTTAATTTAGTATAATTTAGTCGCAAAATTTATCGTTCATCATATACATTTAAATAATAGAAATAATCTAATTTATCTTGGAAAATAATTGATATAATAGAAATTTTATTTATACATTTTTTATGTAGAATAATATGATCTAAAATTTAAGTCCTATACATTTTTATGTCAAGAGCTATAGTTTTAAAATTAAAGTAAAAAAACTATAAAACTATTCATTTTGGCTATTTTTGACCTCTTGTGACATGTGAAGTGGGTGAATAACAAACAATAAACCAAATTTTCCTCTTCTATGGCTAAAGACCATCCTACTATACATAGAGAATGTAATAAAATTATTTGATAAATTATTACAAGTCTATATATTTTGCATTCAACTTTGATCAGTTTCCCTATTGAAATAGGAGAATGTTTTAAAAATAGTTTAGTATATAAGATGAGAGGAGAGTGTGGGGATATTTAGTGCATTAAGTATAGTTGATTAATTATGTTGGAGATGGTCAATTTTTAATAAAAAAGCAATATATGTAAGAAACCCTTTCTGGCCTGAACTGTTCTTTTGCTAAGTAGGGGGTATCAAAATCTTAATAAATTACTTATAAAGTAGAGGTATCAAACTATTACACCAAACTCTTAAGATTGAGTTACACAAGAGAGAAACATTTTCGTATTTAGCTTTATGAAACCCAGGACTTTCAGCGCTTTACATACAATAAATACGGTACCATACAGTACAATATGTTGATTGAAGTTTAGAGATAAAGTTAAATGTATACAGAGATCTTTAATGGTAAAAACATGTTGCAGAAGAGTGCTATTATTATTGTAGGAGTAGAATGATTGATTATACCACCTAGAAAAAGTCATAACATGACACTTAGTAGTTAGGTTCAAACGCAGACTAAGATTCTAGGTTATGCTAATACCCATAATGTGAAATTGTAGTCTGGCAATAGGAAATATCATTAGATTTCAAATACATTTTAATATTGTATGTGAAGAGGAAGAACTTAGCCTCGGTGATCAACTTACTAATATAATTAACGAACATGTTAAAAAGTAAGGTACAAAGATGACTTCCTTGAGGTATACCAGACAGTATATTAATTAAGGAAGGCGTACAATTATTCACTTTTACAAACTATTACCCATCTGAAGTAAGAGCATAACTATGAAAGAAAGGGAGGGGTCACCAATATTTAGTAGATCAAGTTAATTTGTGAGGATACCATAGTCAACAGTGTTAGGTTAGTCAAAGGGTTTTTTGAATTCAATAAAGACAACATCAACCTAACTACACTTTTCAATAATGTTGAGCAAGTATGTAATAAAAGCCACACTGCTAGTGGTCATAAAATGATGTATATTTCTTTAAAAATGTAATTCTGTCAATTTTACATTATAAATATTCACCATCAACATATTAGGATTAGAATTCAATTGAAGTTTGTGTTTAAAAATAAAAGGTCATTTAATCTTTCAATTGATAGATTATTTCTTTTTTTTATGACTGTTCCAGCTTCACTAAGTAAACATTTGCAAGTAATACTAGAAGCCACTAAACTTTGGTATTTTTTAGCTAGTAATAATAAAGATGAATATTTTGTTTCATTTTTTTTTTTCGACCATACAGAGAACTTTGATCGTAAAGAATTTTTATTTTAAAATTTTTTTAACTCAAGTTCTGAACTCTTTGTCACCATTAACGATCACAATTTTTGATAATTCTATTTTGATATTGATATCAAAAACATCCATGTTATATATTGATATCATTGGCCAACACTACTTTAGAACTTTAAATACATATCACTTGAGACTAGGAGGACTGGGTCTGATTTAATTTTGAAATTATTATTTATACATGGTGATGTTGCTATATTTTCTATTATTTACTGATGAGATTAAATTATACTATTACACTATATACACATTATACTATTAATTTATATGATGATTCATTGAAATTAATTATTATTTAAATTACAAGTGTATATTTGTTAGGGGTCTGGTATGGTCAAACGGAGTCCAGGTTTGGTTTTTAGGTAGCTATGGGTTTTTTGTCCACGGTAGTGTCTAGAATCTATAGCAAGCCAGCCAAAATTACCCTTAAAAGGTAACCTAACCCAATTGTTTGGTTAACTCAAATATCATGTTCTAGTTAATTAATAACCATCTTCAACCCTTAGACATGTGATTTGTGCAAATATCGAAATATATGAATAGGTATCAAGCATGTGTTTAGAAAGGAAAAGATCATGTAAAACACTACAACAACAGCTAATATTTATATGCAGATTGGTGTTACCTACTCTATACTATTCTGTTCCATAAATAAATATAAAGTAAATATATTAAAATAATGAAATATAATTTGAATCATTATTTTTTTTACAGTACTATAGACGAAGAATTTATAAAATAGATATTTAATTATTTTAAATGAATAAATATGTAAAAAGCAAAATACTAATAATTATTAAAAAAAACATTGATATAATATGAAAAATATATATTATTTTTAAACAGTTTTATATCTTTAAGGATTTATGTATACAGTTTTACATATTGATTTCATTAATAAAACCTACTCAATATAACTTTAAATTAAGTTAAAAATTATTACATTGATTTTATTTTTAATTTTGACAAATATTCTGTTTTCAAATATAAAATTAAAATAAGTGTTATGTCATAATATCATGTAAATAATGCTGTATTTTAGTATGTGAATAAAATATGGTCACTATGCCTTATATAATATGTTTAACAAATTATTTATTGTACTTAATACTATTTTTTTAAACATAAAATATAAATTATTCATAACAAAAATTGTGTTATGAAATTTGGTAACATTAAAATTAAAAAATATAGAAAGTTATATTAATGTAATTATTTTTTTCTATATATATCTATTATATTTACAATAAATATTATTATACAAAGACATTAGAAAACACATTATTTTTATTATTATAATACTTTTATATACAAAATAGAATGTTATCTTAAATAATTATTGAATAGTCAACATCAGAAATAATTTAAATAATTAAAATTAAAACTTACATAACCATCAAAATTTAATTTTGATCAACAATTCTATACTGTGTGAGACAAAACTAACCATGACATGATGAAGTAAAACAAAAATATTGGGTACACAGCTAAAGCCTTCTTTCCATGAGGTTGACTATCACCAAGGAACACAACTGAAGCTAAAACAAAAATTAAAATGTAAAAATTGTTTATGTAATTGCTACATTACAATATAACTTACCATATGTGGCCCACAAAAATGAACTAATTGATATAGAAAATCGAATAAAAAATAAGAAGTTTGTTTGCTCAAATATTAAAATAAATCTGCATACTATTAAGGCTAACACAATTGGTAGTAGACAATACCCTAACACACATACACTCTGGAAAAACGATCTAGAAATAAATAAATAATTAACAAATAATAATTTATGTAAATTCTGTTTTAATTATACATATACTGGATTATTAATATAATAACAAATAATAAGGATATTAATTTAAAATGAATTAAAATTATATTCATAAGTTATGTTATGTGTATCTATCATATTTAATAATTATCATATACTCATCAATAAATTACCTCATGTTTGATTATATATTATGCTAAGAGTTATTGATAAATGTTAACCAATTAAAAATGATACGAAATGTTTAATAAAACAACACTAAATGAATCATATAAAGTAAAAGTTTTATTTGGATTTAGTCAATGTAAATTAGTTTTAAATTCTGAGTGAAACAAGGAATGTATTGGTTTTACAATGTATGAAGACACTTTTTTGGATAGAAATAATTGTCTGATATCTAGTTGTTACTTTATTTAGCTTATTTTTTGAATTTCTCAAAAGTTTTTTCTTGGTAGAAGAAAAGTTATAGAAAATCGGCAACATTTCTGTTATTTAAAATGTTTTTATTTCGTGATAATTAATTGAGTTTTGAATGTAGGTACTAGAAATTTTTAGTATTCTCATAGATAGTTTACACATGTGATAAACTTTTAGAATGGATTATCAGTATAATATATTGTATATAGAGTTTTGCAAAGAATTATATTTTTTAATGCAATATCATTGCTTTTAAATCTTAATTATAATAAATAACTAATTTCTCCGAGGACCAAAGGAGGAACGTCCAAATTCAACATTCCTGCTTTTTTTGTTAATACGTATCCAGTAGAATTGCTATATAGGATTTTATTATAAAGATTGTTTAATTGAAATAAAACAAATTAAACCTATTCTATTAGTTTAATTATAGTTTCTTGCAATATTGTTCAATTTATGAAAAAATAGCTCAAAAATCCTCTCCTAGGCATGCTTAAACTTTCTGATCTAGAGTAACACAGATAAACTTTTATAACATAGATATAGTTTCCCTAAATTTCACGCACAACGTACTTAGCATTTTGTGATATAAAATGTATGTTTTTATTAATAGTAATACAACAATAATATATTCATGTGGATCAATTATTATTAGTCGTGTTGTGAATCCTAATATTCAAGCTCAAACCTAACCACACTATTAAAAATGAAAAATCCAGTTTAAAATAAATTATCAGGATGAAAGTTGGGTTCGAAAATTTGTAATAAATTCAATTTCCGAACAGAACATCCAGAGTTCAGTTCAATTTGAACATAGTAGTAAATATTTTAATATTAATAATTAATAAACTATAAAAACTGACGACTTACATTGTGCCTCCAAGTAATTTTGAATTTAATGTAATAATCACAGAACCTATCCAAATAATAACAAAAACTTCAGCGAACTCAGGCCCTCCATCAGCAACCTGTATTGAATCTGGAGAACCTTGTAAAACCCTAAAAATATATTTTAAGATAAATTATCTGTTAAACTATATAATTAATTATATTAAACAAAAATACTTACATAGCCATAAATGTGCATAGCATTAGTGGACCCCAAAGGTCCCCTAAAAATAAAATATGTTTCTATTGTAGTATAATAAAATATAAAATTATAATTTATACTTACATTCTTTTAGAAGTGTATTTTTTTCTTTTAAATATAATACATGTTTGAATTTCATCCCTACTGCTTTTAAATCTCTCATCTAAAATTAATAATTATCTATAATACAATGTGTAATCAATAATTGAATATACTTAATATCTTTGGGTAGAACAATATTAATTGAAATTTGTTTTTCTACTTGTTATATTTAATAATACACATTTACGTGGGATCTTTAATTAGTCATGTGCACAAGTAATACAATTTTTTTTTCATGTAAATGTGCGGTATAAGGATATATAACAACTGCATATATTAAAAAAAATTCAAATATTATTAATCTACCTAAATATATATATATATATATATATATATATATATACATATTTAATAAACATAATTGTTAGTTACAATAGTAGTTTTAATGGGTTCATCTAATGTATTGAATCCAGGTTCTCCAATATTTTGCATAAGTGATCCAGATACAGTCATTCGTCCTTCTACATTATCCAGTGGACGGTCTTCAATGAACTAAAAATTATGTAAATTAGATATATGAAATACTAAAATTGCTTAATTATTATCATAGATTTTTTTTGTTTGCTATTTAAACAACCTATTAAATTATTATAAAAATTAATAATAATTAAAAATAAATAACTTCATAAGTTAAATAAAAAATAATTACAATATATCTACAAGGTATTTTTCGTTGATGTTTGTAATTTGTCAATTATAATAATTTTAAATAGCAATATTATTGTTATTATATTGGCTTAAAGAAAATTGAAAAAAAAAAATGTATTTTTAATTTAAGTATTATTTTTCTTCCAGAAACTACCATTACAATAAAATGATTAGACAATTAAAGTAATAATTTTCTTTTATTATTGAAAATATTCTAACACGTATTTAAAATAATAAACAATATTATTAATAAAAAATATAAAAATTTATTGAGATCAATAAATTTGGAAATGTATTCCTATACATATAATGTAATTACAACTATACAAGTAATTTATGTACAATCCTATAGTGGTCTTGCAGAGGGGATATGGGGGTCCTGGTAAGTAAAATAAAAAAAATTTCATAATTTAATCAATGGGCTTAGGATTTTGTTATAATATCAGACATATGTATATACACATATTTTTATATCCAATCCATGAAAAAATTCTACGTCTGCCACTGGTATAATGAATATTTTTACTTACGACTGCTGTATGGCCACCATTTGCATTATTGTATGTGTTTAGACCGTTGTTTGTATTTAAAAACTAAAAATAAAATCATGTTTTTTAAATTACAATAAATAAACATACAAAATTTTAAAAAATGATTTTTTGATAATACAATCAATTTGTATACATAATATTATATAAGTCTAACAATATTTAAGTAATTAATAACAGATATCATTAATAAAATTAATTTTATTTTAAATTAAATTTGATTATTTAATACCTATAGTTTGGCATTTTCATATTATGTATGATATGACATTAAACATGTTGAAGTTAAATATATAAACACATATTAGTATAAAAATAATAAACAATTGAAATAATAATTATGAAAAAGTTTAGTATTTTATGTACCTAATATATTATAGACTATATTATTTGACTAATTTCCTATGTTTCTAGAAATCTAAAATTTGTTTCTAAAAATCTGATTTGTTAACCATAAAAAAGGAATAATATGTAATTTACTAATTTATCAATTTTTATTAATATAAACCAGAATGCTGAAAGTTGGATTTAACTAAATTGTGTAGTGAGACAAGTATAGTCAGCTGATGGTGTTAAACGATGCAATTAATTTTGATTATTTCTATCAATATCATAGGTGTAGCTAAATTTCTAGTTCAAAGTATGCAAATATTTTTTTAGATAGGGGGTATTCAAGTTTAAATTTAGTTCAACTTTTAAGATATTTCGTAAGTATTTTCTTCAATTTTCTTGGGTGTTTAGGCGGTTTAAAGCATACCCTATATCTCTTCTAACTATACTTATGTTTGTTATTGAATAAAATTACAACAATCATTATTAAACAACAACTGACAACTAATGTTATACACTAAAAAAAATTAAAAAATCCATAGGTGTTTAGAAATAATAATAATGGAGCATTACTACATAAGTGGGTGAGTATGACTGATAATAATAAATTATAAATCATATGTAATTTAAGAATCATCAGTGTCTCTGTATATAAATAGTATTTATAAATACATATGAATATAATAAATCTAAATAAAAATACATGTACTTCAATTATAAATAGCAAGAATTTTATATAAATTTTTTTTGTTCTTTAAAACAAAATTGTGATTACAAAATACAATTTAAATATTAACAAATTTAAAAATGTACATAATTGTAATTTTGTATCTCCATTATTTGTTTTAATAATTTTACAAGAATTTAAAAATATATATAATACTAGTACAATTATTTATTGGCCATTAATAAATAATTTTTTTGTTCCATATTAATGAAACACGACAGTATAATCCTGACCATATTAATTATTTTATATTATTATAGTCAAATATATTTAAATTGTTAATCCCATTCCATTATGCACCTATTAGCATTAAATTTTAAGTAGGTATAAAGTTATTAAAACAAAACATTATTTATTATTTTAAAAAAATTCTATACAAAAATAAATTGTATGTTTTATTACTTATTCAGAGATCAACAGAATATAACTTACATCCATTATCGTTATTTGTATTACTTATTTTTGCGATTAATATTATATTGATAATGAGTAGCTGAAGACTAAATTAATTGTTTTTACACAAAATTATTTGAACAGAAAAAACAGTAATATAACTCATATACATTTTGTATTGGGTCATTTATTGTTTAAAGAAAATTTATAAAATATCAATTATCAAGTTATACGATAAATATTTAATATTATCAATACGTGTCATGATAACACACCTAATAAAAATTGTAGAATATTATATTATCACTGCAGCTTGGATTTTGCTACGAGAGTGGTAGGTATTAATCTACCAGTCAATACGTTTTCTATAGTGAGTTACCGTGAGCAAGATACCGTAGAAAAGAGATAAGACCAGTGAATGGCAAATTTTTCAAAATATCGATATTTTATATATATATATAAATCGATACACATTAATATCAAGTAATAAAATATCCATATATTATCGATATTATCGATAAATAATCGAAGAAATAAGTGGTTTATTATAATAAATTGTAATATTTGAATGCAATGCGATATTGCATTAGAAAATACGATTCTGAGCGAAACTCAGTCAGATTTATACTATTATATTTATATTATACTAAAAATCCGTTCCAAAAGGTTACCACGTGTGTAAACCTATGATAATACCACAGATTATATGATTATATGATAGTATATAAAGGGTGTTTTCGCGACAGGTACGGAAAGCAAAATGTTTACAGACTGTTTACTGATACGCATTAGTTTAGATAACAAGTTTATGCATAGCTAAAACGAGTGAAAACTGATAATACAAATTTAAATCCTAATCAATTATTACAATATCTATTTTATTTCATGACACTACAACAGTATGAGTGTACAATACAATGTATTTTGTATTATCATTTTTATAATAAGAGGTAACGGAAATACAAAACTGTTGGTGAAGGTGTTTAGTAATAATAGTAAATATTTTATTAAACAGTTTACTCAAATACAATCACTAAAACGATTTTTAGTAAACTGTTTCCTTTCGGTAACTTCGCGAAAACACGCTTGTAGTTTCATATAATCTGTGATAGCATGGTAATATTCAAATAAAATTGCAAGTCCTTACGATCAAAACTCAATTATCTATCACGAAATATATATAATCAAATAACGGAAACCGTATTTTCGCCCATTTTCTCCCAAGGAAAAATTTTTGAGAAATTTGAAAAATAGCTAAATAAAATTGCAACTGAATACAATTTGCTACCGAAAGCATACAATATTCGTGGTAATTGAACGATGAATTCCTTCCCGAAAGTGAAGTGTCTTCAGACGTTTAAAATCACAAAAATTAAAGATCAATGTGAAATATTAAAGTTTGAATGCGTTTAAAAAAAAATTGTGACATTCGATTTACAAATCTTTGTACATGGTTATTCAAGTGTATTTCATAAAACACATTAAATTTTCAGCATAAAATATTATAAATCAAAATATTTATGCGTGCAAACTTACAATAAAATCGCGGGTAATTACGGAAATGTCAAAATGACGGGTAATTATAATCAGGCAGTAGGAAATTTAGCTCCGTTCCCCTTTGATGAAAATGCTAGAGGAGAGGCTACATAGAAAATTATAACTTATATATAAAAAAATGTTTTTGTATTGTATACATAGATCATTCACATTAAAAAATAAATAAATTTTGTTTTATTGTTTTGTTATAATATATGAATATTCTATGCTTTGTTTATTTATTTGGATTTTAAGATATGTAATTATGCAGTTATTATCTTGCATTGTACATATATACTTTTTGTTTTGTCGTCCATAATAAGTGAATTTAAAAATATTATATTTATGCTTTTTAGTTTTTTATGATTTATTTATTTATTTATTTATTGTATATTTAAGCCGCGACAACTAGGCCATTGGCATTTGTTTAGCATTTTTACATTTTTATATTTTTACATGATAATTTTTTATATTAATAATAATAATAGACATGACAACAATAGTAACAGTAATAATAATAATAATAATAACAGGGTTAGAACTAAGATTGTAGACGGTGTATATATATATTTGTGATTTATATTTTATATTATGTAAATATTTCAAGGTGGGCGGTGTTGGCGCGCGATATTATATACCTATAAATTTATGTTTAAAATTATAAGTGGAATAATATACAGGAAGGTCTGCATCGTTATATTAGTCTTATTCTATGATATTAGTCCGCACTCCGCAATTGCATCACACGAGCCTGACAAACTGACAAACATAACATAATTATTCTGAGCGAATCTCAATATATTACAATAGATATATTATACTAATAATCCATTCCAAAATTTAACACGAGTATAAATTACATGTGGAAATATGTAAAATAAATTTAAAATCTCTACGATCAATATTCAAGGAGTTATCATTTTATAATAAAAAATGTCAGTCACAATTTTCAAAATATTTTGTAAAAATATTAAGTAGTATATGATTAGACTTTGATAAAATATTCAAATCGATAAACCAAAAAAAGTTGAAAGTTCTATATATATTTAGCCAAAAAATCAACCAATCCGTTCCAAAATCTTACTAATCGTAAATATTACCTATGTTAGTATTCAAAAAAAAATTTCAAGTCCCTACGATACAAACTTAATTAGTAATAAAAAAATTAAAAAATTTAAAATAACGGAATACGGAAACCGTAATTATGCCGATTTTTCGCTTCCCCAAGAAAATTTTTTGGAACATTCCAAAAATAAGCTAAATAAAGTACCAACTATTTTTATAGATGAAATTTGGTATGGAAAGGGTATTCTATTTGTGGTCATCGGACAATTATTTCTACCCGAAAAAATGTTGCTATAGATCATAAAAAAAAAAATATAAAGCCTATAAAAAAAATTGTCAGTCACGATTTTCAAAATATTTTGTAAAATGATTAAGTAGTTTATTATTAGGCTTCTATTCAATTTTCAAATCTATAAATCTATAATTGTGGGTAATATTAATTTTTTTTTGTAAAAAAGTTCATAAATCTATATTAAGCCAAATAATCAACTAATCTGTTCCAAAATTTTACTACACTTGTATATTAATTATGTTAGTACTCAAAAAATATTTCAAATCCCTACGATCAAAACTTAATTAGTTATTACGAATAAAAAATAAAAAATAATGAAAATCGTAATTTTGCCATTTTTTGGTAGTTTTTCTTCTCCTAGGAAAAAACTTTTAAAAAATTAGCTTTATAAAGTACCAAGAGGATACGATTTGCAATCGAAAGCATAGTGGTACTACTTGTGGTAATCGGACAATTATTTCTGTCCGAAAACATGTTTTCATACAGAAAAAAAAACATCTTTGTAGAAACAATACATTCCTCGCTCCGCTCAGAATCTAAAATTCGAAAATTGAATTAAGTAAAATACAAAGTAGATGCAATTTTCTATCGATTGTAATCTTTTCTGTAGAAATCGTACTTAATATTTCTACACAAAGAAGTGTCTTCAAGAAAAAAAAATCTTTGTAAAACTAATACAAATTAAGTTTTTTAGCAACTTATTACCTAAGGTAGCCTGTATATGCGGAATGCATAATGATAATATATCCGCGATAATACATATATTATAGGTGATCTGGTTGCATATTAGCATTCTAGTGTCGGTCTCGGCACCAATTATCATTTTAGCCTCCTAATTGGTTGTTTGGTTTTGCCACGCTTTTTAAAAATGATCTTCTTATTTTCTTATCATATATATCTGATTACATTTCAATTTTTAACCTACAAACATATCTAGAACTTTCACTGTTTGATAATTTAATGTTCACACACCAGCTTGTATTAGTATTTTTACTAATCCATTTACATATATCTTGTTCAGAAAACATATTAAAAATTTAGAACGAAATGATTATTATCAAATTCAACTAATTTAAACATTTTAATATATTTTTTTTTTTAATGCAACAATTTTTAAGTTTAAAAGCTAGCTACAAAAAGTCATAAATCAAAATCCTTCCAAAGGTTATTGAGACTCATACTTCATATAGCCAAAGATACCTAATAAATATGCAATACAATTTGATAATAATATAGATAACAATTTATTTTTAAACATTCAATAATTTTCTCTTAAATATTATAATTAAATAAAATGTAAAACTCTGCTAAATTAAAATTTTCATTAATTTGTTGTAAATTGGAGACTCAAAATAATATATATATATATATATATCTTAATTTATAGGAATATTGTGTCTAACTTGTTTCCTATGTTATTAAATTTTAGTTAAATAACTATTACAATTTAAAAAATATTTTAGTATGTAATATTACTTTATTATTATTTCTTAGTTCATAACTTAGGTAGTGATGAGGTACCCACTTACTGACCGTAAACTGTCAATGAGGTTATTTATGTACTTCAATTTAAAGCTTTTGCAGACGTGCAGAACTGATGTTATGGTATTGCCAAATGTAACAAATTAGTGGTCAACCATCCTAGAATTAAATTTAAGGTACCTACTTAAATGTGAAGCATGATAAACAATTTTTTATGGTAGGGCACATTGGATAAAGAGAACTTATTTTACTAGGTATAATGTATTTATACTTTTTTTGTATGTCTCTAGCATTTAGTTTTATTTTAATATCAGTTTCAGTTTGATCCTTAAATTTTGTGTTATTGTACATTTTTTTTTTTTTTTTTTGTTGTTCTAAGTACTAATTTTATTAAGACACTACCAGATATATTAACATATTTTCTATGTAATATATTTTATAATATAGGTATATACTATCAAACAAGTCTAGAACTTAGAAAAATCATGTATTATATTTTTAGTTATTTTTATATAAATAATATTAGATATTTGATCAGATATATATGATAAGAAAATAAGAAGATAATTTTTAAAAAGCGTGGCAAAACCAAACGACCAATCAGGAGGCTAAAATGATAACTGGTGCCAAGACCGACCCCAGAATGCCAGTATGCGATCCAGTTACTATGCTCCACAACCATAGATAATAATAATCAACTACCTATAATCCAATTGGAAAAATTGAAGCCGACATCCATGTAGAGTAGTAATATTACTTTGTGGGCCGGTTATTACAGGTTGGCCATAAACAATAGTAGAATATCGATAATATAATATAATAACACTATCGATTTATTTTACGATAGTGATGTTTCTCACACACACACATGACACATCGCATAAATCGGTATAATATAAATATAAATATATCTGTGATTATAACTGATAAGTCTATGGTCATTGGTCATCATTACAATTATAAGATATGTATAATATATTTATATTTATATTATATATATATATTTTCACCCTAGTTGAGAATCTGTGTATTACGATAATACTTAAAATTAGAAATTAGGTATTTCTGGACTTATTTTAATACCTACTAGTCCTACCATACTAATTATTAATTAATGATTATAATTATAAATACCAAATAGTATAGTTGAATATTGATCAATTTTGATGTCAATATTTCAAAAAGTCTACATTTATTTAAAGTTTTTACTCTAGTATTCTATATATTAGTAAGTGTTAATTATAACTTTTCATCAGAATTTAGATTTTAGACAATTTAACGTAAAAATACAGTTACTTTTAATTGAAAGCAAAGCAAATGCATTTAGACATTGATTTATTATAGTTGTATGATTAATCAATGTTTAAGGTTAGTCTTAAAGTTTAATATTATTAATTAATTAATATATTAGTTGAGTACTTACCTAAATTACTAAATAAGTAAATTGTAATCGTCAATATTAGATTATTACCTAGGTACCTATTTAAATATTTTCTAGTAGATATATTTATGCTATAATAGTAGCTATATCCTATCTTTATGGTAGGTACCTATTTCTTTATATATATATATATATATATATATATCACATTACATTTTATTAGCACTATTGTTAATAGTAATAACAAATACATCTTTAGTCTTATTATAGGTCCTTAATATAACAATAATACATTTTCAAGATATTATTTTGCTATAGGTTCCCTTTAGATATTTGCAAACAAAATGGATGAATTTGATACAGGAACAGTAATGAGCATTGATAATTTAATTGAAGAAGCAGAGCAATTATTAAATCAAGTTTTAGAAATAAGAGGTATACACATATTATATGCACTTAATAATTTAATTCTTAAATTTCTTAAATAAAAATCCTTCCAAATTTTTTATGTTATGGATAAAACCGTAGCAAGAGGTTTATGGTTCAAACATCTAAGAAATTAAAAAACTGTTTTTGCTTAGGTACCTTTTATATTATGTTTTAATTTCTATAGCCAAAATAAATATTTATAATCAAAACCCCATTCAAAATGTTGTGATGACTACAGTCTTGTATATGAGTATAGTGCATAGGCACAAATAGACCAATATTTTAGGGGCACTAAAATTATGTATACCTCACATACTTCCTTACCACAAACACATACATTTTAAAATTATTAACATATTTTTTTAATATAGCATTATTATTTTTATATCATTTATTAATATATTTATAATATATTAATTGCATTCAGAAAGTAAATATTGTGTTATTTATAATATTTAAAAAATTAAAACTAATATAACAATTAAAAGTAACATAAGTTTAATATTGTTTAATAAGAATATAATATATAATGTCATAAGTCCCCCTGGTACCCCTTAGTTGTGCCTATGGTATAGTTCGTATTATAGCAATATATAATAGCACATAAGTACCTACTTGAATACTGTATACGTAATATGTATAAATACTGTGTATAATAATAAGTATTGACAAATTGTCATATAATATTAATAAATCTATTTTGTTTAAAACATTATTATTTATTAACAATAAATTAGTCATTTAATATATAAAACTAACCTAACCTAACCTACTTAGTTTGTATTTAATTTAATAATTTTTTAAAATTTATTATGTATTTAAATTTTTAGTGATAGTTTCAAATAATACAGTAGAACTATATACAATATTTGAACGCATGCAAATAGCATTAATAGAAGCAGGAAATAATGATTCTAATTTTGTTGACATTGTGACAAGTACCGAAATGGATAATTCAATGGATATTGATACAACAATGGTATCTTTATCTGAGGAAATAAATGAACTCCTAGACAAATTTGTTAAGTTTGTATAATTTATGTTCACATAATATGAAAAACAGTAATTATTATTAATAATGAATTTGTATAAAAAAAATTATAACATGTTTATAAATAATATGTATAAGCCTGAATGTAATTGTATAGTACTAATTACTATTACATTAGATATATAATGTTAAAAATTTTGAGATTTAATATAACTAAGTTACTAATATCAATTTATGTGTTTGTTATCTTGTGTACTTATTTTTAGATAAAAGTGTAGGTTAGATTAGTGTTAGTATAGGATAGGTGAATTGGGGGAGACAGAGTACCTTTTCTTTTTACAATTTTTTTAGCATACCCCTTCTAATTTTTCGAAGTCCCCATGAGTTTAGATTGAATTTAAACCTTACCTAACCTAACCTAACCCTCAATATCTTCGTGATTATTACGCTAAATGTTAATAGATAACTATTAATGTAATTACAAAATGGCATTATGATTTTGCTTAAATTTATTTTTTAAATATATTTCCAACCCAGTTCTAGGGGGGGAGTTATTCCTCCTCTGCACTTCTTATGGAAGCTCATGCATAGTAGTACTTTATTATTTTTCTTTTAGATAAGTATGTAAATTAACATACAATTATCAGATATATAAATATATAACATATAATTTAAAAATTATAATATGACAAACTGACAATATAGTTAAATAATTAACAAAATAAAATCTAATATAAGTAGTTGTGATGGATATATTTTATACCATGATTTGAGATTTTCGTCATAGACGAAATTTTAGAGTAAAATACCAATTATATAAAGTAATAATCAATAATAATACATGTTTACATTATTATAGTATCAAAGTATTATTAGATTACAAACTGATGTCATAAGCAATTTTTACCTCCCAAATTTTAACTCTGGGGGGGGGGGGTGGATACAATTCGCCTGAGGTCAAAATCACCTGGTAATATTACCCACTTAAATTTTAACCACAAAAGTTAGGTTTATCACCTGAAGTTAATTAATTTTAATATGATAAATTCATTAGTTTTAGACATTGCTTAAATATTACACTATATGGAGAAAAATTAGGGGACTAAAATATTATACCGTAGTTGATTTTTAACCCTTACTAAAAATTTAGGTGATAAACCGTTCGTGGTTAAATTTTTAACCCCTCGGAGATATAAATTTAGGTACGTAAAAATCATCGGTTACACCGGTTGGAGCAAAGTGCAAACCATAGAGAATTAGAGAGTAAAGACACTATGGGAGGTTAGTCTAATTCTATGACCATAGTAGTAGACGTGTGCGAAACTTCAATATAGTTAAATAAATCGATACAATAAATAATGATATCGCTTCAAATTTTTTTCCGGATTATGGAGAGGTTGGCTATCTAGTTATTATCTGTGATATTAAATATATCAATGATCATAATTGGGCCGTTGATTATAAATACAATAAAAAAAAAAACTAGACTACTACAATTTTATAGCAGTATAATATTACTAGTCTAGTTTAATCTATTCTATGGTATAACTACTAGTATTTATAACATAGAGTAATATTTATTTACTCTATATTAATTTTAATTGCTCTGATTTATAGACAATTATATCACTTGGTTCACACACCACGCGGTTTTAAGGAGTACGATGTAGGCAACTTATTATACTGTTCTTATAATAAAAAATTTACCTCATAATTATATATTATTTTTATACATATTTATTTTTTTTATTCTGATCTCCAATATAAATATACTTATTTTTTACATTAATTAAAACACTTTAAGTAAACTGACCTTGATTGGGTATAAAAAGTATCTTATTGTGTGCTATTTTTTTTTGATTCGTTATTTCACCGTTTGAAACGCTAGTACAGGTTTTCTAATGTATAGAAAATGTATGTCAATTTAGTGGTTCCTTTTCTCCCCTTGTTGGGCTACATACTATCTTAATTCATGTTCCATAAAAAAGAGTTCAGTGTTGCCAATCCATTCATCGTTATCAATAATCACAAACTCGTGATAAAGAGTAAAGACGACTTGACGAGTATCCGTATTTCGGCAAGTGTTATTTTTTAATTTTTTAACAATATTGTTTCGTGGTAATATTATATGTGTTTTATTTTAAATTGTTTCTATAATAAAATATGAATATTTGAATGTTAATTGTAATTGTTACGTTGATTGTTTTGTTTTCGTAGTTCTGTTTGATCACTGTAAAATGGTAAATCCAATAGAAATACCGTTAAAGGACTCTGATGAGGTATGTAAACAATAAGCCTTGCTATACTTTCTTATATATAATTCGAGTCCTTATTTGGATGATTTTTATTATTTTGAAGTTGAGAAGTTTTGATCACTGATTTTTATTTTACTAACTAAATCGATATTTAATTATATAAATAAATATTTATTGATATTATTGGATTTTGTTATACCTTAATATGAGTTCATTGTACCTTCCAAATAAAATAATAATAATGAAAATCATCATGACTGTCAGATTAATATAATTAGTAAAAAATTAGCAATTTTTTAAGTATACAATTATATTGTTAGAATAGTATAATTGTCATTGATATTTGACTAATATTATTTATATTACATTTTTAATTGGTAATATAAATTATATATAGCTTGTTTAATATTTTGGATGAGTACTAAAAAAAACATTAATATTATTTATATTGGTGTAATTTATAAAAGAGAATTAGTACCTATATAAATAACACTATTCATAAGCATAGGTTCTTGTTTATTTTAGATGGGTTAGAATGTAAGGTATATAAATTAATATAATTTAAGATAAGTTATATTAATATTAATTTTTAAATTATGTTAGATGTCGAAATAAAATTTCTCTGTTGAATTTCTGTGTTTTAAATTAAACTAAATAAATATTTTTTAATTTCAGGTCATTGAAATACAATTAGATAAACTACCAGAGTACGATGAAGTTCTTGGAATTTTAAAATCTGAACACTCAAATTTGCATATATGGGTCAATTTAGCTGTATGTTTTATTTTAATAATACTATTAAATATAATTACTTAAGAATAATACCATAATAATACCTATATTAATGTTTCTATTTGATAATTTTTAGTTGGAATATTACAAACGAGGCAATTCTTCTGCGTTAGTTAGATTGTTGGAATCATCACGTAGTAATGCCAGTTTGGAGTATAAAGAAAGTGATAAAGATCAAATGAGAGCTTTAGATATGTTAGCAGCATATTATGTGCAAACAGCTAATCGTGAAAAAAGTAAAGATAAACGTCGTGAACTTTTTACTAAGGCTACACAACTATATACAACGGCAGATAAAATTATTATGTATGACACGGTAAGAATTTGGTCTCTATAAATCCGCGTACATATTTGTAACATATGTGTAACAATATATGATGTGATGGAACATCATCTGCGATGGAAAATGTGTATACGGTTTTAAATGTTAACAATTAATCTAATAATATTGGAATAACATAAAAATAATTTATACATTTTGCAGAATCATTTATTGGGTCGAGCATTCTTTTGCTTGTTGGAAGGTGATAAAATTGAACAGGCAGATGCTCAGTTTAATTTTGTATTAAATCAATCGTCTAACAACATACCAGCTCAATTGGGTAAAGCATGTATTGCATTTAACAGAAAGGACTACAGAGGTGCCTTAGCATATTATAAAAAGGCATTACGTTCTAATCCTATGTGTCCCGCTGACGTTCGATTGGGCATGGCACATTGTTTTTTGAAATTAGGAAACACGGAAAAAGCACGATTAGCATTTGAACGTGCTTTACAGTTGGATTCTAAATGTGTAGGTGCATTAGTTGGTCTGGCTATCATGAAATTAAATGGTGAAAATCCTGGTGACATTAAACTTGGTGTAAATATGTTGTCAAAAGCATATACTATTGATACAACCAACCCAATGGTGTTAAATCATTTATCCAATCATTTTTTTTTCAAAAAAGATTATACTAAATCTGAATTACTCGCTAGACATGCACTACAAAATACAGAAAACGAAGCTATGAGAGCTGAAAGTTGTTATCAAATGGCTAGAGCTTTTCATGTACAGGTAAAATTATTTTTATTTCCTTTTTAATTCTTATTTTACAAAACAAAAAACACATTTCTAATATAATATAACTTTTAGAATAATTATGACCAAGCATTTCAATATTATTATCAAGCAACTCAGTTTGCCCCAGTCACATTTGTACTTCCACATTATGGTCTTGGTCAAATGTATATTTATGGAGGTGACATGGAAAATGTAATGTTAAAATATTTTTCTCAATCCAAAATATATAATTTTTTAAAATTTTGTTTCTATTTATAAATGTAGGCAGCTCAATGTTTTGAAAAAGTTCTTAAAGCTCAACCAGGAAATTATGAGGCTATGAAAATCCTCGGTTCTTTGTATGCTGATTCAAAAAATCAACAAAAACGAGATATTGCCAAAAGCCATTTAAAAAAAGTATTTGATAAATTTCAAATATTTTATAACTTAACCTATAACTTGTATGTCCTAGGTTACTGAACATTTTCCAGATGATGTAGAAGCTTGGGTTGAACTTGCTCAGATATTAGAACAATCTGATTTACCAGCATCATTATCTGCATATGATAAAGCTATGGATTTAATGCGAAAGGGTGTAAATAATTATATTCCACCAGAAATATTAAATAATGTTGCTGCATTAAATTATAGGTATACATTATGTGATGTAAATTATACAATTTTTTTTACCATTTTGTAATTTAAGAATTGGAAATTTGGATGAATCACGTTCAAAACTTGAAGAATCTTTGAGTTTGTCAAAAAAAATGGTGGAAGCTGACCCACAGCATTATAATTCAATAGCGGTTACAACTACATACAATTTGGCTAGGATATTTGAAGCGCAATGCCAGTTTCAGAAAGCTGAAACATTTTTCAAAGACATTCTGAAGGAGCATCCTAATTATATTGATTGTACACTAAATATTTAATTAACTTTTTGAACAGCTATAATATTCAGACATATGCTATATATTAGTTATTTGTGTTGCAGGTTATTTGCGTTTAGGTTGTATGGCGCGAGATCGTAACCAGATTTACGAGGCTTCTGATTGGTTTAAAGAAGCATTGCGTATTGATAATGAGCATCCTGATGCCTGGTCCTTGCTTGGAAACTTGCACTTAGCCAAAATGGAATGGGGTCCAGGACAAAAAAAATTTGAACGTGTGTTAAAGGTATTTAATAACCATTAATGAATAAGTATTCAAAATGTTCTAAGGTATGAATTTCGTATGTTTTTGTTAAGAATCCATCTACACTAAATGATTCATATTCCTTAATTGCTCTGGGAAATGTTTGGCTACAAACTTTACATCAACCAACTAGAAACAAAGAACAAGAAAAAAGACATCAAGATTTGGCTCTACAGTTTTTCACAAAAGTACTTAAAAATGACCCAAGAAATATTTGGGCAGCCAATGGAATTGGTAAGTAGAATAATATATTATAATATAAAGTTAATTGAGTTTAGATTTTCATTAATTGTATTTATATTTTATACAATTATTTATTTTATAAATTGCATATATATATTTTATATGCATGATTATATTATATATTATTTTTAAAAAAATTATCACTAAAATAAAAATACATTATTTTATTAACTGTAAATAACTAATAAATAATATTCAAATTTTTGTTAATGGTCAATTTTAAAATATGTTGCCTCTTTTTTTAAATTTTCTCATTATATACAAATTGTATTGTATTTTATAATAAATAAAACCATTTAAGTTATCACAAAAATTTTCATATTTGATATTTAGGTTAAGTATATTAACAGAGTACTGATAATGAGATAGGACTTATATTGGGTTCAAGTTAAATAATTTTTATAATTGATTATAATGGTTAGAAAATCAAGGAGTGAAATTATAAACCAGCCGTCTTTAGTTGATTTAAAATTGTTTTTTTACTTAGTATTTCGGATTTATGTTACCTATTCAGTTTTATTATTCACATATTTAGTTATTTTATTACCTATTAACTTATTTACTTATGCAGCTAATTTTCTTACTTTGTTTATATTTTAAAATTAATCTATGCTGAAAAATAAATTAATAATAATAATAATAATGGTTAGTAATTAATAATTATGTTATATTGCCCATCGTATTCAACATTTTTACCCCCATAATAAATAATATATGCAATAATATAATATCAATGTAAATCATTTGATTATGATACAGTCTATTTACTATTATTTATATTTTATAAATATGTTACAGGCAATGTGGGATATCGGCTAATGTGAATCTTACTAAAAAAAAAAAATTATTTTATTATGTAATACTTTTAATAATATTTATAAAATATGAATTGTATTAATTAATATTTCTGATTTTTTACATTTACATATATCAATAATAATAATAATAATTATACCACTTAAATTTTCATTAAATTTCGATTTTATTTTTATAAAAATGTCAAAACACTATATTATTATAATAAGAAAAAATACACGTTTACATATTTCACGCAAAGTGCAACAGATGTGATGTCAAAGTTCATTTAATTCTATAAAAATGGAATGAAAATTCAAATGGTATTATTATTATTATTATTATTATTTTTGATTTATGTAAATGTAAAAAAAATAAATAATAGTTATTAATTAATAATATTACAATATAATAGTATTTCATAATATAATAATTATTGTTGAAGAAGTTTTTTTTTTATAAGGTTTCTATTGCTTTGGAAAGGACCACATGGCCTGTAACATATATATAAAATCAAAGAATAAACAAATTGTATGTTAATAATAAATCAATTAGTTATATTATTTATGTAAATTATGATTTTGATTTTTTGACATTAATCATTAATAATTTATTTGGTATTTAGTTTAGTATTTAATTAATAATTTGTAGTCAATTTTATACAAACTATTATTTAAAATATATATATATATAATGCACAAACTTTTTCCAAAATCGTTTAAAATTTGTTTCAGTTTAGTATGTAGAAAAAAATGGATATAAATCGATCTTTCATTCAAATTAAAAATAATAATGAAATCAATGTTTCTGTTAGGCATATCGCGTATATTAAAAATATTTCCAAGTATTTGTAATGTTTTTGAATCTATCATATATTGTCGTATAAATAATATTTCTGAATTATGGAATAATTATTTTTCTAATTTAATAAGCATAAACATCCAACAACATGGATTTTAATAGAAAAAAAAAAAATTCAAAATTTAGTAGTGATTTACTAGAAATTAATCTAAGGTAATACTTGGACAATTTACAAAAAAAAGCGGAAAGGTCAAATCCAATCGTTTCTCCGTTGTCCCTTCGGTCCTTGGAGAAATTATTAGTTTATTATAATTGAAATTTAAATGCAACTAGTATATTATATAAATAATAGTAAATAAACGTCAATTATATTATATTGCAAATAATATTTCTTATTGGGGTAAACATTATGTAAATCATTGCCCACTAGATATACATTTCTTTATTATGATAATTACCAAATATAGCATTGATCATAATCATAAGGTCCTAGGTTAATAAGGTAATTACGTTAATTTATTTTTAATTTATACTGATCCTAATATTATAAACTGTGTGTATTTGTTTGTAAGTTACTCGTAGAGTGTTCTCTGTAAGTTATACAAACAAATATATATTTGTAAAGTGTTTGATGTACTTTAATACTTATTATTTAATAATGGACCTATTTTTATTGGGATTTCTTTTTTTTCATTTATTTAGGGTGTGTTATGGCACATAAACATTGCATAAATGAAGCTAGAGATATATTTGCTCAAGTAAGAGAAGCTACTGCTGATTTTTGTGACGTTTGGTTAAATATTGCTCATATATATATTGAACAAAAACAATATATTAGTGCTATCCAAATGGTATGTTAGAGTTTTACTAGATTAAATAGAATGTATATAGTGGATTTATAGATTTACATATTATATTTTAGTACGAAAATTGTATGAAGAAGTTTTTTAAACATGATAGTGTTGAAGTACTTCAATATCTTGGACGTGCATATTACAAGGCAGGGAAATTAAAAGAAGCTAAGACTGTATTTTTGAAAGTGAGTGAATTTGCATTGTTATAACATAAAAAAAAATAATAAGAGCAGTTAATGATTCTGGATACTTTTTCTTCATCCTTTCTGTCCCTGAATAAATTAGTGGTTTATTATAATTAAGATTTGAAAGCAATGATATTGTATTCAAAATTCCAATACTTAGTAAAACTCAGTTAGATATACAATATATTATACTGATAATTTATTCCAAAATTTTACCACATATGTAGACTACCTATGAGAATATTCAAAAAAATCATAAAATATTTAAAATCAAATTCTCCAAAATAACAGTTTTTATGAATTTTGCTTTTAATTTTTCGGTAGGTTCTCTTAACTCATTATCTCAAGAATAAACTTTTGAGAAATTTGAAAAATGAACTAATTAAGTATAAACAAAATGCAATTTGTTACTGAAAGCATATCCCATACCCTATTTGTGGTAATCAAACCATTTTTTCTTCACAAAAAAGTGTTTTCAAACATAAAAAAAAAATTTATAAGACCAATACATTTCTCGCTTTACTCAAAATCATAAAATGGTTCTGAGCAAAGTTAAATCGTTAATTATTATCATCGATTTATTATAATAATCATAAATGTTATTAATAATAAAATACCTACTATAAACCTGTAAATAAATTACATATTTTAATGATTGTACCTTTTATGTAACTGAGTAATTAATTAATTAAAATTATATCTATTAACTACAAATATGTACATACATATTTTATATATATATATATTATACAAGTTTTATATGTCTATTCTTTATTTTATAATAAATAACACAAAATAGAACACACACTCATAGATAAGTCAAATTTCAAACTTTGAAGTCTCAAAAAAAGTTGATTACTGATTTTCAAGATATTTATAGTGCATACATATAAATGAATATTAATCATATAAATTATAAAATTTATGAATGTCATAAAAATTTTATAAAATGTAATCAAAATAATATATTAAATATCTATACAAATTTCACTCTTTGTCAATTTTACTCAAAATTTTAATTTTAAAGGCTTGTTATAAATAATTTGTGTGACTTTCCATTTTAGTAATATTGTATATTTGGTTTAAGTTATGTAAAACTTTTAAAAAGTTAAGTTTAAGTTAGGATGAGCTTCCATTAAACTTTCAGATCGTAAAATACAATATTTCAAATTTTATTAAACATTAATTAGTATATAATTATAATTTACAAAATTGTCAATGTTCTTTAAAATTTAGTCTAAAAATAATTAATGCTTGAAAATGTTATCACGTAATATAGAATATGTTATGTATATATCCAATGAAAATGAAAAGTTTCTATATTATTATATCTTTAATTATTTCGATATAACAATTTTCAATATTTTTTTGTAATTTTTGTATAGCTTTTCTTACTCTTAAGTAAATTGTTTGGAAATTAGAAAAATGAGCCAAACATGTACCAACAAGATTAAATTTCTCCTGGAAATTTATCATATGGGACCACTATTTCTACCCAAAACAATGTCTACATAATAAATAAAATCATGCATCATTGTAAAACCAATACTTTGTTTTTTCAGAATCTAAAAATAGATTAATAGATGCATCATCTAAACTATAAAATAATTTTGATTTGATGTTCCTATTTTGTTACAAAACTGGAAATATAAACATTTTAGTGTATATTGGTATAGTGTATATTGAGTCTTTTACTTTTTATTATAAATGAATAGTAAATACAGATACGAATGTATTAAGTTATATTTCAGTTATTGTTGATTTATTTTACTGAATTTGTAATAATTTTTAAAACGATTATTTTTATTTCACCTTAAAACATTTTTATACAATATTAAAACTTTTATTTTTATAATATAAAACTAATATTTTTTAAATTTTGGAAGAAGCTGAGTTCTACAGATAGTTTTACAGAAGTTATGTTTATCAAAATATAATTGCCATATTATTATGAAATTGATAATGATAGTATATAATAATGTATTAATTGATTTTTGGGTTTAGGCTCGAAGAGTTGCTCCTCAAGATACTGTTATTATTTACAATATTGCTTTTGTTTTACAAAAATTAGCAGCTCAAATACTTAAAGATCAAAAATCTAACTTAAAAGATGTACTTCAAGCAGTACACGAACTTGGATTATCACATAAGTATAATATAATAAATCATTTAAAGAAATAATTAATTATTACTTGATTATTGTTTTTTTAGATATTTCCAATATCTCTCTATTCATGGTGATCGCATGAGATATGATGTTACTCTGGCTGACATTGAAGCTAAGCAGTGTCAAGATTTATTGTCTCAAGCGCAATACCATGTTGCACGAGCACGTAAGATGGATAATGATGAACGAGAAATGCGCCGTAAACAAGAAGAGGAACGTGAAGCACTTCGAATCAAACAGATTGAAGAACATACTAAAGCATTGGAACGTCAAGAAGAACAAAAAAAAGAAATGTTGTTAAAACGCCAAGAGTATCGAGAAAAAACTAAGAATGCACTTTTATTCGACCCAGTTTTAGAGAAACCAAAAGGTAAAGGGAAACGTCGTGAAAACTATGGATCAGATTCTGGTGGAAGTATTGCATCTGAACCAGGTGTCAATAGAAGTCCTAGACCCTCAAAGTCTAACAAATCAAGGAAAAGGTATTATTAATATATTTATTTTTATTTAATTACTAACTTAATTATAAATATTAAGTGTAAATATTAAAATATGTATTTATCTGATTAGTGGTGGTGCTGGAGGTGATAAAGAGAAGAAAAGAAAAGGTGGATCTAAACGTAGGAGAGATAGTAATGCATCAGGTGGTTCTGGTAGTGATAGACCAACATCAAAGAAAGGACGATCGGTAAGCTTATTAACAAAAATATTTATGTCAGCTTGAAAATTTTGAAAATAATAATTTGTTTTTAGTCTACAAATAATAAGAAAGCTCCCATGTTATCATCTAAACAGAAACTTAGAGTCGTTTCTAAAGCAACCATATCAACTAGTGAGGATGATAGTAGTGATGGTGAAGTAAGAAAACGAATTTCTGGACAGTAAGTATAATATTTTATTACTAATTAAAACTAAATTTTTTTTCTAAATATATAAAAAATAAATGTTTTTGTAATTATTTTATCAGGAGTTCAAAGAATGTGAGACTATCACGGTCAAGGTATGTGTAATTTATTTATTATAAGATACATTTTGTAGTATAATGTAATTTTGATTGATGTATATATTCCAGTTCTGGATCACGTTCTGGATCAGGAGACCGTAAATCTAGAAGTCTGTCAAGATCGCGGTCTGGTTCACGTATGTCTAGATCAAAATCTAGAAGTGCTTCTCCCAGTCGTTCAAGATCTAGATCACATTCAGGTAGTCGATCACCAGCTGGTAGCCGTTCTAATTCTGGTAGTCGTTCTAATTCAGGAAGTCGTTCAAGATCAAATAGCAGATCACGGTCTCGATCTGCTTCTGGTTCTAAATCACGTTCACGATCTCATAGTAAATCTAAGTCAGCATCAAGATCACCAGCACGATCAAAATCTGCTAGTCGTTCTGTTTCCAATTCACCTGCTCATTCAGGAAGTAGATCCGCATCTAATTCACCTGTTAGATCTAAATCTGGTAGTAGATCTCCATCTAGATCCAGGTAAACATTTAATATAAAATATAATCTTTATTTAGAAAAGCCAATTTACTTAAAAAAACAAAATTGAGAAAAATAAAAAAATCACAATGTTACCAAGATGGCAGGATAAATGAAATAAAAAAGACACTACATATTTTGCTTTAATTCTGAAACTACCTATTTTTTTTTATAATACAATTTAGAGGATATCAGACCTGCATTATTACTTTTATTTCTTAAATTATTTTCAAAGTATTTTAACACGTTCATTACGTATAAGTTTTGTGTGCACATACTCTGGTGCTGGCCAAAATATTGTCTTTTTTTATCATGACGCCAATAGCGTCACAAATGATTTTTTAGTTAGACGTTGTTTGACGTGACTTAGCGTCATGATACAAATATGTAAATAATAAAAATAACTATTCAAATACAGTAGGTTTATTATATTATTATCATATTTCCGACTCGTACATATACGTTTAGGTATACATGGACTAAGTTTAATCAATTTAATATCCATTTTATAATTTTTTTAAAAAAAAGTACATTAATAATAAATTAAATATTTTTCTAGTACTGCCAATAGCTTAAACAATAAAAACTACGAATATTATAGTTGACCGAACAAGACAAACTGATAATATAATGTTACGTTATCCCATTTAAGTATTATTTTAGGTCTAAAAATAGAAAAATTGAGGTACAACTTCCACACACATATACAGTACTATAAACTGAACAACGCTGACAAAAAAAAAAAAAAAAATTAAAACATAACGCTGCCCGCATTTAAACCAATAAAAAAAAAGTAGAAATGACGCCAATTGACGTTATTCGCACATACGAACAAACAAAATGACTCTTTAAGGTGTCATCCACAGTGAACGTGTTAACAATAAATAATTTAATTACCAACTTTATAATAGTAAATAATAACCATTTAATATGTTTTATTTATATGATAATATATTTAATATTGAATATTAATTTTAAATATAAAAAAAATAGTTAATTAATGGTTTTGTTATTATTTTATTTTCAGAAGTGGATCAGGTTCAATATCAGGCTCTGCTTCATCAGTTATTTAAAGAAACTTTATTTTAAATATAATTTTAGAATATAACTATATTTAATTTGTATCGACAAAAAAAAATTTTGGAATCTAAATTAGTATTATATTATTTTCATTTTTTATTGATATGATATAATATTAAAATACATCATTATATTATAATTGATAATTAAATTATACCATGTTCATACAGGAATAAATGTTTCTTAAAACATATTTTTAAAATTGAAACAAAGCCACACAAAATTTGTTAAGAAATTAAACTTATATGATTAATATTAATCATGCAATGTTACTTATGTTAATTATTTTATTCATTTATTAATTAAAACAAAAATAATGTATAAATAGTTTTTGATAGTTTTTAATGTTTTGATAAGTTATTTTTGCAGTAAAATAAAAATAAAAATGAGATTTATTTTGTTGCGTGTTTAATGTATTCTTATACATAATGTTAGTAGACTATGATATTATATTAAGACACATTTTTTTATATTATTATTAGATAATAATAAATAAATAGATTAATAATTCCATCTAAAATATTTTGTATCATTAATACTGTTTTCTTTTATGTTCAATTTTATTGTTCAATTAATGAAGAATTAACTTCTTATTCGTAAACATAATTTTAGCAATTATGGATTGATGTTAACAGACTGAATTATAAAGAAATTAATATTTGTATTGTAAATTATAATATATAATAATATTTCAATTTTGTTATGATTTATGATTTATTTTGTTTTATCTTAACAAATGTAATAATAATTATAAATTATTATTATAGTATATATTGTAATATTTATGTATTACAATATCAATAGTTTTTAACTCGACAATTATTATGTTCAAATATTATATCTTATGTATACAAAAATAGTTGTGATTCTATTGTTTGAAAATCATAATTCTAGATTCTGAGTGAAGCGAAGAATGTATTGGTTTTACTAAGATTTTTTTTTATGTGTGAAGACACTTACGGGTAGAAATAATGGTACGATTACCACAAGTAGGGTATGTTTTCGGTAGAAAATTGCATCTAGTAGGTACTTTATTTAATTCATTTTTCAAATTTCTCAAAAGTTTTTCCTTGGGAGAGGAAAAACTCCAAAAAAAATGATGGAAAATCGGAAAAATTACGGTTTCTGTTATTTAAATTTTTTTAATTTCGTGATAACTAATTAGGTTTTGGTCATAGGGACTTGAAACTTTTTTTGAGTGTCAACATAAGTGTTCTAAATTATAGAAAAATTTTTGGTAAGGATTAGTTGATTATTTGGCCAAGTATAGAACTTTGAACTTTTTTCCAAAAATGTTTAATATTTCCTGCAATTTTTGGTTTATCTCTTAGAAAATTTTATCAAAGTCTAATCATATACTATTTAACCTTTTTACAAAATATTTTAAAAATCGTGACTGATAATTTTTTTTATAAGCTTCTAAAATTTGAATATTTTTAGTAGAATTGAATATTATATACATATTTTTCTTTTAATGTATGTAAACATTTTTTCGGATAGAAATAATGGTCTGATCACCACAAATTGGGTATGCTTTCGTTAACAAATTGCGTTTAGTTGATACTTTATTTAGCTCATTTTTCAAATTTCTCAAAAGTTTTTCCTCGGGAGTAGAAAAACTACCAAAAAATGGCGGAAAATCGGCAAAATTACGATTTCTGTTATTTAAAATTTTTAAATTTCGTGATAATTGAGTTTTGATCGTAGGGACTTGAAAATTTTTTTGAGTATTAATATAGGTAGTATACAGGTGACGTAAAATTTTGGAATGATTTATTAGTATTGTGTATTGTAATATATTGAGTTTCGCTCAGAATCGTATTTGCTAATGCAATATTGTTGGATTCAAATCTTAATAACAATAAACCACTTATTTCCGGTTCCGAGGACCGAAGGGACGAAGGAGGAACGCCTAAAATCGACATTCACACTTTTTTTTTAAATGTTTCTTCAATAATGTTAAATGATATGAATGGTATATGGTATATCATGTTATATCACATGAGGTAAATAAATAAGTAAATTAGTCATTATGAAAGTGAAACATTTAAACATTAAAAATTTGGTAAACTTTGAGTATATTTTTTAAAATTACTAACAAGAAAGACTGAATTTAAATTATTACTATATCTCACTGGCAGACTATTGTAGATAATTTTATTAAATATTATTAAGCTAACCTAACCTAAGCATTATATGTTTATAGTTAACAGCTATTAACACATTGACTGCCAAAGGGTTTTCCACTATGTTACTTAAATATGCTGTGAGATCTAATTCTAAATCTCAGTGAATTGCTAAACATTGGTATACAACTGTTTACCGCAGATTAACAAGATCTCATTGTAGGTCACACATAACGGTATTTTTATGATGGTAATATTCTAGGTGAATAGTAATAATAAGATATAATAATTTTAAAAGGAATCTAAACATTTTTTGTTTAAGAAAACTTTTTTTAGCAGACCTATGAAAAAACAATTGGCGAAAAAAAAACAAAGTATGACTATGAGATCTTATATAAGGATTCATAGCGGTCAACCTGTAAAGAGTAAAATAAATTGAAATATTTAAATAACACTCTAAATTATGTTCTTTTAACATTGGTATAAATGATGAATATTGATTATTAATTATTATACAATATATACAATATCCATTTGTCAGGGTGAATCTAAGAATGATAAAAAGGAAGAGACCTTAAAAGTATACTTTTATGAGTATATATAATGATCATGGAAATATAGAATATAATAGGACAAAGGTTACAGAAATGGGATGATGGTGAGGTGGGTGTCACTTCTATGCAATGCCACAATAACCGGGTGTGTTGCGTGTGTCAAATATACGGGTCCAGGGCACCAACCTATAATTAGGGGCCCAATGATAAAAACTGAAAAATATGTAGAAAGAAAATAAAACGATTTTGTTATAATAATAAATAATGATTGAACAATAGATCGATTGTTTGCCAACAAAAAGGCAAGAAAAAATAATTTTTAAAGTGACCATAATATTATTTTTTTCGATTTTTTTTATTGACTATTAATGTTAATGTATAGTGTGTTCAATTTATTTTTATTTGATAATTATTTATAATTAAAATGAATAAAAAAGGTTACAATTCAAATGATTCAGGGGCGTAATTAGAAAAAATATTTTGGGAGGAGTTGGGGTCTATATATTAATATCAGTATTATATAATATTAAATCATAATGTAAAAGACGTAAAATTTCAGGGGGGGTGTTTAAACACCCTCTCTCATACCTATGCCAGACGCAAATTAGCCAAGTAAGTTACCGAGAAAATCTTGGTGGGACGCTACACAAATTCATAAGAAGACTGTTAATAAAAGTAAGTTTTTCTAGATAAATTAAACATAATTTAGGTATGTTTAAAAGATAAAATTTATAAGAGTGGCTATCAAAATAATAACTCGGTGTTTCGGTGGGCCAAATTTACCAAATCCGATCCAGATTATGCGCTATGCCCATAGTGACCATAGTCGTTTGAATGAATGATTAATAAATAATGATTATTAATTCGAATATAATTATCGAATGATTATTATTGATTTTCATTCAAATAAAACTATCAGTTATTCATTCGATAGTTTGCAAAACTAGTCGGTAGTGCCCATCACTAATAATATCCTTATTATAATTTATAATATATTTATTATTGGTATATTTATCATTTAGAGACGGCACATCTATAAAAACTGACAGCCTGGTATTTTTTGTTAGAGACAGTTCTGAATGTGACTTCATTGTGAAAACAAATACGATATTTATTTATATTATAATATATATTATGATAATATACACAAGAATAATGATATAGTTTAATAAAATTAGGTATAATTAAAAAACATTGTACATTCCTAAAAAATGTATCACAAATGAAGTTGTCAGTTACTAACATAAATTTAATATCAAACTGAATTGGCCCGATCGTCGTAAAGCTTGGCCTACTTCAATTTTCGCTCCCCTATTAAAATACTGAAATGGCGCCCCTGTTTTAATTTCAGATTATTTATTACTCGTATACTATTTATAAATAACAAATTTATTGTTCTTCATCTTCACAAATAGATAATCACATATCAAAAATAGTTCAATAACAATTACGATAATTGAAAAAAATTCGTTTACAAAAATAAACGGGACAACGAGTACCTATTTTAATCCTAAAAAGTTTGATTTAAGGGGGGGGGGATCAGCCCATCATAAACCAATTTCCCTTGTATCCGTAGGTACCTTTGTTTAGTTAGGTATACATAATTATTTGGTAAGGTAATAAATAAATGTGAATACTATTAATATAAATCTATTAATTTATATTATATGTTATGGTATCTACTGTTATAAATTATATTAGATTTATTTAATAAATCCGCTCCCTACACTAATTATTTGTACCTTACAAGGTCGTTTGCAGAAATTTTTCTAGGGGGGAAATATTTTCATTTTTCAATTTTTAGTTTCACTATCTGTGATTTCGAGTAGTGCTAAATTATGGTTTGTGAAATGTTTTCTTCCATAGGTATAGGTAATTTAGTACCCTAAAAATGATTAAAATATATTTATTTTGAATTACATAGTGATTATAATAATTGACCCAAAAAATCTAAGGGGGCAAATGGTCCTTGCGGACGCACATGGTACTTAACTATACAATTTCTCTATAATCTTCCTACTAATTACAAATTACTAATTAGATAGGTACTTATGATAATGCGATTTCGTCAGTGAGAATTATAGGTACTCGACGCAGCGGTATTTTTAATGCAGAAATAAATGGTTGTTTAGTTGTTTTTTGAATTTTTATCGATACCTAATTACTAAATATAATCACAAAATATGCCTAATACATAGCTATAGGTATTTTTATTATTATTAAAATAACAAGTGTATTGTGTATCATAGTATTACTTGAACGTAATGTAATAATGTTCATGAATTGTACTTCAACGAATCTAATATTATTAGATTTATATATTCATTAAAACGTGTTTTGGTTAGACAAACGTTTTTCGTCTCTACCCGACGTATATGTGAAAAGTGTGGGCTCAAGTTGGTATGGTTGCCTATACCAAAAGGTTGTGTTGCCCATTAAATAGCTGACCTAATCACTAACCGCCAACCGGCAATCGGCCATCCGTTAAATTAGAAACAGTTGAATAAACAGTTAATATAATACATAGGTAGGTACGTAGATTTATTAATTTGCTTCGACAGATCTTTTGGTGTTTATTTGTGTGAGACTTGCTTGTATTAACGCACATCTATGATCTACCTACTAACATACCTAACTATTTAGATCAGAGGTTCTTAATATTTTCAGAATCATTCAGGACTCGAATTTTGTACCATTATAAAAATCTTCAAATATACACAGTAATATGATCAGAAAAATAACCACCCCAGACAGACACGTTACTCCATATTTTTCTCTAAAAGGAATATCTACGGATCATAAATACATTTTTGGGGGGACTATTTTCACGTGTAAGAAAAATATCGATAATAAGTCTACTTTAATAAAACTAATAATAAAAATAGGTAATAAAACGTTGACGAGTAACCATGGTAACATTGGTAACGAAAACCTTACGAAAATTGGCCTCGCAGAAAAAAATACAATTGCATCCAGCCCAAAAACATATTTGTACCTGTTAAAATATTAAAATCATTTACTATGTAGTAAATCTAATAGTAAGAAATGAAATTTCCTGGTTGAGAGTAATTTGTAATAAATCAAAAAGAATGGAATCTAATATTTATTTAGTTGGAAGATTATTTGTGGGGAATTAAAATACGAGTATTTAGTGTAAAGGAGTACTTTTAGATTTAGCTAATTTAATATTATGATTATTGTATAAAAGTTGTGCTCTTTTTACCACTATTGTAAGCTGGTGTGGTTTGTCATTGATTTGTTGACATTGACAGTTTAATTAAAGATTTTGCATAATTAAAACCAAGAAAAGTAAATTTTTTAAAATAATAGTAAACAACTATTGTATTTTATAATAACATACTTAAGTAGTATGCAATATTAATTTTATTATTATTATTATACAGAGCGTCTCAGTTTTAATTACTAATTGTAATATTTCTGTGAAAAATGAAGATTTTTAAATACAGTTTTTTAAAATTATTATTTAGATAATAGATTCTTATTTTTAGTTTTAAATGTTTAGTAAAAAAATAAAATAAATAAAATAAATAACTTTTTATTTTTTAAGTTATGTAAAATTGTTTAAAGTTTTTTACTAAACGTATAAAATTTTAAAAAATAATAAAGGTGATATTACAGTCCATTGCTTAAATAATAATATTAAAAACTGCATTTAAAATCTTCATTTTTTACGGAGGTATTACAATTAGTACCTACTAAATTAAATCAGGCCATCGGGGACAGGGATACGAATAAAAAAGTATACAATTTTTAAAATTTTTTTGCTCCTTCGTATTTATTTTTTCTATAGTTTAAATAAAATAAACAATAAACAGCAGCAAACACATTAATAATATATTAAATTATAAAATATTTAATATTTAAATTTATATTTATATTTAAGTCTTAAGTATAATTATTAATACTTAATAGTGATTAAAATATTAATTATTAATAATAATCTACTATACATACGTTACATACGTAGTTTATAATATACATTACCTCATAACCAGGGGCGCCATTTGGGGGGGGGGGGAGCAGGGTCGGTCACGGCTTCCCTATATTTTTACGTATTTTATCGCGCCGATACATAATATTCAAACACCATAAGCCATCCTTCATAATCTACAATAACATTGTCAACGGACTTATTGTAAATTTGTATATTTGTACCATTTTCTCGTTTGTATTTTGTGGCATTATGGTTTGTTGAGCAGTGAATAATGATATAGGTATGTTTAATAAAATTAGGTATAATTAAAAAACATTGTACATTCCTTAAAAATGCATCGCAAATGAAGTTGTCAGTTATTAACATAATTTTAATGTCAAACAAAATTGGCCCGATCGGCTTAAAACTTGGCCTGCTTTAATTTTCGCTCCTCTGTTAAAATACTGAAATGGTGGCCCTGCTCGTAACATACTGTTAATAATTATAATAAATTATTTTAACTTTGTGATTTATCATTTAATAACAATATTCTAGCCACAATTCTGGCATTTAAATTGTATTATCAGGTTTCAGTGCTTGACTGATTTGCGGTTAGCTGTACAGTACTTACTATATAAGTTGTTGGTATTGTCATTGAAGAAACCACAGTTGAAGCTATCTTATCATTAGAAAAATTTAATTTTAATATTTTTACTACGGTTGTTGATGTATCGATAAGTAGTAAGTACGATACAATTTTAGTATTTACTATTTTTAAATTGCATACCTATTTGAACATATTTAAATATTATTAAAAATTAATAGTTATAATATAAAATATTGGCGGAAAATTTCGCAGGGGAGACAATACTGCTTTCCCTGTGCGCATGCGTATGAATACCATATAAATAACAGTTATGGGGATGCGTAAAAATCGTAAATAAATAATAACACATATGTATATTTAATAGGTATGCAATGCTATATGGTGACTTTAAGGTCAAATAGTTAAATAGAGGCCGAAGTAAAAAAAAAAAAAAAAATAGCAAAGACACTTGACAGTAAAGAAACTCTCAAGGACTTTGTCAAAATAGAAGGATCCAAGACAAGATGCCTTATCATTTCATTTAAAACATTGTGTTGACAATGTATAATATTTAATAGTACCCAACGGTGTAAGTGTTCAACAGAAACAAAAGAAGAAAAATAACAATCATTTTAGTTGTAAAAAAGATGTTAGGATTCGATAGTTAAATTAAAAGGGACCCATAAAACATGAATTCTAAAAAGGCTCTTGACACTGCGTATATTATTATCATTTTATGGAATGAACTACTGAAAGTAATATTGATACAGTCAAAATTCGAAAAATTTTTAAATAAAATCGAAATATTATTGAGATTAATATTTTTTTGCACCTATAGGTAAATAAAGATAATATGTAAAACTATTCTGAATAATCTGTATGTAAGTAATAAAAATATAAATTTAAGAGTATTGTTCTTTGGCTTTTTTTTATCAGAGATCATTTTTAGGTAATATTATATTATATTATAATATTATTTATTTTGTAATAATTGTATCAAATATTGTATTTTTATTTTTGGCGATCAAATATTGTGTTAGGTCGAATACTTTTTGTTTAGTATATATAGACAACACTAATAATAGTATTTATTTATTTATAGCCCTATGTAGGTAATAACAATAACTTACAATAAAACACTCGAACACAATATTTCATACTCCAGTTAAAATCCTCCGTTTTAACGTCTTACGTTTTTCCGCAAGTATAATTTGACCTACCAATTTAGTAGTATCAAAATCACACCTTCTTCAATATTTTACGAATTTAAAATTAAAAACCATACTCGTAAATATCATATTATGATATTAAAACTCAAAAAGTTCATTATAATATACAAAAAATTGAGTGGTCTGTACGTGCATTGAGTAATTGTCCCATCTATTTTAGTAATTTTTATTTTACGCGAAAATTTTGTGCTTACAAATTCCAAAAATTAATATTTAAATTTTACATATCACTCAGCACTTACAAATTATTGACGAAGGTTTAGTTTGGATAATGCTATGGGTTAATTATATGTAAATAAGTGTAGTTTTAATAGAAATAAACATTTTAATGGAATTATATAAATAATGTACAAATTATGCTAAGATAGGTGATTAATGTCACTAAAACAGATGACACTAAAAATGTAAGATACTATACATTATATTATGATTATATGCTATTAAAATGAGAAAAATATGTATATTAGTATATTATATAGTTTAATATAGACAGTAATTAAATCTAAATAATTTAAATAATTAATATCTAATTTCACCCACTACATTATAGATCAACAATATGCATAGGTTACCTTTTATTATATTAGATAATATTATTGTGATTTAATATTTTGTTTCGTTATTACATTGATTCAGGAGAGGTCAGTTAATTTGATCACGTTATAATTAATAATGCATATATATTTAAAAAGTATATAGGTACTAAAAATGTTTGGAAATATAAATAATCGACTATTTTATTTGTATGTAAACGTCTTTGTGATATCTTTTAACAAAATTATAGTATAATAATTTTTTTAAAAAAATATAACAATACAATATTATTGAATTAGCCTTTTTTTAAATATTGCGGGAGGGGAGGTTAAGTTATCACTTGATCTTAATTAAAAAAAAAAAAAAAAAAATATTACATTTTTTGAACTGAATCAACTATAGTTCTATTGTAGTAGAAAAAATATTTTGACCCGATATTATATTTTAATATAAATTGAATTTTATATTATATATTTAATATTATATTATACTATAATATAATTATTTAGTTTGGAAATATAAAGAATTGTATATTATATTGACCTACTTATATTAATATTATGTATGATTCGATTTAATTTTCAAGGTCTTAAAATCGATTATTTAATTTATAAATAAACAAGATTGTTGCACAATATTAGTGAAAATTGAAGTTATAGTAATAAATAATATATTATTTAGTTTGTTATGTATTTATAAAATGTTCACATTCATATACATTCCTTACATTACTAATTACCAAACTCTAAATTATAAATTAAATTATTATTATTCTTTGGAATTTAAATAGCTTAAACGATCATAAATATGAATAACATAACTTTTTAATTAAAAACAATATTCACATAGTACTTATCAGTTTATCACAGTAACATACATAATTAGGTATTACAATCAAAATTCCTGGGTTATTCAATTTATTATACCGACTATCCTAATGGCATAGACTATGCTGATTGAGCTATAACCATTGATATAAACTTAAAGCACCTCTATGCTCAATAAATTCATAAATTAACCGCCAGTAAGTATATATCCTAATAATAGTGGACACTATGTTTCGCTATTTCTTTCTTCAGTCAACTGTCCATTTAACTAAAAAATTACTAGTCACGAATTTGCGACTTAGATGGGGTAGACACTACTCCTCTTCACTTATGCTAATAGATATTTAGATTATATATCTAAGGAAGACTCTAAATTTCTTAATTCACTCTACTCTAAATAACCTGTCTCTTTCTATTTCTAAAATCACAGACATTTTCTCCAATCAACTATAGTTCCATACAAACAGATCGTTTTTATTTTAAAAAATGTTTTATTATAATATTTTAACTTTAATTGTTTTTTTAATCAGTTTTAGAAATCTGGATTTGTTTTTATTATAGATCAATTGAAAAAATAATTGTATAAATTGATTTTATTTTGATTGGATGACTGCATAAATTTGACTACTTACTGCTACTGAATTCTTAAAATACTGGTGCATAATAATTAGATTTGTTAGCCTGAGTGATAAATCTGTATTGTTTGAATGATTTAATAGTTTTTAATTTAAATACTTATAGCGCAGTGTATTTAAAAGATTTTTCAAGTGTAGATTTGATCCTTTCAAAAATCTATTTCTAAGATAATAATCTAAAAGAAATTATATTGGTGGTTGTTGTACATTAATAATATACGTAATAATTAAATTGAATGGTAAATTCAAATGGGGAAAAAAAAGTGGGAATGTCAATTGTGGACGTTCCTACTTCGTCTCTTCGGTCCTCGGAGAAATTAATGGTTTATTATTCTTAAGATTTGAATGCAATGAGAAATAAGAAAAACGATTAGAAATTAAAAATACGATTCTGAGCGAAACTCAACATATTACAAAATACTATACTATTAATTCATTCCAAAATTGTATACTACCTATGTTAATACTCAAAAAAATTTTCAAGTCCCTACGATCAAAATTCAATTAGTTATCATTAAATTAAAAAAATTAAAACAACAGAAACCGTAATTTTGCCGATTTTCTGCCATTTTTTGGTAGTATTTCCCCTTCCAAGAAAAAACTTTTAAGAAATTCGAAAAATTAATTTTTAACAAATAATATACCAACTAGACACGATTTTCTACCGAATGCATAGCCTACTTGTGGTAATCGGACCATTATTTCTACCCGAAAGAGTGTTTTCATACATAAAAAAAAACATCTTTGTAAAACCAATACATTCGCTTCGCTCAAAATCTAAGCTAAAATGATTGTAGATTATACGCATTTAACATTTTAACACATATCAGTTTCTTAACTATCGTTATTTTGATTGAATCTTATATATATATAAGAATATGGTTAAAATAATATAGCTTAGCATATTTATTGTAACTGACTCAACCTGGGCACAAGTACCCGAAATTGTTTTAATATTTCCTATACGGAAAAATTTAATTTATTTAATCACAAAATCCTTAATTCTCAGTTGTGTGATTTTTTTTTTTTTTTTGTTGAAATGTTAAAAAAGTAAAAATCAAAAAAAAAAAGAAAAATGTAAACGAGTAACAAAATCAACGAAACACCACATAACGTTGTAGCGGTGGTCATGCGATCGCGTCGTAAAAATCGTCGGCCAAAAGAGAGAAAAAAAATGGACAATAAAAGGAAACGCTTGTCACGTGACCCCGACGATTTTCCCGCTACTACGTTTCGGTATTCACAGTCAGTTTTCCCGTCCGCATTAGCCGTGCAACACGCGCGCCGCGGTTATACGATAATTCTCGCCGTTTCCGTGCTCTATTCGGCGAGCGAACGGACGTTGTTCGCGCGTATATAAATTTAAAATAATATTATTGTTATAATTTTTTTAATTTTTTTTTTATAATTTTTATATTGAAAACCAATGTGAAATTTAATACATATATATATATCATGCGAATCAGTGATAATAATTACGCCGACAAGGCGACGATACCGGTCCGTATTGTATAACGATCGTTATTACGGTTGACATCGGAGAGACAACTATATCATTTAAATTTTATACGTAGTGTCAGCTATAAATAAATAAAACCGCTCGGGAAATGCTTCGATAGGGCGTCGGTATAATATTTCGCCGTAGTAATCGATGAATTTCTCGTCTTCCCGCGCAGTACGGTTCGCTAATAAATCATGTCCTATGCGGAGGAGGCCGTGGTCAATTTACGCCGATGATTCGTACGCGTGTAAAGGTAAGTTCAACGGTATTGTTGTATAAGGTACAATATCAATAATAATAATAATAATAATTACAAATATATTGCCGTTATCGTGCTTGTGTGCAAACGAAAGTTCCGATTAACGATCACAGTCACTCAAGTTATTGTTGCGTTTAGTTTGTTATCACTTATCAACAAGAGTTAAAATGAGAGACAGTATTGCTCTACTTTTGACAGCGCTAAAATAACGTTCCCTTGAATAACATATGATTTATTAATTAATACAATGAACGTTCAAAATTGTTTATGGACCACAGTTTCTTTGGAATTACATTCCACCTTGAATTCTGTTTTAACTAATCCGTTCATGATAATTGAAAATGTTAAATATTATAGAAAACGAAATTAAAACGGTCATACAATGTATTTAATTTTTTAATAAATTCCGTAAATATTATTACTTTATACGATTATATAATATTATGTCGAGGAATAGCAAACGAGAGAAGAAAATATTATTAAAATTAATTTATAATACGGAGTATTGTATAGGCAATATCGGTACGTAACTGTATACGTAAATTATATATTACATAAATAATTTAATACTAATAATTATAATAACCTTAAAATCAAAGCATCAGCAATATTTACTTATTATCAGCAATATTACTTTATAGGATTAAAGTATAATTTTGTACTTTCCTCTTAGATAACGTTTTACCCGTATGTTTTGCAATAATACTGTCTATCTAACGAGAAATATAGCAAAATCACAGTAACACAGAACTTAAATCATAATGTATACTGTTTAGGTTGAAATTAGAGTAAATAAATATATTACAAAATTTAAAGAGGAGCATATTTTGGAGATTGTGTCATATTAGTTCTATAAAAGATCTTCTGGAATAGTAGTTATATAATATGACGTTTATTATTTTTTTAATATGTTACAACTATTTTATTAGAATATATTTTACAAAAAGGATATGATATTGGCTCCAAAATATGTTTTTCTTTAAATTTGTTAATATATTTTTATATTTTAAGTTCAACCTAAACATTATTTTGAGTTACTCGTTGTTGTGATTTTGCTATATTCCCTCTAGTATATAAACGGAAATAGAATTATTGAAAACATACAGTTATAAACTCCTTGTATTATGGTACACATATGTACTATATATATATATATATTAATTTATCGAGTGAGCTCCATTAATTATTTGTATATTTTGGAAATATTACTTAAAATGAATGTAACTGTAATATGAACATTAGTACGAATGTTAGATGATTATAAATTAATATCTTAATATTAACATTTAAGGTATAGGATAGTTTGATAACTGAAAAATTACAACACTGTCTTAAGTTTAATATTTTTAACTGTGTTAAAATACTTTATATTATATTTAAATTGACTCTACATAAATAAGGTTATATTATCTGCATTAACAGAAAATAGAAAACTAACCTTACCCAACCATTTTTGTTTTGTTTTGTCATTTTTGGCAACATAATTTATTCAAATAATTAAATTAGTTTAACCTTACCTAGCTATATATATATATATATATTAAGTATCATTAGCATACAGAAAAAAAAGGTTCTTTAATATAAACTATTGTGTTTATATAAACTATTTATTTAAAACATTTTTTCATTTTACTATATTTTTTTAAAATAAATAATATTAAAAGTTTTAACTATTATCGAAATAAAACTATAAAAGAGGTACCACACTATTAAAGATTTCTGAGTGAATCTAGATATATCCACATTAAAATTATTTATTTATGATCAATATATTATTTTGTTATTAAATTTATTTTACAATTTACACGAATATATTATTTGTTTCGTTAATTTTTTTAGTTAACATGTTTATAATATACAATTTATATATCACATATTATTATTCAAATAGTGATTAGGAATAGAAAATATATTTTATAATTTAAAATATTAAAGTAATTTATAATAGGTATAATATAATATATTATTATTGAAAAAATACCTAAAACAACCTATTTTTAATCACTTATTAAATTTCAATTAGGTAATAAATTGTTTTCATATTTTGTTTCATATATTGTATTTAATGATTGTTTTACAAACATATTATGATTATATTCCTAAAATTTAAAATCGTTTCTAATGATATATTATGCTCTTCATACAGAAAACCTCACCAAAATGTATTGTTTTTGTTTCTCAAAGACGTAGGTACGTATTGCAATTTAGAAAATACGTGTAACGTACTCATTGATCGGGATAACTATTTTAATAGTTAGCTAAAACACTACAAACCAAAATTGTGTTAAAGATATTATTTTCATATATTTAGTCACGTTTTTCTTTTCAAAATAATTACCTCGTAAAAAGTTGTTAATAATTATAAAAAACTAGTTCAATAATAGTTACTTAAACATTACTGTTATCTTATATTAGTATAGTTTTAAACAATTGTATATTGTAATATATTAATACTAAGTTAACTTAACAACGAAGAATAACGTCGTTTCCAAGTGGTGTTTATGATCGATTTGTGTGAACGTGTTTTGGACCGTATAATATTATTCATCACACGTGCAGCGAGTTATAGGTACTACATACATAATAATATAGTATTATAAATTATAATAGATGATAACAAATCTTGACATGACGTTGACGTCCGTTCAAAGATTATAGCAGCAATGCAATATATTTTGTCGCACTATGAATTTACGCAAGAACTTCTTGAGATATAAATGCGTTTTTATAATTTAAACTTGCCTATATTTTTGTAATATTTTCCAATTAAATATATTTTAATATTATATATTAATAATAATTTACAATTAGTTTTAAGAAAAATTATAAACTTTTAGGTCTATACGTATTAAACAAAATAAACAATATTCTACTCACACAATATGATGGTAAAAAAGAAATGCGAAATCGTTTGAGATGTATCTGTCAGAAGTTATAAGCACACGTTGAATTATTAATGAATAATATCAAATAGTATAGGGTGTTTATTACAAGGGTACACAGAATTTTTTTTACAAATATAGCAAAACAATTTTTTTTATTTGACTACTTTACAGTTTTATAATTTATTTATGCTACACGACAAAAACGGTTTTATTGTTTTAGTTTAAAATAAAATAATAAGTATAGTATATAGTGTATTAATAACTATTTTTTATTTATTTTTTGTTTAAATTTTGTTAAACAATTTTTTATGAATCACTATGTTTTAGTTATAATTGAACAAAATTTGATTTGAACAATTATATTAAAATTAACTAAATATTCTTGACTCCATAGGCGAAATCGGGGGGGGGGCTTGAGGGGGCTTAGTCCCCTCAAATTCCAAATTAGCCCCCTCAAATATATATCTTATGAGCATTAAAGAACTCAGTTAGCTATTGTTATAGTATTTATTTGTTGTTTATTAGCCCCCCCCAAAAATTTCGGTGGATTTCCGTCTATGCTTGACTCTTACATTTGTAAATTGTTGAAGACAAATAAAATGTTTAATTGATGTATTAATATTTTCATAAGAACGTCATAAGGCAATAGAAGAACGTCGATAAAAAAATGTTTATAATATTAATAACCACTTATATTTAAGTTGATTTATTTTGGAATAGAAAACATACATTTCTAAATGATATGTTACTATAAAAAACAATTTTTACAATTTTTAAATTAAATTTACAATTTGCAAATTTTACTGAATTTAATGCCACAACTATACATGTATTTTTATTTTTATATAATATATACGTATTTAAGAGATTAATAACTAAGAAATGAATCGATGTAGGTAAATAGTATAAAAGATTAAACAACCAATCACACTCTCGAACAGATATAAATGGCTTCCGTGATTACATGATTTATTATCCTGCAATATTTACTTACAAAGAATTAAAAAAGTCAATATAATTTATTCATATAATTAGGTATTTTATAAACGTAAAATATCAATTTCAGATTTTCATTCTATCTGAACAAATGATTTACAGCAGAAACTAATACTGATGGTGCAATATTAAAATAAACATTCTAACACTAATTTAAATTATTTTTAGAATTTTAATGATTATTTTGAAGTTAAGTAACGTAATAAAATTAAAAATTTATAAATTGAATGGTTTAAGGATTTCAATGTAATATAATATTCTGAAAAAGGTTTTTAAAATTATTATTTGACGTTAATTACCTTGTTTCCACTATATATCTATACACTACTACTCATACTTTGATGTATTTTATATAATCTTAGATTTATTAATAATTATTATTTATGACTCACAAGTATTTGTCATTATTAAGTCGATATTAGTATTTTGTGTAAGAAAGAGAGGGGACAAACACTGTACATTAATTATGAAAATTACAGATTACCTGTTAGAATTACTAGAGTTGAATTCTGGATTATTTAGACAGAAGATATTATTTGTATTATATTGTAATATCTACTTCATGTTTGTTTATATTCCATGTAAATGGTAATAAAAAAGAAAAACATTCAGTATACCTACATAATATTATATTCATGTGTTTTGTACAATGTTTATGCATGCTCTATTTTCTAAATATTAATTTAATACGTTTAGTACTAAACTAAATTATTGACATTGTTGTCGACGATAATGGTATTAACCGTAATATCGAAATGTGAAATACACCTTAGGTAAATAATTTCAGACGTATTTGATAGAATTATTTGGTTTTATATTATAGGTAAAATTATAACGTTATATTAATAAAAAGTATAGACGTATAGTACATTTTTAGACGAAATTTGTAATTAATAATATTAATTTTAGCATATGAAATTATATTTTGATATTTTACCAATTGTTGAATATAAGTAGTTGTTTTATACATTAGTAAAAAAACGGTAAAACTAATATCGATATGGTAATAATAATTTGCATTATATAATGTATTATTATTTATTTAATAATAATTATTTATACAAGTACACAAAGTGATCAAAATTTCATGTTATAAACATTATGGTATTACAAAGTTTTGTTATTTCCGTTAAAATTTTAATATAATATTCTAATTACTCTATAAATATAATAGTTACAGAAATTGTAATTTATAGCTATTTTTCTTTAAAAATAATTACCTATTTAAAAATGTTGGTGGATTATAATTTTATAATAGTTTGATTGGAACTTAAATTTATTGACATTTTGAATTTAATTAAACCTGCATAATATTATTATAATTACCTTTTCACTTGGTTTATTTATAAATCTTGAAATATTTTTAAGTTTCGACAGTGCTTATATTATAATAATATTATTGAAACGGAATAAAATTGTATTTAATATAATTATTAAAATTGACAAGGTATCAAGTATTCAATTAATGAAATATAATAATATGAATGTACTATATATATATATATATATAAATACGTTTTACATGTAAAATTAATTAATGTTAAAAATATCTACAAAAATCGTATTTTTAAAATTTTTTTAAGAAATTAAAGATTATTTATAAACTTTTAATATATATATATATATTATATACCTACTCGTATGTATGTATACTTATTGAATATTTCTCTAATATTTATACCTAACTATTATTATATAATCGTGTTTGACTATGAAAAATATGTTTTTAGTTTCCAGTATTATGTATTTATAATAGATAAATTTGAGTATTTACTTGTAACATGTATTCTCATAATATAATATGTTGTATGTAAAAATTAATCTTTAGTTATTTTTAAACTTAAAGGTAGGGATTGGTAAAATACAAAATATAATATTATTAAGATAACTTTACATTCACGTTTGTTGTTCATGTCTGTCTTACATACACGCAATTTAGTAAATATATGTATCACATTCTTACTAGAGTTTATTTATAATAAATATTAGAGAAAATTTACTTATTAACTTATTTTTAGAAAAGAATATAATCTGTGCTCTAGTCTTGAATTTTTTCTAATATTTTTTCTTTTTCTTAGTCAAATACCTAGTTATTTTAAATGAACATAACTAGTTTTTAAATTAAAATATTAAAAAATACCTCTAGATCATAGTTTATATTCTCTTCTAAAAATATGATAATATGTAAAATTTCCCTAATATTAATTATAAATAAATTGTAGTAACATTCCGGTACATAGATTTTCTATGTTATGCGTATATAAGATAGAGAAATCAAACGTGGATCAAACGACGCCTCTTAACAATACAAGTATTTTTACTTTTGACAGAATATTTTGTAAACAAGTTCTAGTTCTTTAGTTGCGTTATGTTATATTACTTATCTTATTTTATCATAAGATTATAAACTAAACTAACTAATATTTGCATGATATTATTATTATTATAAATATATTAACATAGTATAGTAGGTATTTTGTATGTAATATAATTTAAAAATACATTAAATTCTACAAAAATATAATATAAAATACATATTGTAAAATACCTACGTGAAAGTGTGAAATAAAAATTGTAATTTCAATACGTATTTCAAATAGATGTAATTGAAATACTACCCATTCCTGCTTTTATATTTATATAATTATTTATAAATATTTTTTCGATTTGAACAATATTTTATTTCACTTAATAAGTTCCACTTAATTTTGTTTTTGCTTGTGTAAATTATGGATTAACTATAATTTAAATTTTTAAATAAAATTTAAGTTTTAAATAAATAATACAAACAAAAATTAATATTAAAGTTTTTTGTAATCTTTGTTTTGATACCTATATGGATAACAAATTTGATATTTATATTTAGTCATATTGATAATATTGATTGGTGCTATTTATTACATAAGTAACAAGTTATATTATTATTATTAATTTTAGTACATTATTTTTTTAAATTAAAAATATTATTTTGTTTTAAAAATAAATTTAGTACAATATGAAATAAATAAAAATAATTGTATCCAAAGTTGATTCCGCGATGGGGTTGTTATCCCCACGTTTAACGGCCAATATGGAGAACCGAACTACCCTAAGTTTTTAATATTTTATTTTACATTTTAATGTCATAAAATGTAATACTATTATTATCATTATTCGTGGATATAATAATTTCACATTATTTGAACTTTCTATTAAAAAAATGCAAATGAAAATATGTTTAAGTTTGCGAAATAAAGATGGAATGGTCAACATATTTAATTTAACTTTAAGATCGTTAAATTGAAAATTTACAATCATAATTAAAAAAAATGATTTCATTTTATAATTATTAAAAGTCTTAAATAATTATCGGATAGCTTACAAATGGTTAAATACTTTTAAAAATATATCACACTGTTCTTTATTAATTTTAAAATGATAAATATTTAATGAGTATTTAAACAATTTAATACTCATATATTAAAATTAAAATGCTGTTAATTATATTTAATTTTGGATAATTTTTTTTTATGATAAAAAAATGTGAAAATTTAATAATTTTATATTTATAATACAATTCGTAAAAAATTATCTAAATCAAATAAGGTATACATATAGTAACATATATATAGTATATGTTATATGTTAAATATAACATATAGTGTTTAAAATCTATTTTATTAATTATATGTTTTAATAAAAAATAACAATATAAAACTTAATCATTAGTTCGATAATCAAGTAGATTAAATTATGATTATAAACAATTTTATTTTTATTTAAAATCTTAGGATAATTATATAAAGATTATATAAATAATAATTATTTTCATAAAAAATGTTTCAATAGTATTTTGGAATTTTGGATGAATCTCGTTCTATAATCAAATTTTATTTTATTATCACTACTGCGATAATTACCTCCATTATTATCACTTACATAACATGAATTTTTCTATTTTGGTTTTATATATTATATAGTACATAAATTGATAATTATTTTACAGTACTGTTTTTATAATATAAATATTTAAAGTATAAAATCACTTTAAATGTATTTTTGTTGTTGAACTTAATTTTTATTATGTATAAAAATGATTTACAATTTTATGCCGTGATGTAAAATTTTTTCTTGTAGCTATATTATTATAGTTTATAATTTAAAGATTAATTTTTTTTTTATGGATATTATCATTTATAAGAGATTTTATGTAAACATAATTTAATTTGTTATATTATCTTTTATGGACATAAAGTGTCTTTCGTTGTAGGGAATGTTTGAATAAAAGAAAAAATAAAGATATAAATATTTTTTTTTAGTTTTAATTTAAATAAATTTATAATAATTGTTTGAAAATTCAAACAGAAAATATAGTTAATATTTCCATTTATCATTTCTATAATATAAATTTAATTTGTATTCATTATACATTCATATATATTGACTCTACAAGTAGGTGATATGGGAATCATTAAAATGAGATATTAGTTTTGTTGGAGAGTATTTTGAACCTAACACATGTTTTATACTAATAAACTAAAATATGATAAAATTATATTATTATGTATTGAGCTATATTATTTACAACATAGTATATACTATATAGTATGCATATATCGTAGGTATATAAAAATGTCTAAACCAACTAATTTAGTCATCTTTGTAAAAGTTTAAAGATAAATCTTTATTATCGTTATTTCAATTAGTTATATCATTATATAGTATATTTTTTTAATCATCTAGAAATGGAAACTGAATGATACAATTCCCTACTATTCATCATTTTATCGTATAGCATGTACAGGAATACAATCCAGAACAGGTTATAATATTTTTAAAGAATAAAATAAAATGTAAGGGAAATCAAGTTCTAACTATTGTTTAAAGGTAAAATTATTTGTATTAATTCTTAAAAAAAATATATTTAATAATTTTTAATGGAAAATATTTCCTATATGAAAAGTGGCATAACTTGTAGTGTATATATATATTTAAGGAGGGAAAGAACAGAATCATACAAATCCTTTCCAACTTTTTTTTTTTATAAATTATTTGTGATAGGTTTTTAAATAAATAACGTGTTTGAAAGACGAATTGTGTTATTTATTTTTTATTTATACTGTTAATTGTTACAGTTTATATTTTATATTATTTATCAGTTAAAACTTATACCTAATAAATATGTATTAAAAAATGTTTATTTTTGCTTTTCTATAAGGAAATTAGTATTAATTACTTATATTAAATTTATCTGAATTCTGCATATTTAAATAGTTTTCATCAATTAAATCCATAAATTAAAGAAAGAATAATTACTGGGTAGGTATAATGAGTAAAATATTATGAACTGTTTAGCAACAGGCATAACATAACTGTACGCAAGTTGTAGGAGATATTAAATCTTTGAAAATGACGTGTTGTTTATTTTTATGTTATCAATTTTTGGTATTTAATTTTGTATCTTATTAAGATGATTTAATTACGATAATAATATATGTAAATATATTCTTGTGTAAACAAATTGTATAACTTTTAAGTTTAAATAGTGCACTAATAACTTAAATAAATATATTTTATTAGTTAAATTAATTTTCTAAAACTCTTGGATGTAATCAGATTTAGTTTTATTTTTATATATATTTTATGAATTTTATTTTATTGCTATTTAATTGATTTGTCAGTCGGTACTTACTACTTTAAGACTGACAACTTATAAGATTCAAATTTAATTAAAATCTTATTTTGTATATTACATTTTATCACTTATTATAAATTGAAGAAATATTACTTTTTAAAGTAATAGTATCATAATATAAAATTCAGATAATTTACTAAACAAATATTTTTTTTTCTTTTTACTTTATTAATATATTAATCTAATTATAGGTACAAAATAAAATATCATATTTACATTTACATTTACATTTACAAAGTATAAACATATTTTTTAAGCCAACGGTTATTACTTTTATTTGTAAGTCAGTTTTAATATTTAAAATATCCATATAATATTATGTACATTTGAATTGTTTCTATATAAACTTGGTCATCTAAGTAATTTATTAGTTTTTTGAATTAAACGAAGGTTATATTTTTTCACTATCATAAAAATTATGATAAAAAGTATTTAGGCAATTATTAGTATTTTAGTTTGTCGTTTGATAATTATTTATTTTAGATATTAATATTTAAACTTCAAATCTTTTAAGTAAATTATTTTCCCTTGTGTGATTTGTAAAATACGTTGTATGAGGAATGCATTATAATTATGCATAAACAATTATCATTAATGTAAAACGTTTTTAATATAAATACGATATTTAAGGTTGAACAAACTTGAAAATGTATATTTTATCAAATATTATATAATATTAGTAAATGCGATTGTTTCTTCATAGTTATTACATTTATATGTGTTAAATTTAAAAAATACTATTTATTTAAAGAAAGTATTTTCATAAATATACTATTTTGACATTCTGTTTTATGAAGTAAATAATTATTTACTCTACCTTTTAAATTGCCGTTTTAATGTTGATAATGCATAACGTGAGTTTTTTTTTATTGTATAAGTTAAAAATATAATATAATATATTGTGACCAGTATTGTGAACTTATAATTAAACTATAATTCATGTTTAATATTTTTTAAGAATATTGGTTTATTTTTTAGTAATATTAATTATTAAGAAAATTATTAAATTTTATTTTATTTGAGTAAAATATTATCATTTATTAGGCAGAAACGTTTTAAAAATAGTATCTGTAGAAGAAATGTATTTTTTTAAATAATTAAAGACACAAGTTTTAATTAATGTAATATTCAAGTTTTTTAAGTAATAGTATTTAAGTACGTATGTACAAGTATCTATAATATTTTGATTTTTCAAAAAACTTTTTTGTTTTTTACTGGATGTGCACTAAAAATTTGTATTAATTTAGAAACGAGTATAGTAGATAAATAGAAATAAACTTTTATTCCTATCTAAATTTTTTCAATGGAAATGAAACATTTTAATTTGATTAATTTTGGGAAAAATCAAGTTTACAAAAGAGTTATTTTAGATTATTCAAAATATTGGAAAAAATTAATTTTTCACCATTATTAGTTTATTTTTTTTTTTTGAAAAAAGTATATAAAGGTTTTTTTTCTTTATAAAGTTTCCAACGTCGTTATTTATGTAGTAATCTCGGAGTTTGGTATTAAAGTTTTGTCACATGTTTCTGTTTTCAATTTTCTTACTACTAGTATGTTTTATTCAAAGAGACAAATACCATCACCTAAAGGTCTAAAATAAAATAATAAAATTCATTTATATCTTATGTTAACATCGTTTTCTTTTACACAACTGATTGCTATAAAATGCTCGAATGCACTTGCCGAATAATGTTTAGTAAAAAAAAGTATATTTAGGTAGATAATATTTATATAATACTTTTTTATACTGTACGATCAGAAAAACGAATTGATAAATCATTTTGTAAACCGATTTTGTAGCAATTTATATTTTTTATAGAAATATATTTTGTCTTAAACAAATTATAGTTTTTTTTTTTTTATAGATTCTTGCTCATTTAGTTCAAATTATTTTTGAAGTTTTCGAAATAAAACATAATGGTAAATGAAGTGTTATAGTTTTTTTTTTCGTTAATGATATCTTAATAGTTAAATGATATTAGACTTTGGCGTTACTTCATTCATTTAAGCGTAGGACAGTATTTTTTTATTAATTTGTTTAGTTTAAATATAAATAAGTATAAGTGTATGGGAGTGAATTTTAAGATTTTAAAGATTAAATAAAGTTATTGTTTATTTTTAAAAGATAGTTTTAAACAGTTATTCAAAAAAGAATGCTATTAATTTTTCGGTTTTTAATTAAAACATTAATAGTGTATTATTTATTTAGTTTTTAGTCAAACTAGATTATCCAAAAGATATATAATTTTATTATTACATAAAATTAATATTAGCTATATAAAGTTTAAATGCAGTATTTTTATAGGTTTTGCAATGTACTATGAATATCAAAGTTTAATATTTCGAAATGTTTTAAATAATTTAATATGATTACACACAAGTTATGTACATTTTTATATTTTAAGGCAAATGAATAATATGAACTTTTTCAATATTATAGTACTTACTTATTATGGACATACTATACGTATTATGAATATTAATCAGGAAAAAAGATTTATCGTTATAATTATCATAATATTAATGCCATTTTGAATTTTAGTTTATCAATATCATTATTATTATTATAATAATAAATATATAACACATTGCATTGTACGAGACTTTTTATCTCGTGGTTATATACTTTACGAGCACAGATCTTACCTAACCTAACCTAACCTATATTTGGCGTTAATCTGTTTTTAGATTCTGAGCGGAGCAAGGAATGTTTTGTTTCTACAAAGATTTTTATTTTTTTATGTATGAAAACATTTTTTTGGGTAAAAATAATTGTCCGATTATCACAAGTAGGGTATACTTTTGAGTAGAAAATCGTATCATCTTGGTATTATATAAAGCTCATTTTTCGAATTTCTCTAAAGTTTTTCCATAGAAGAAGAAAAACTACCAAAAAAATGGTAAAAAATCGGTTTTCATAATTTTTTATTTTCTATTTCGTGATATCTAATTTAGTTTTGATCATAGGAACTTAAAAAAAAATGTATGTACTAAAAATGGTAATATACAAGTGTGGTAAAATTTTGGAACAGATTAGTTAATTCTTTGGCTAAACATAGTGCTATGAAATGTTATTAATATAATGTATTAATATTACCTACAATTTCGGTTGTATTGGTTCGAAAATTTTATAAAAGCCTAATAATGTACTACTTAATCTTTTTACAAAATATTTTCAAAATCGTGACTGATAATTTTTTTATAGGCTTTTTATTATTTTTTTTTTCTAATGAATGAGAACATTTTTTCGGGTAGAAATAATGGTCCGATTACCACCAATAGAATACCTATACCATACCAAATTTTATCTGGTTGGTACTTTATTCAGCTCATTTTTTGAATTTCCCAAAAGTTTTTCCTCGAGAAGCGGATAATCGGCAAAATTACGGTTTTCGTTATTTTAATTTTTTTGTATTTCTTGATTACTAATTGAGTTTTTATCATAGGAATTTAAAATTTATTTTGCGTATTTCCATATGTTATTTACACTTGTGGTAATTTTGGAATGGATTATCAGTATAATATATTGTAATATATTGAGATTCTCTCAGAATCGTATTTTTTAATGCAATATCATTGCATTCAAATCTTAATAATTATAATAAACCACTAATTTTTCCGAGGACCGAAGGGACGCAGGAGGAACGTTCACAATCGACCTTTACACTTTTACTTTAATATATACTTCTGAAGTATACAAAAATACAAAATGTCTAATAAAAAACTTTTACTAAAAATAAATAGGAACATATGTAGAATAGTTCCGCGAGACATAGACCTTTCTCACCAAAACATATCTTAGAATATTCTCTTTATTGATTCAATTAATGCAGTATTAACATAGATTATTGATACTTTCATTGAACTACACCAGTATTTTTCACAACAACAAAGTATCATATAATTTATACAACAGTATAAGAATAATTAAAATAGACATTAATATTTGTTCAATAAATTAATGTTGGGTCATATGCTATTACTTTCAGTGTAGGTAATTTGATTACATTATCTTGGTTTTTGAAGTAATATTTACTTAGCATTTTTAATATAGTTGATCATCTATGCGTATTATTCAATGATAAAAAGTTTAGTAAAAACTCAAAAGGCTAAAAATGATAAAATGATATTATTTTACTCGTAGGTATAAATATTTAAAACAATCAATTAAAATATATATAATTTGTTTTTGTTGTACTTACATAATAGGCTATATATATACAAGAATATTTGGTATGGTAGATTAAAAATAATCTATGTTTATTGAATTATAAAAATTTAGTTTATGTTTTCAAATTTAGGCTATTTAATATCCTCGATAAAAAATTTAACTCTACCCCACAAAATTGTTGTTTAGAAACAGTTTTATACTTTGTTTTTTATTTAATTATAATAATATAAAAGTTATTAATATGGTTGAAAAAATTTAAAAAATTTAAATCATTTTTATATTTTTGTATCTATCAAAATGTTATTACTAATTTAAGGACATGATTATTATTTTAGTTATTAGTTTATTAGCTTTAGAACGAATATATACATTTATCCAATAAATGATGATTGAAAACATTATGTTTAATATTGTTAATAATAATAATTATATTAATTATACATATATCATAATTTTATGTTTCTCCACATTAATTGAAAAAAAAAACAAAATATATATATGATTTAATTGTAGAATATGTAAGTATTAGATAATTACAAATTTCGATTACGTTAAATTATTGAAATTAAATCGAAAGTAGTAAAAATAAAGAAATATATGAAAATATTTAAGGTTTTCTCAAGTCATAATTAATAAATAATAATTATTATTTGATGTAATTTATTTTTATAGTGCAAGTATCTAAGTGAGTGGTTAGATAAAAATGGTCTTAAATACCCATTTATGTTAGTAATTTAAAGACTGTTTAAAAAAAAAAATTGAAAAAGAAACTTTTAAATTAGTTACAATTAAATTTCTTGAACACATTGTTAAAAAAAACCATTCGATATTACGATAGTACGATACATCTTATAAAATTTTATATATTACATACATCGTCATGACTATCGTTAACTTATTTTAAGTATATTCGTTACATTAATAAGACCAAAACGCTATTTCATAATATAATATTTATGTTCCATAGTTATATTGTTATATAGTTCACTGTCAAAATTTCATTCCTCCACAATTTACACTAAAACTTTTCAACATAGTATTTCTGTCGTATTCATGTTACAATGAAATACCATAAGGTGTTTATGCCTGTTATCTGTCATGTATATTTGTTCAATTTTTAATCTTACTGTTACATAATATAATATATTATATTATAATGTTGTTGATTGGGAATATGTTTTAAATGAAACGTCATTGTTATTTGGAATATAAATCAAAGGCGTAGCTAAAGGGGTATGCTGCTGCATACCGTAAACGTTCAATAAAAATAAAGAAAATAACTACAAAATATTTATAATTTAAACTTATATACCTTCCTTTTATAAAAAAGAAGTTTTGCTTCATCTATGATTAAAATTATGTAAAAATAAGAAATCACAAACAAATATTATACATTACTACATTACATTTTATACTTATATTTTACATTTTAAGTGATAACTAAACTTTCAATTTTATAATATATAGTATCATATTATAAAATACTTTTATGTTAACATAAAATAAATATATCTAACTTGTTTAATTATTCTGGATATTATATTATTATCATAATATAATTAATATTTAATATTAATAGTAAAAAATAATTCTTATTACCTACATTTTTTAACGAACATTCTGTAAATATAATATAATATAATATTTGAATTAACTGTATTTCTATATTAAATAAATAAATTCATATTTTATAGATATTTCAATATTTTATGTTCTATATTTATTATTTAATAAGCGAGCAGATTTTTTGTCTTGTCTAAATCATGTTATATATTTTACAAAATATATTTTTGTACCTACAAAACGATATAAGACTTTTTTTTTATAAAAGTAAACGGTAAACTAAACAAATTAGTTAATTTTATAAATAGTATATTATTATAACTTTATGTTCCATAAAATAATATCAATTTATATAAATTTTGTTTAAAATAATACTCTAATTCACATTGAAAATAAAATATTTTTATAATATTAATTGTTTTTTTTTTTTGTAATGAGTAATGTGTACTGTATAGTTTTTTATTATATTGAATCGTACGTAACACGTATTGGAATGTCAATGAATAAATAATTTAGTTTAATAACATCATACGATACATACCTATGTATGTCATAACCTGCATAATATATAATAATGTATATTATATAGGAGTATATCGATTTCCTTACTCAATAATTCTAGGCATATATTATAAAAATCAATTATTTATTATAGAAACACTATTATATATTTCCTAATAAAGTAATAATGCTATAATATGGGTAATATTATTTTTTAATATTTTTAAAAAAAAAATGCTATCCTTTTTTTGTGTTATTGTTATGTTGTCTACTATTGTGCAATGTTTATACAAATTGACGACGCTCAATGATATAATTTGAAATGTTTGAACAATTGCCGTAATTCAACTAAATATTTGTTTATTTTAAAATAAGTTTAATAGTATTTTTCCTTTGGTACTTTAATATTAATAGGATTTTCTACTTTTCTAGTATATGAAGGTATATTATTACATTTGTATAAATTACTTTATTTATTTATATAACTTTCTTAGGTATAAATGTTTTAATTATAATATTAATAATTTATTATTATTTATATTTATTATATATAGTCAAAATTAAGATAGAAGATGCTATTATTATAAAAAATTACTTACATTTTATGCATTTTATAAGAACCAAAAACGTTGTTATTAATATTTATTAATAATTTTATCTAACAGTTACACTGTTAACAGGATTTATTAAAATAGTGTTCATTTTTCATGAATATTTATAAAATAATTATATTTGAAATAAATGGGACATAACAGAAATCAATAATATTCAAAATTGATTACCAGCATTATAAAAAAAGGTTTTGCCAGTTGCCTTTGTTTAAGTGCTCAAAATATATTATTTCGTTTACGTTTCAACATACTGTTAAGGATGATATATTAAATGGAATGATAAATTAACTATGAATGAATGGCTGGTGGTTTATGGGATAAAATGATCAAGAAAAACAAACACCACTAATATAATATAATATCCCAAAGGGAATATAGTGTATGGAGTTATAGAGTAAAATATGATACTAGCTGTTTAATTAACACGTGCCATTAATACTTCAACCATCCTACGTGTCATACAACTATAATACAAGTACGTGGATTTTATAAACAAACTATAACCAAAAGTGTGATATTAATTTCTATAATAGATTAAATCCTTTATGATTTTGAGTATTTTAATTCGTTTCATGAATATATTAGTATTTACATTTGTTAGGATCAATAAAATGTTTTTAATTAATACTTTATTAATATTTTCATTTTAAATACCTACTCAGATAAATAATTACTTTTTTTTATTAATGTTGAACCGATTGTGTCATTAAATATTCATGTTCATACACACGTATTAAAGTTAAAGGGATATGTGTATTGCATATAATATTTGTATATGTAGTTTAGTAGTTAATAATACATAATATTATGTTGTATATCATTATTATTTTACACCTATTGGCTATAAATACATATCCGTGGGGTTTTGGGTCAAATTTTAATGAATATAACATGCACTATATTAATATTGTAAAACTACAACACACTCATATAACGTTATAATAATATATAATATTATAATGTGGCATGTAACGAATATTATTTTTCTATAATATGTCACTTAGACTGATCCTTATAGCCATAAAATTGGAAAAATTTTAAAATTGTTTTGTATTCAGGGGGCCTATTCTCAAACAAATCGAAACTGACGGTCGAATAAAATGGTTTGATTGATAGTATTCGAACATAAATATTGATTCGATCTACAACATTCGATCAATTGTATTCTCAAACGACTATCGAATATTGATTGTCGAATAAAGTGATATTCGATACGTTTTTTGATTATCGAATAAAATCATTGCTTATTCCATGACATTTTCTGCTATTATCACTAATTATTGATAATTTCTATACAAAACTCAAAAATCTTATAGCAGCACCTCTATGTTCCCCTATATCTTGCTGGTAACTCCACTTGCAAAAAATCTAAGAGCTGTTAATAACTAACAAGGCAAAAAATATTATGATAAACCCATTAAAATATATGTATGTATTATTATTTTTTATTACTAACCTTTCTTTGGATACTTATTCCAGCACTTGTCGTTGGACTTATCATAAAAGGAGTCAGCAAATCAGTTAACTCTTGTACAAGAACCTTACATAATCGATAGGTTCCAATAAATTGTCGGTCAGAGAGTGCTTAAAAATAAAAAATGATAAACCTGAATATAACTTTTCTATAACATTAATATGCTACTAACTATATTGTATACTATATCTACTACTATTTACATATAATATATTATGATTTATGATGTACTTATATTATGTATGTGAAAAGGCAAGTGTAATAATTAAAATTAAATGTAATACCTACCTATTTATTTTAACAAAGAATCTTATCGCGTTTGATTAATAAATAACATGTAGGTAGATACTTACCAAAAGGATATTCTTGTCTCAAAACTCGTCTTGTTTCATTTACAATATTCATATCATTATATATTTCCATATTAAAGTTATTTAATTCCATATTATAAATGTCAAAATCGTCATCAAATGCCATAATTTAAATATAATTAAACCACAAAAATATTATAATTTATAACACAAAATTAATAGGTATTTAACGTTTGTTCGTATTTCGTGAAGAAAAATAATGATAAGAACTGATATATTAGTTAATTAAAGAGAAAATAATATATCGAAAACAGTTTTCGACACCTAATTCACTATCGTTGCATATTGTCGAACTGTGCTATCGAATGAGTAATCGAAAACGATTTGAGAATAGTGTTTTTGTTATCAATCGAAAACAGAGATCGTTTCGATCGATTTTTGATCGAAAGCCGGTTTCGATACGTTTGAGAATAGGCCCCCAGGAACCCCCATTTTGTTCAATATCTATTAAAAAGTGTAAATTTTTATAATAATTGCTTACTCCCTTCACGTACTGCAAGGGGTTTAAAAATAACCAAAAGAGGTAGTTTTATAGTTTTTTGAGTTTAATTTAAAAACTATAGCTCGTGACATATAAATATTTAGATCATATTATTCTACATAAAAAATGTAAAAACAAAATTTATTGTACATCTATTATTTTCCGAAATAAATTAAAATATACCACAAATTAAATTTTTTGCTATTATTTAAATATTCATGACGAATGGTAAATATTACGGCAAAATGTTGTATATCAAATTATATTTATTAATTGAATTTTATAAAAAAAAGGTTATTTGTAAAAATTGTATTGGAATGTACGTTTCACTGTTAGGGTACATATTTATATGATATTTTATGAATTTCCAAATGTAGGTTGTCTATTTGTTGTTATGTGGTTTGTCTACAACCGCGATCTATTTTATCTTTAATAAATATTTTACAAAATAAATATAACACGTTTATCATTTGCATTAGGTGCATGTTACCTAACCTACATTATGAATTATGCAAATTAACAAATGATAATATAATGTCATATTTTCACCAAGATTGAATTGACGAATGATACTCAGATAGCAAAATCCTAATGATAATATTAATTATATTAATTTATAAATATAAAATTTATTCGAATTCATAATGAAAATGATATAAGCTGCTTTGCCTTTTATAATGTAGGTATAATTATATAGATAGTTTATACTTATAAAAATATAATCAAATTATAAGCGCAACTAGAGGGTACTAAGAGGGACGTTAGCACCCTAAACTCAAAATTATCACCTCCAAGATTTCAAACCCTAAATTTACATTTGAAATTCAATTTATTTAATATAATATATTATATTAACCAATATGAAACTTATGTTATTTTCATTTTTTATATTAGTTGTAGTTTATAAAATATGTGTTTACAAATTTATTTTGGATGTCTACCTCGTGATCAATATTATTTTTATCAACCTGTAATTAAATGAGATAAACAACTGTTCGATATGTTATATTATTGTTTTAATAAGTCACATACCATATAAGATAAAATTGATCATAATTTATATTATATGAAAAATTAAAGTCATGTTTAATTTAAAATATGTTTGTTATGATGTAATCTATCTTAGTGAAAATATTACGTTATATATTATTCCAGATAGTAAAAAAATATTTCTATAATGTTAAACTAACATAATTTTTTGAATGAAATAATTATATAAATGTTACATATTTTATTCAATGTATGATCATCGAAAAATATTTTATCAATATGAATAAAATGTTGTTTAGCCACCGATGTATATATATATTATTATATTCTCATTTTAAAAATAATTTTACTATAACATTATTTTTTTAATATATATTTAACAATTATATAAAATTATTTAATATATGTAGTACAAACATTATGTTATATAATATAATATTATAAATTTATAATTTCTATTCTCCCTTTTTTAAATATATTTTAAATTGATTTCTGCACTATGTAGGTGAAACTAGACCTATATTTTATGGGGTGTTAAAATCATATTATATACTTTAGTACTACACCCCCTCCTACATGCATAAATTTCAAAGTAATTATTAACATTTTTTCTAACACAACATTATTATTTGTATATTTAATAACATATTGCATTTAGAAAGTAAATAATTGTTTTATTTACATAATTTTACAAATTATAATTTATATAACAAATAAAAATAATATAAGTATGATATTGGTTAATACCTACAAAGAATATAATATATTATTTTAAAACTATTTTTCTTGTTATTATGCTATATTTATCTTACTAATTATTATTATTCTTATCTTAAAACTATTAGCTATAAAATAAAATATATAAGAAAGCAAAAATAAATTAAATTAAAAAAATTGTAAACAACATGTGACAAAATGTTTTGTAGAAACTAGTTTAAAATATAGTTTTGGCATAAATATGGTCAAAAGCAGATTAAGGTGTTTTAATATTTAAACCACCCCCTTGGTTACGCCATTGCATGTACTTAATGTAAACGATAAACGTAGTGGTATATTTTATTTTATAAAAGATTTATTAAAGATAAAAATATAGATCACGGCAGTAGACAATAATAATAACAATTATTGTCACTAAGATATTTTGATATTTTATCGTCGATAATCAAAATTTTTAATTTTATCGAAACGGATCTTAATACCAATTTAGTATTATCCATCTCGGATAATATATATCTAGTTTTAGTATTTTCTATAGGAAGCTAGTAACTACTAACTATGAGTATCTTTTCTGTTCTGCAATAAATTTAAACCGGACATAATTGTACATCAAATTACTAATGGATTATGGATAGATATCATAGATTTTAGGTACCTACTTAGCAGTTACTATTATTTTTCAAAACATGTGTATACTACAGTATATTATAAAAGTATAAGATAATATAGAAAGTGATTATAGTATAATTTGTATTGTTTTTTTTTTTTTTTTATGAAAATAATTTCCTAAAAGTCAAATTGGTATATTTTAAATATAATTTTTTCTTTAATTTTTATTTATCTAGGTTTAGTTAACGTTTAATCATGTTTATATAGATAAATATCATTCAATATGATGGAGGGAGATAATTACAAAATTTGAAACATATTTTATATAGGTACCTATTTGAATATTTGATTATGTGATAATATTATAAATTAATTATATTTTAATATTTCAATTATGATGCGTTACATGAATAAAAAATTATAGATTTAAACATGTACAATAAAAACAATGTTGTAACGTAGGTATATTATAAAATATTAATTTGTAAAAGTTATAAATTAATCAGTTAAACTATCAGCTTCTTTCAGTAGAATATCAGATGAAACATAATATAAATTAAAAAAAATAATAATGATAGTTACGTTGTTAATTTGAAATATGTAAATAAGAACAACTTTATACATTTTAAAATTATATGTAAATTAAAGGTATATAAATAAAAACTTACCTTTAATCAATAATTTTTAAACACTGCAATACTCTAATTAAAAAATAGACTTTTAATATAACTAATAATTATTATATTAAAATTTATAAAACAAGACTAAAATTTCCAACCAATAAAAAAATTAAATAATTAAAATTATAAAACAACATATAAACTTAAAAAATAAATTATTTATTAATTTTTTTTTTTTTAAATCTGTTTGATTAAAAAGTAATTTTAATTTTAGGTGAACCGATCAAAATTAATAATATTTTGATGTCTTTTTTGTTGTAAATTTTAATATTTTAACCATATAGGTAATAACTAATAAGTATTGAAACAAATTATAATTAACAATGATATAGGACTTTGTACCTTTTATGAAAATGTTAAATATTTCAAATTATTTATATTTATGAAGACTAATAAATAACTAATAAAATGACTAAATAATAAAGACTTGTTAAGACTAATTTAATTATTGTAAACATATATAAATTATTATAGTAGTTCTGAGGATACATACTATTATAACTACTAATTAAAAAGTATATAATGTTCTTTAAGTGTTATACCTTAAGCAGGCGCGTGAAGAGCCAGTTTTTTAAATAATGCACTTTATAAAAATCTATACACTATTAGGTTTTTTTATTTTTTTATTTACAAACCATCACTCATATTTACTTATCTATGTAATTATGTTTTTTATTTTCATAAACATTATTTTTCCATAAATAATTTAAATAATTTTAGAAATAATTAAAAAAATAATGTTATAGTAAAATTATTTTTAAAATGAGAATATAATAATATATATATACATCGGTGGCTAAACAACATTTTATTCATATTGATAAAATATTTTTCGATGATCATACATTGAATAAAATATGTAACATTTATATAATTATTTCATTCAAAAAATTATGTTAGTTTAACATTATAGAAATATTTTTTTACTATCTGGAATAATATATAACGTAATATTTTCACTAAGATAGATTACATCATAACAAACATATTTTAAATTAAACATGACTTTAATTTTTCATATAATATAAATTATGATCAATTTTATCTTATATGGTATGTGACTTATTAAAACAATAATATAACATATCGAACAGTTGTTTATCTCATTTAATTACAGGTTGATAAAAATAATATTGATCACGAGGTAGACATCCAAAATAAATTTGTAAACACATATTTTATAAACTACAACTAATATAAAAAATGAAAATAACATAAGTTTCATATTGGTTAATATAATATATTATATTAAATAAATTGAATTTCAAATGTAAATTTAGGGTTTGAAATCTTGGAGGTGATAATTTTGAGTTTAGGGTGCTAACGTCCCTCTTAGTACCCTCTAGTTGCGCTTATAATTTGATTATATTTTTATAAGTATAAACTATCTATATAATTATACCTACATTATAAAAGGCAAAGCAGCTTATATCATTTTCATTATGAATTCGAATAAATTTTATATTTATAAATTAATATAATTAATATTATCATTAGGATTTTGCTATCTGAGTATCATTCGTCAATTCAATCTTGGTGAAAATATGACATTATATTATCATTTGTTAATTTGCATAATTCATAATGTAGGTTAGGTAACATAAATTTTAAATTCTTTGATGTATCATATATAAAATGAATTATGAGCTTGGAAAGGACATTCAGAAAAAATGCATTTTGCATTTGAACCCACGTCCTATTTATTACACATGTAATACATAATGTGTAGACATAGGTATGTTTATAAAATGAAAAATATCAACTAGTCAAAAATTAAAATTAATTTAATAAGTGACAATGTTAAATATTTTTGAGTGCTAAATAGACTGATAAAAATTCACTAAATTTTATATTAACTAAAATCTATAAATCTATTTATAAACTTAAATAATTTATATTAAGTTATTATTAAAATATTTAAAAATGGAATCATAATATAATTATTATAATATTATACTATATTATAGTTCTGAGTTGTTCTTCTTTACAGTTGAGTAGATTCATTTTATTTGTTGAAAACATTCAAATTTAATACCTTTTTTTTTAATATGTAACAATTCAAGAATTATACTTATTAAAAATGTATATTGTAGAATTAAAATATATTTATACCAATATAGTACTTTATTAAATATATAAATTGAAATTTTATAATCGTTTATAGATTAACATTATATATAATAGTGGTTAGAGAGATTATAATGTATTTAACAGATCAAATTTATTAAACATTTGTTGTTGAATATTTTATTACTAAAATACTTGTATGCAACGAAAATACTAACGTGTGAGAATGTTTTTTTAAAAATATTTAAATATTAAATACTTACTTATTGTAAACGTAAACGTATTGTATCTATACCAATTTTTGTGATGAGTAGGAAGAAGTATGTTGGTGTTCTAGATCAAGAACACCACTAAATGCACAAAGATTGATTGTTATCTTAATTTATATGTGCATTGTATAATATAGGATACCAATAATGTAATTTAGATTTGTTTTTCTGTTTTAACTTACATACTGTATTGATTTCGTTTCTAAATTTAATATTACAGTTATGTTATGAACCGAGTATAATACTACTGAGTATCGAGACATGATTTATATCAATTTCATCTGTTTATAAAATATCTATTTATTAAATTATTATAACATATTGAAAAATTTTTGTTTCGTTTTATTAAGGTTTCATGGTTTAATTGAATACTGTGTTATTTGTAAAAAGCTCTAAATATAAACAAATATATTATATGGATTATTATTAGTAAATTTAATTATAGCTTCAGCTATTCGTAATTAAAATGATAATGCAACAGCGTCCATATTATATTTTGATATTTCCATCATGATGCACTAAACATATATCAGAAAACAAAACAATGTCTGACAGGAAATCAATGTGGCAAACAGGGTTAAACTAACAATGGTGCAAAGAAGAGGTGAGGTAGGTACCAAACGGGTTGAATTTAGCATTGGCATAGTAGTAGCCTCGTGTTGTCGTTTTAATTAACGTTTTGACGTGACTTTCTCGCGACCGTCATCACCATAATATATGGGCGTTGACTGCTTCTTATTTTGCATTTAGTCATTTAGATGCATCTGTTCACAGTAGCAACACGCTAATGGATAACACGATATATTTACCATATACACAGCAGAATAATGGAAAAAGATAAATGATAGAGAGAGTAGAGAGAGAAAGAGAGAGAAAAAAATAGAATGATTGGGGAGAAAGAAAGAGAGAGAGAGAGAGAGAGAGAGAGTGAGATTGAGAGAGAATGGTAGTTGGATGTGTTGTGAAAATTCAATGGAAGTAAAACGTAGATTTATATACCTACCAACTAAAAGATTTATGGTCGTTTAATGACTGAGCACCTCAATGTCTAATCTAAAGTCGAAGCGAATGTTTATTTCGTTATCAATCATAATTATTTAAATGATTTCTTATATAGGTATTTACGTTATAAAATAATATTATCAGAGGTAATCGTGTAATAAACTATTATACTATTATAAGCTTATAGTTAAGACGAGTGTATTATTTTAACTATGTGTCTATTGAAAAATGAAAAACATTCCATTTTTCACTTATTTTATATCTATTTTGTTTATAAAAAAGTAGAAAGGTAGATTTTGAACATTCTTCCTTCGTCCCTTCGGTCCTCCGAGAAATTAGTGGTTTATTATAATTAAGATTTGAATGCAATGATATTGCACATTGCATTAGAAAATACGATTTTGAGTGAAACTCAGTATAATACAATATATTTTACTGATAAGATGTTCCAAAAGTTTACCACGTATATAAACTACCTATCAGAATACAAAAAAAAATTCAAGTACCTATATTCAAAATAAAATTAATTATCAAGAAAAATCTAATATCAAAAACATCAAATTTACGATTTTGCCGTTTTCCGTAATTTTTTGGTAGTTTTTTTTCCCGTGGAAAAACTTTTGAGAAATTAAAAAAAATAAGCTAAATAATGTATCAACTATATGCAATTTTCTTCCGAAGTATACTCTAGTTGTTTTAATCGGACAGTTATTTCTACCCAAAAAAATGTCCTCAGACTGTTTCAATGTAAAGTTTTGAATTGATTTTCAGGTTTTACAATTTTTTTTTTAAATAGGTTAATTAGTATACGAGTAGGTTTCTATAAAATTTTCAAACCGTTAAACCCAACATTGTAGGTAATATTAATCATTACTAGAAATAAGTTTAAAGCTCTATATTTAGTCAAACAATCAACCAGTCTGTTCTTAAATTTTATTATACGTGTAAATACCTATATGAATATTTAAAAAATTGTCAAGTCTATGATTAAAACTTAATTACGAGATAAATTCACAAAATAAAAAAAATTAAAAATAACGGAAACCGTAATTTTGCCGATTTTCTGCCATTTTTTTTTTATAGATTTTCTTCTCTTAAAAAAAAAATTTGAGAAATTTGAAAAATTAGTCAAAGTACCAACTAGATGCAATTTGGTACGGAGAGCGTTGGGCTAGCGTACCCTATTCGTGGTAATCAGACCATTATTTCTACCCAAAATCGTGCTTTCATACATTTAAAAAAAAACATCATTATAAAACGAATACATTCTTTGCTTTACTCAGAATCTAAAATGATATGTTTATTAAAACTTTTAAATATTATATGTAATTTATTATTATATAACTGGCAATTGCATATTAATTTTCAATATTAATGTCTTATAAATTATAATTGTTAATTATAGATGAAACACAATTAATGTAGTATAAAAAAATGTACTTAAATGATTACAATAAAATACAATTAAATATAATTATTTATCTATTTATAAATAATTAGTTTTATCTTTTAATTATAATTGATGACTTTTGGAAATGAAAAATCGCAAATTAAATTAATATTATGATATAATAAAGTATTACAAATATTAGACATACTATACCTATATTATTATATTAATATAATATAATATAATGTAGTCTTAAAAAAATAATTCAGGGTTTAGAATAATAACAGTATATTAACTTTTTTTCTAATAATTTTTAAATTTAAGGAAATATTTAAGATTTAATTAAAGTTAAATTATATATATATATTCATAATACGAATGTATATATTTTTAAATTAAAAAAGTGAATGGTGGAAATTGAAAAAAAAACAATTTCTGTTCTTATTAACAACCAATGGTCCTATGCCCAGATGACTGTTTACAATAACAATGTTGAATTGTCGAATAGTAATTTGCTTAACAGCAGGGAGACGACGTAATGAAATGAAAAAAAATAATGAAATAATAATGACTATTGACCTCAATGTAAGCACAAAAAAGTTAATATCAATTATTTTACATTCAAGGATTATTATTGTTTGGTTTCTCAATATATCAATATTTTTATACTAAACTATAATGTACTATTATATTATAGATACGATTCTTATTTTTGAATTGAATTAGGTATTTTTAAGGCTTATAAATTATAACGCTTTAAAGTATTAAATAATATTACAAATTAGACTGTTGTAAATAAATGTTCTAGTTTTATGATAATTGTATTATAAAAATCAATTTAAATTTTAAATTATACCTTAGCTGAAGTATATTATTTTGATAATGCTTAGTTCATATAAATTATTATTATTTGAAATTCGATTTTGATAAACATTAAAAATTATAAATATTTAAAAATCAATAAATTCATATATTTGGTAGTTTCAAATCATTAATTAATATAAATAATAATAAATCATCAATTTAGATTATATTCTATTATGATTAAAATAGTTTAAAATTGTGCTACAATAAAATTAATTGTTGAGTATAGGTAATTAAAAAATACAATTAATACTTACATATTTATATGGCATTTATTATTAATAAAAAAATAAATAATATTTTTAAGTATTAAATTATATTTTCAGTAGTTATGATCAATGTATTATAATTTTATACTAAACAATTTTTATACTTATAAAACTTATTTTAAATATTATAATTAAATTTTGTAGTAGATACCTAATTATAATTATTGAATTTAGTTTTTTACTTATAGTTTTTGTTATATAATATTATTTACTTAAATGTTTAAAATGTTATTGTGAAATTATTTTATAATAACATGAAATATGAATCAATATTATATTATATTATCAAAATATGAAATTAACCTTAATAATAATTATTTTTATAACAAACAATATTATATTTTCTTTATTAATATTTATCGATTTTATAAATTTCGTATTAAATTATTTTAAATATATCTTTAAAAAAACTAAATTTTTCTATTATGGTTAGATATTATAAAGTATAATTAGATTATTTTACCGTACCACAAACATCTTTTCTGATTGTCATTGATACATATTAAAATAATAGAAAATTTGTATTATGCTAAAAATGTATATTTTTTTTTGTTATTTTAAAAGATAAAATATTTTATTAAAGCCTGTAAGAACTTAGCAAACAGTTAATAATATAGAAAAAGAGAATTAAAAACAAATCTATTTAGTTTTAGTGAGTAAATTTGTACAATGACACTTTTATTGTACAGTATTAAACAGTACATACATTATAATAATATAATAATGAATTGTATGGTTAGAAAAAATAAATATATATATTTTTTTCATTAAAAGAATATAACTATGAAGAGAATAAAGACATGAGGAAATATACTTAATTATAAATTATATCATTTTATTAAAAACTCCCTAGAAATATATGTATTAAAAATTATATATGCGAACTGTGAAGTTGTAATGAAGAATACGTGTAGTACCTATTTTATTTCAAAGAGTCATGATTATTTCAGTATTATTATTAATATTCATTTTAAAAAAGGCGACAGTCGATTTTGGGCGTTCCTTTGGTCCTCGGAGAAATTAGTATTAGAATGTTATTGCGTTATATTATAATTCAGATTTGAATGCAATAATATTTCATTTAAAAATACGATTCTGAGTGAAACTCAGTTAGATATATACAATATACTGATAATATTTATTTTTACAAATTTTTTATATTTCTTAAATAATGTACAACAGAAAAATCATTTATTATCTATAAAATAGTAAAATTAAAATACATCAAAAATGTAGGATTAAGCAATTTTGTTGTTTTCTTGTGGTTTTTCCTGTTTTATAAGAAAAATATTGAGAATTTTATAAAATCACCTAAATAAAGTATCAACTATAGACGTATAAAATTCGCTACTAAAATCATATCTTACTTGTATTAATCATACTATATTTTTTATACGTAAAAGTGTTGTTATACACTAATATAAAACTTAAATATCTTAAACTAATATAAATGTATTCGATCAGAATCTACAAAAAAAAAAAATTATTTTTATTTTTATAATAATTATTTATTGGTGCAATTTTACAAATGTGACATTATTTAAAATTAATTTTTGGCTAAATAAAGAATATAACAAAAAGGATTTACTACATATATGGATATTCAATAAAAAAAACATTTTATATAGGTAGATACATTTATATATCATATTATATATACCTAAGTTTTATTACCTAATAATTATTTGATAAATTTTATATCTATCAGTTAATATATTTGATATGAATGGTAAGGTAAATTCAGGAAATTGTTTTATATTTAATTAGCTAATAATAATTATTTTTAAAGTTTATAAATATCTTACTGCGCATAAAAATTAACTGAATTTCAATCTCTTATCCTGTCCATAATTTGTGTAGTATAGACATTAAGTTTGTGTTAGGTAATTATTTAATTTATTAAAATACTAATGTTCATAATTTTTATTTTTTTTTCAGTTTATGAGATATTAGTTTACGTATTGTGCATCTGTGTGCCAATAGTGTAGTTGCCAACATGCTTCAAAGATCACCATCAAGAAAGAGACGTGTCGTTAACAATGACACGCGTCGAACCAGTGTAGCATTTAATTTGGAAAATCCGTCAGCAAGACTTACGGATGGTGGACGTCAACAGACCTTGCAATCACAACAACAACATTCTGGACAACATAGAAGAGCAAGTATAGCTGCTACATCACCATCTGATGGTTTTGAAATGCGACAACGGAATAGAACATCACCGGAGGATGAATTCTTTGAATATACTCATAAACGAAGTCCTAGGCCGAGTTTTGTGTCTGAAACCAAAGTTCAGTATGTTGATAAGAGCCCTAGAAATAGTTTGGTTCCTGATATGTCAAGAAGTCCGCGAACAAGTTTGATACCTTCGGATCATCGTAAACCACCACGGTTATTAGCAGATGAACAGCAAGATTCGTATGTACGTTCTAATCCTTCAAGACTTGAAGTTGATACTAATAGAAGTCCTAGACATAGCCTCACGTGTGAGCATACAGATCCTAGGAGTCCACGAAGTCCAAGAGGTAGCATGGTACCTGAAGATGATTATTCAGAATTACGATCTGGCTTACGACTGGATGTGGAGAGCTTTAACCGAAGTCCAAGATCAAGCACGGCTGGTTTAGATCCATCTAGAAGTCCAAAAAACAGTTTAGTTCCAGATTCAAGTCGATCTCCTAGGGGAAGTATTGCATATGATTTGAATCGAAGTCCTAGGGGTAGCTTAGCAGTAACACCAGACACTAATCGCAGTCCCAGAGGCAGCTTAATACCAGATCCTGGAAAAAGTCCTAGAGGTAGTGTAGCATCAGAAGGTTCATATAATATGAGCCGTTCGGCTAGGGGTAGTATTCCCATGGCTGAATCAGCTTCATTGGGCAGAACACCACGAGGAAGTATTAGTTCAGTTTCGTGTGTCCATTTCGATCCACAGTTAAAATCTACTAGAAATTCGAACGAAACCGGTAAGATATTAAAGAAGTTTAATAATTGTAATTTATAATTATAAATAAATGCAATTAGTAATAATCTATAATTAAAAATTATAATATATGAAAATTAGTAGGCTATTATAATAATATGGTATTTAATTATATAATTTATATAATATAATATTGTAAAATATAATAATATCTTAATTTACTGAATGAATTATGTCTTTAATTATTTCTTAATGAGTTATGTTTTGTTAATGGGCTTAGTAAACGATATTAAATTAATTATACAGTTTAAAATACTGATAAAATATGTAATAGATAAATAATATTAAATTTTGAGTTTAATATATAGGTACACATATAGAGTTTAATTTTGAGCTTTTCATATAAAATCAGTAGAGATAACACTTTTATATCTATTCGTTTACTATTTAACTTTTAATTTTTATTAATAATATGTTGTGTATCTACACTAAACTCCAGTAAATGAATATTAAACTATATACTATAATACTATAAATACTGTAAAACTAAATTATATGGACATATAGTGAATAATACTATAAATATACTATTAAATATAAATTACCATACCTTTTTGTAGAGACAAACAATTTTTAAAAACAAATTTCAGTAATTTTTTTTATTTTATGAAAACTATATCGATGATTATTTGTAATAGCAATATTCATTTGAATAGTAATATGTTTTACCCCTATAATAATTATTGTCTATTATTATCTATAATAATTTGTGCAAATAAAAAGTTTTTATTTATGTATGATACATATTAACAAAATATTTATACATTACTATTTTGTAAATTCCAAATACTTAATATATGTATAAACAACTTTACAATTTGTTATAATTATTTATCTGGCTTGCATTTTTGTATTGTATTTTTATTGACAAAAAAAAAAAAAAAATGAATTAATGAGATACTTATTTCGGGTTTGTTAAAGAGATAAAAATCGTTTAAAATTAGTTTGCGGTATACCTATTTTGTTTGGCCGTAGCTCATAATATTTTTGTACTATTATGGCCATTATACGGTTGGATAATTTTCGGGTGTATCGCGCACGTGCGTATCCATTGATGTTTTTACCGCAATGACATCCGTTCACGTGGCCTTAAGTTTACAATATATGCTTAATAAACTAATACGTTGCATGTTCTTGTTTAAGAACTGTTAGTGAAGAAATAATTTTTCTATAATATACATATTACGATATTATATTATATCCTTTTAATGACGAAATAAAAAAAGGAAACGGAAGTAGGCTGTAATAAATTATAATAAAATCGGAGTATAGCCATTTTTAATCGGCATTAATCATAAGGAATACATTTTTATGTTTAATTTTTGTGGGTGCGTTTAAACGATGACCTAATAATAGTTAGTAGTAAGTCAAAAATTTTGATTATTAACAACATTATAAGATATATAATATATAAATTAACGAAGTTGTTTCCGAAGAGAGTTATTATTTTTATATTTACAAGTAAGAATCAAATTTGATTCAAAAGTACTGTTTAGAATCGACTTAAATAGTACTTTTCATCGATAATTTATACGTCATAACTGTCGTGTTTGATAAGTCAGAATAAGTTTTTATATTATGTACTTTCGTAAGATATGTTCAACTGTATTGATTTTATCTCACAGTAGGTGGTTTCCATTTCATGATTCTACAGACAAATACTATAGTTATAAAATAAGCTTTGTATTTAAGTAATATTTTTGTTATATTTATTATAATCAATAATATAAAATGTTGGATACTTCGATGGTTTTTTATAAACTAAATGTATATATTTACATATTACTTTGTACATATATTGAACAATAGAAAACGTTTTCTGAATAAATAAAAATAATGCATTTATAAAAATGCGAATATATATATATATGTACTTGATAGAATATTATAAGACAAAATTTTAAATATTAGTAAGACGTTGGGTAGACAATTATTTTGAGTAACTAAATTAATGATATTTGAATGTTATTTTTTGAAATACGAAATAGAAATTATTTTTGTTTTATCTACAAAAACATTTCCGAGCGAGTCGATTTTATTTATATCTATGTTAAAATTATACTACATTTAAAAGTATGAGCATATTCTTTAAAATACTAATATTTAATTATAAAAATATTATATACTTTTGTTTGTTATATAAATTAACATACAATAACAGAATATTATATATGCACATCAATATTTTTTTATAAGAATTTTGTGTCTATTAATTATTATTATAATATATTGCTGATTTATCAAGTATATTAATTATTCTTTAATATGAAAAATTGACTAACTAAGTATAACTTGACCATATAGAGTTTATGCAGACACTTATTTTTTAAATTATTTAAATTAGTTCCAATTTTTTGTAATAAAATCATTTTTCTGAAAAATAATTGTATTATATAAATATGCAATAAGAAAAATGTATATTACATGTATTACGAGACTACATTACATGTATTACTCGTACTACAGAAATATTATTATAATAGAATTATTATTATTATTAGGAAAGTAATTATTGTTATTTTTTTTTTTTTTAACTTAAAATAAAAGTGATAAAATTGCTAAATAAAACAGTTTTATATAATTTTAATATAATCTTAAATTTAAAAAAAATTACCTTTAAAACAACAGGAAAAATAGGGTCACTGCCTATACCAATTGTTTTGTAATACTTATGAATATTTATTTATATTATTATACATATATAAGTCTATTTAGTTTTAAATAATTGATTGATTAATTATCTAATCTAAATATAATTTTAGTTAAAATATATTTAGCTATTGTTATTCATAAAAATCATTTACAGATTTTATATGCGAACGTACCTACAATAAGCAATATTATATTGTTCATAATACATGGGCGGATCCAGAAATTTTCTAATTGGGGCACATAAAAGTAGTTATTTTTATTATAGTATGTTATGGTATCTTACAAAGAAATAAAACAATTTTGAAACTTTAAAATTAATGCTATGGGTAACTTTTCCATGTTGTCATCAGTTAAGGAGTGTAAAGTTGGAAGTCAAGTATCTTTATCCAATTGACAGCGTTGTCAATGACTTCGTGGAGTTCTTCCACTGTACCGTTGAAAACACGGAGAAGGCAAACACTTCCATAATTTGAACGATCTCTCATTTTTCATTTATGTAGCATCTCTCCATAAAAGCAATAACTACCTATAGGTGATTAGTGACATCATGGATTTGACACCATATTTTCACACTCCTTCATAGAACAGTTTGTTCAGTAATAATAATTTTTAATTTGTATGGGTGCGCGCCTAGGTACTATTATAGAGTGTTTGAAAATATATATTTAATTAAAGATTAAATAATGACAAATATTTTTTGTAAATTTATGTTTTTGTTACTATACTGTTGATAAAAAAAAATAAAAAAAAAAACCGTGTATTATTTTATCATTGTTATTCGATTATGAATGTACCTATTCAATTTAATATTATAAAACTTTTATTTACATTGTAGGATACATATTTTTCCACATTCCATTTATATATTTGGAAATATTTTAAACTTTTTCTTTGTTAGAGATAATAGTAAATTCAATTTGTGTTAAAAAAACATCAATGGTTTTCTTCAAGAAAATCTTGTCAGCATTTTCTGTATATCTGCCAATTTTGTTTTCTCATTTAACATCTTATTCTCTAATGAGTTTTTGTTATATATAGTATTTTATATACGAATTTATTGGCACTATGTATTTAAGATGTTTCTTAAGATTTTTTTTTATAAAGAAAATTAAGAATTTTTTATATACCTACATATAAGTACATAGTATATTATACAAGAAGATACTTTACTTTCTTAATATTTCTGGTTTGTTTAAATTTGCATAAAATAAAAATTAATATAATTTTTGATAATACATCAAACCGAAAATTTCAAGTATATTTTATATTGTTATGGTTAATAAACATAAATATCAAATAAGTATACATATTAATGAGTATATTTATAAATATATTTCAGTGAATTATCCAATAGGCCATAATCTTAGACATTAGTTAAATTTATTGAACTGTAAACTGCCTATAGTATTCATAAAATAGTTTATCAATATCACGAAGAACAATAAATATAAATAAAATAAAAGATTCAATTTTTTTTTTCGTTTTAATATTTTTTATATTATTTCAAAGGTCTTTGATCATAATTTTATATCGATGAATGAACATTTCAACAGATGAATAAAACATTTCGTAACTATAAGTTTCAAGAGAGATTTAGGTACAAAGCCTATTAAACATAAAATATAAACATAACTAAAAGTATAAATTTGCCGTAACTTGTTAAAGTAAACCAAGAAATGTATATTATTATAGTGGTTTTTTACTTGTATTGCATACGATAGAAAAATATTAAATATTTTTTTATTTTAAATAATTATTAATTATTTTTGATATCGATTAATCGAATTGATTAAATAATAATAAATTTAGTTAAATATACATAATTTAAAAAATCAAATAGGATTGTTATTACGAGGTTACTTAGTTATCCGTAATCAATTTTTAATTTTAAAGTACATCTATCAATGCTGTAGGTATGTATAATAGTTTGTAATAAATATAATTATATAAAAACACATTATTTTATAATTAATAATCATAGGAAATTTAGTAGATATTTTAAATTATCAAACATATTTGTTTTACGTATATTATAAAAAAATAAATCATATCATTGAAGTTGATCAAAGAAACCTTTCATCCTCTTTTTTAGGCATATTTCATAATAATTATTCAAAACGAAAATTAAAAATAAGAAATCGATGCACATAAGTTATACTCTTGCGTAAAACTGTCAATAACTCATTTTTTTGGATCGGCCGATTATCCTACAGAGCAATAGCAATAGTATCACCATTAATTCAATAGGTAAGGCGAATTTAAGTTCTTGTACCTATATGTCTATATTGTTTGAATATTGTTTGAGATTGTACTATATTTCTTATCTGTATTTATGTTATGATTAATGATTTATACAAAAAAAAAAAAATACATTGTGATAACGAGTACTGTCGTGGTTGCCGATTATTATATTTAGAATTTAGTCCGATTCTAAGAGCGAACGCGAGAACACTTACTCTATACTATATTTTGTACGTTGTAAATTAATTGTAATAATATATTATAAAATAAATACAGTCCATTAAAGAATTGAAAGCAAACAAATATCAAAACCCCAAAAATTAAATTAAAAAAAAAATTTCTTATTCCTAATAGCATAACAACGTTATTGTTACTTTATATCCTTTTTTTTTTACTTGGTAAATTTTGCATGAATGAAAAAATGGATTTCACTTTAATTTAATATATTATTATTTTTCTTAATTGAAAAGAAATGATATTGAAAAATATCTGTATCAAATAAATTGTGCATTGATATTTTTTATTTATATCATTATAGTTCCAGAATTAATTATGTTTACTTTTTTTCCAATTACAATTTTGTATGGGTAGGTATAATATTGTACAATATGTTAATTTTTAAGTATATTTATAACATAAACCAATTATTGTTATCCATTTTTAAGTTTTAAAAAATGAAATATTACTATTAAACAAACTTTTTAGATTATTAATGTTCTACATTTTTTTCACAGCCAAACATTTTATGCTCATTTATTAATATTTTAGGAAATATTTCAAGAAAGAAGAATTTCTTAATTTTATTATGCTAAATAGGACACTTCATAAATTTAAAACGTTCTATTCATCGCCTAAACTAATATATTTTGTGCTTACCTAGCATATAATATTATAAAGTGGAAAATAATATTCCAATGCTAAATAAAGTTATCACTGAGCACTAGATATTTATCATTGTGATGGATAAAGTTATTAATTATTTGAGATTTGTTTTTATTATACATATTAACCCTACGTTAGACAAGCGTGTGACAGTTGTAACCCAGTCAATTTTGAAATCAAATTACTCTTATCTAGTGAAAATTACGCATTTGACATCTTTAAACCTTTTATTTGGATATTTATAACACTTTAACTTGCTGATTAAAAATATACATTTTAAATTATTATAATTTATAACAGTAATTATACTAGAAGGATATTTTCTACAAACAAATTAATTAATTCATACTTTAACAATTTATAATTAATAAATGTGATGGATGACAGGTTCTAAAATATTTTACAATCATCTATGCTTTTAATATTGGGTTTAATAACCTTACAAAAATATGGCTGCATTATTATTATATTCATCAATTAATAATAAGTTTTTGTATCCCTAAACTATTAAATATGCGAATAATAGAATCTATCTAATAAAATAAATTATATTTTGACAATATTTAATTAATTTTTACGTAAATAAATACAGAATTAAGTTTTTTCAAGATTAGCTATGTAATCACTATTAAAATACTTAAGTTAAATTATTATTATTAAAAACTGTTCTGTTTCAATTTTTCGACAGACTAAACGTCTATATTTTAAGCTTATTTAAAATATCATTGTTTAATAATAGACAATATAGTTATTACCCTATGTTTTTACCACGGTAAGTATATACAAAATATTATCAATACGGTTTTAATGATTACTAAATACATTTTTATACTTATAAATTAACTGATTTTTAAACTTTAAAAAGGTCACTAGATTGTTTCTAACTTTTCTTTGTTTAGTTATCTATATTTTAAAAGGTATATAAAAATTTAAAGAATTACATATATTTTTTTTATATAATATTATTTTATGAATTAATAATATATTATACTATTATTATTTATAATAGTATTTTAAATATAATTGATTGATATGTTTAAAAAATTACATTGTTGACCTCCAAGAAAAACTTTATGAATCACCTTGTAAAATAATGCTAAAACAAACTTAAAGAATAGTTGTACATTGCGTGACTACTTTGTGAATAGGGCGTGGAACTATGCAGGATGTTAGAATTTAGGAAGTCTAGTCAAATGAATTAAAGATCAATAGTTTTTCTAAATGTAGTTGTATGTTAAACGTATATTCCAATGATTTTTAAATAAATAATTTAATTTTTTTTTTTATAATTAACAAATTTAAATTATCATATTTATAATATAACAATACGAATAACTATTTATAATAAGTACTGATGATTTCAGATAACATTTTTAATTATGTAATATTACATTGAATGCGAAAACCAAAAATTAATTTTATAATTGCATTTGTTTATAAGATATTTGATTAAAATTATTTTTTGTAATTTTTAAATTAATAATATAATATCTGTCACCTTCAAAAACAATTAAACAAGCTTTTTACCACAATGATAACATAGGACCTACATTTATACTGGTTGTGTTACATTTTTTTCGTTTTGTGTTTAGTTATACAACACCTAATCTTATATTTATTCCAAAATTTTTAATTTCTACTATTTTCTAATTATTGAATTACCTATATAATATAATATATTGATAAATGTTATCCTTGATACTTGATCCTGTCCTTTATCAACATTTATTAAAATGTTTTTAGTATCAAGGTAATTTCGTAGTGTCATTTTACTTGAGAATATGATTTAAATACGTACTAAATATTATCTAATCATTATTATATTATTTTATGCCGTTTGTCGCTTTTATTTTTCTATTGTCAAAAAAACGATATACTCCGTTTACTCCGCAATTAAGTCCGTATGTCCGATTATTCATCGAAATATATTATTACTCATTATTGAAATTTGGTGTTCATATATTTCTTTATAATTTATTTTATAAAATAATTTCATTAATCATGTAAATATACTGGTTAAATCAATATGCTCGAAAAGTATTTTTCCTTATTTAAATATATTACTATATTATGTATACGTTATAAATGTATTTTTTCTGACTATTATTATTAGTGACCTCAGACCTCATTATATGAGACCTCAGTGTTTCATTTATATTAAAATGTGTAATTTTTTTTTAATAAGTACTATGGAGCTTAATTTTAAATTAATATTGTTGATTGAAATCGTTCCATTGATAGTATTTATATAATTAAATTATATTTTTTCCATTGCTACAATTTCGTTCTTGTAATCTAGTCGTTTATCAGTAGGTATTCCATGGTAGAACATTTCCACTGAGAACATTTACTGTGTAGGTAGATTTTTGTGATTTAAATTTGAATTGGTATTTGATTTTATCAATAAGAATTTGTACTCAACATTTGTTGTAATCAACATAGTTCTTAGTTATTTTATATGTTGTAATATGTATCTGAGAAATTATTTATTGTAACTAAACCTTAATTACTTCTACTATTTTGTTTTTTATTAATATTTATATTTAAAATGTGTATGGATTATAACTTATTTTCATTTATAATTATTTGGTATATGAATTAAAATATTATTTATTTCAAAAAAATAATGGATTTTTTTAATTTTCAATCCTAATAAAACTATAGATTTTAATCATAATACTTTGTTAGGTATTTTTTTATATTTGAAACTTGTATATATAAATATATTTCCAGACAGTTTATTTTCATAGTTAAATATTATAAATAATAAACCTAGTTTATATTATACTCATATTTTTGGTAATATATGTTGACCTTTAGAAATATTTATTGAGATACAGGTTTAATTAGTTTATAACTTTGATATTAATTTAATAAAATAATAACTTGTTAATATTTAAGTTCAAGTGATAAAATATGACTAAAATGATAGTTTTAAACATAATTTAATATAAATAACAAACATTAATTGGTATTTATATTTATGTTCATTACTAATAATTTTTAAATTAGATCTTATTTTATTTTATTTTTATTATAAATATTATTTATTTTTAGTTTAACTTAAATTATTTGTGATTGTACATTTTTTCCAGCACAACCTTGCGTTATCTTACACAAATATAAATAATAATTATCCATAGGTTATAATATTAATAAATTAATTTGTTGAGTTCCACAATTAGTTGTAAGATTTTTATCTGAAATGTTGTTTAAAACAGAGACTTTTGTTTGTAATATTGTTAACCAGAACAATAATCATAAATTCTAAATACTTAAATACTGAATCATTCATACCGTTCATTTATAATATAATATTATAAGTATAAAAATTAAGATAGGTACTCCAAAGTCTTTGTCTTCAAAAGTCTTCAAAATAATATAATAATATATACGGTGGTCCAGTCTATTAAATTAATTATGGTTTTGTTTTTCGTTATATATAGGTATGTTTTTACAATTGAATCTTTACAACAATTTTTCGTTCACTTTTATTGGATAGAAATGTTAAGGAAAAAATAAAATAAATTACTATAAATAGGGTAGCTACAACCAAATTATATAATGAAAAAAAGTTGGACTTTCGAACATAGTATAACATTATATAATGTACAGATAATTTATTATTAAATTATTTATTTTTTAAACGAGCATATTATATCATTTTTAATAGTTTTTTTTTATTGAAATATGAAATTTATTTAATACACACAAATATATATTATACGTCGTGATTTATATTCATAGATACATGTATAACATTTACTAAAGAACTAATTAGTCAAATACCAAAAATGATGAGTGAGGTCCATTTGGTATGTTTTTTGTTTTAGGGTTATAATAGGTACGAGTATTATTATTTATAGCCAAATTATTTCCGGTTGGTTTCTCATTTTTATTTATCATTTATTATTTATTTCTATATAATAATGGATGAATGAATGATAATAATTGTATGCTAAATTGATATCAATTACATTAGATTGTAAACACGTATGAAATTAGTTAACTAAAACTGTTATTTATTTTGTTTATACTTATATTATAAAATCAATGGTCAACTATAATCACTCCCTAATATATGTATATTATATATAATATGTATTTTTATAGGTTATTGTATGCCTATATTATCTATTATATCTAATAGCTCAAATATTTTTTTCTGTTCATAATATAATTGCTATTTTGTCCACATTTATTAAATCAAGCATCTTAATTTAAGATATTGATAGTTTTAAAACCATTTTATTTTAAATTATTATTAAGAGGATATCGAGGTGTAATTTGCTATCTCTAGTTATATACGTCTAACGTAAATCATAGAAAAATAACCATATAATATAAAGTATATACCACATAATAATGGTAAATTTATATGTTTAAAGGTATTATAATAATTTAAAGAGAAGTATATATTTAAGAGATTGACATGTCTATTTTGTAAAATATTTACTGTTACAATATTTATCAAAAGCGTTTTAATTTTACTCTTAGTTTTGTTATTAAAATATACGAAAAATATATCTATCATGTTATATATATAAGCAAAAAAAAAAAAAAATAAATAAATAAAAATAGTAATAAATACAGAGATATGTTAACGTTAATTCATACTTTTTTGTTAAATAATATTTTATAGTTGACCATGATTTAATACCCAATAATTTAAAATATACATACTTTATTATTGAAAACATATTGCTAATTTAATAATTTATTTTATATTATTTATATTTAATTTATATTATTTATTATTTATAATAATACATCGATATACGGTTAATAATTATATTTTTAAATAAAGATTGAATTTATTTATGTAGCACATATATTTATATAATATAAATTTATATGTATTTTCATTGTATAAATATTTCTACTATTAATCATATAGTATAACAAAAAATACATTATATTGTCTAATTGTATTTTATTTATTATATGTAAAATATATTTAAATATATAAAGTATAAATAATGAATAATATATTAATTTAAATGCAAAAGACACTTTGAAAAATCATTCTCATTGATATATATTATATTATTGCTATCAATACGTTCAGAATTACAGATAATTTATTATTTAATGTTTGATTTTAAATCGATTATTAGGAGTTCAATTTTAAATAAAATTAGCATAATATGTAATTGTATATATTATAAATACAAACTACAAGGTAATAATTAATGTTTAATTGGTCTCATAATTTAATTTGTTTTGATATCTTCAATTTTTGTTTTTATTCAATTATATTTTAATAAATGATAAGTAATAATAATATTTGTATGTACATGACTAAATAAATGTCTACACTCAGCTTAATTATTCAATGTAAAAGTAGATTTTACGAAACAATTATTATTAAAATTATAAATCACGAGTTAGGTTATGGAGATATAAATTTACCTGTTTATATTGATAATATTTTATTAATTAGGTTATAATAAAAAACGTGTTATAAGAAGGTTTTGAGCTAATTTAATACATTTTATATAATACAATTCATTTATATTATATCGTAATTTAAACATAATTTATTATGGATGAGAAAAATATGTGTTAAATAAAATAATTCAATTTAACATAATTAATTATTGTAAAAAAGTAAAAACCATTAATTTGCAATAGTACTTTTAAAAAAAAATTCTATGAAAAATGTGCCCATGGTATAACATTACGAGAAGTTTCTTTTAAGATGATAGATGTCCAATAACAGACAAATATATATATTTTTAAAGGTAATCATAACTACTATGAAATATATCTTTGAATACTGAAAAAACAAGTTATTGTTAGCGTTTATCAATTATGGTTCATTATAGACGTCTGCATCTCTAATACTAGTAATAAACTAATAACTACGTATTATTTGCGAGTAATCGAATAAATTCAATAACTACCATAGTCACAACAGCAATATATTATTTTATTTAGAAATTTGATAAAATATCATTAGATTTTAGAAACTATCTTTCTCCCTTAGTATTATTATTTCTAAATGGCTAAATTTAAAAAATATCATATTATTATTGTAATTACTACGAAACAAAAGAAATATATTATTACGACTCACCAGATTTCGAATTGAAAATAAAATACAATATAAAAACTATTGTTAGGTAGTGCATTATCTCGGAGATTATTATTAATACAATAAAACAAAAAATTGCTAAAATATTTTAAATTACATTGTAACAGTTGCCTATTATTATATTATATTTTATTACTTACGCTCTAATTATACATTCAACATGTAGTATCTACTTAAAGTGGCAAAGAGCTATTGGAAAATATTAAATGAATTAATAGTAATTTCAAATAATAATAGGTTTTACAATTTGAAAAACTTATGAAGAAACTATTTGTTTTTGTTTGTTAATATATGTTTTTTTTATTTTTATTAATTTTTATAAAAATAAATCCTATTTAAAATGTCATTTGTTTTTTACGACTAATCATTAAAAATAAATTGCAATACATTTTGTATTTTATGTTTGATAACACGTAGGTACTATACCTACCATTAATTTTATAATATTATAAAAGGCATAGTATAGTATCTTTACTTTACTATGAATTAATACATAGTAGGTATGCCATTTATGATACAATCTAAAATTAATAATAATTAATAAAATAAAATAAACATTAATTTTTATTATTTTTTATATGTTTTATCGAATATTATTTATTGTAATAATGTGTATACTATTATAATATGTTGTGTCTTATATGCAGTTGTTGAAAATTTGATAGTAGAAATAAATTATGTTATTGGTAATAACTATAAATGTGGTATTATATGGGCTTTAATAATATAGACATATTATAATATATTATATTATTATAGTAAATTATCACCTATTACTTAACTATGATACGAAACTAGATATAATAATTAAAAGTAATAATATATGAACATAAGTGCATAATTAATAAGTATTTAATTTATTTTGGCATAGTTTAGAAATATTTTGTTCGTTATATGGTATATTTTCAGAAACGAATTAATACAATATTTGACAAAATATGTATATACATTATAATCAAAATAATAAAATGTTGATTTATATAAAATATATAATTACTAAAATCCTTAATAAAAATTTTAATAATTTAACAAATATTATTTAGAAATTTGTTTTGTAAATATTTCTCTTTCGAACTGATTATAAAGTATACCGATTAAAACTCGTTGTATATAGGTTATCAGACTTAGATTTTTTTTTGTTCTATTAAAAAATTCTAATTAATAATCCAATTATTTAAATTCCAAAATTTAAAATAATTTTTTTAATGATCAGTAAAAAAATGTTCAATTATCATTTTTGTCCTGTCTGAGTGTTTGACTTGATTTATAACAAACTACATTTTAAAAATAACAAGATATAGTTCGATAATTATTTAGAATATAATAATTATCGGGGAATATTATATACGAGTACAATGTACATATTATGATGATGAATGATGATTTTTAATGAATTTCAAATATTTGAATTATATTAATACCAAGGAAATGAGTGAATTTATCTTACAAAATTCATTTTATTCATGTAAATTTACTATGAAAATATACAATTATTTATAATAATTAAATGTTTATTTACAACATTTATTTGTTTTCTAAATTACAAAATATGTTTCCATAATAAGATAAAACTTTTAATATTATATATTTTAGGAAGTGGATCACCAAAAGGAACACCGAAAGAAGCACAGAGAAGTTCATCGCCCTATAAAAATTCACCATATGTACAAAAACAAACGTTCCCTGACGATTCAAGGAGAGCTAGTAGTAGCGTGAGCCAAGTAAGTCACCCGTATAGTTTCATAAGTACTTAAATCGTATTTTTAGATTATATAAAACAAATATATATTTTTTATCAACTATAATGTAAAACGTGCCATATTAAAATAATTTTTCATTTGAATTTTTTTATTTCATGACATAATAACTTAATACTTACTGTTATACACCGTTTAATATCTCATAAAATAAAATAATTAAGCGTGATCCAGCAAATATTTCCAAAAATATAAAATTTAAAAAACTAATAAGTTAGTGGCGTAGCTAAATTTTTATAATAGGCTTGATATGTTTTATAAGAAAAAAATGTTCAATAAATATTTAGAATTTTAGAATTTTTAATTTGTTATTGAAATAAAAATAAATTAAATACCTCTAAATATATGTACTCCTAATACTATCTAACCTGCTAAAATAAAATAATGTTGGTTAAAGTAAAACTTTTAAAATTTTAATCTTAATCATTTCTATATTATTAAATTATATAACAAAAAATATATAACTATAATTTAGATAAAAATATTAAACAGGTATATAAAATAAAAGTTTTCTTCAGAGAGAAAATTTAAATATTCTTTCCATCGTACAAACTCGTCAATTGTAACATCCGTGAATTTTACACTTATATCTCTTTCGATTGACAGTAATGATAAATTATTCAGTCTATAACTAGTCATTGTAGATCTGAGATAAGTTTCATTTCATTTCAATTCTATTGGCACGGACTATAGTTATATAGAATTAAATGATAAATATCAAGTAACAGAATATATCTCGAGACTGTACAATATTCATTGAACATGCAATGTAATAAATGGAATGAAAATGAATAAAAATTAAATATATGAGTTAAAATTGAATAAACACGCATCTTGTCTAAAATGTAAAATACAATTCTTGAAATACAACTTTTATGACATATGAGTACTAAGGTGTATCTTATGATGACGACTATACATTCTATCAGGGGCATAGACAAGGCAGGGGGATATGGGGGATGGATCCCCTTCCATGGGCTTTTGATATAATATTTTTAATTGATCATTTTTTATTTTCTTTATTTTTTTTTAACAAACTAAAAAACTGATGAATCCTGGATTTAAAAAAAATTATATTTTGTAAAAAATTAATTATATCAATTTAATTGCAATAGGCTGATAAGTGAAAGATCTAGATATTGTGAAAATTTTCAACTTATCATAATATATAAAACAGAATTTGTCCAAGTTTTCCAATCATTTTTTGTTAATTTTTCTTATTTCAAAGAAAAATCTTGAAAAAATGAGCAAAATAAAATACCAAATAGATGTAGTTTTCTTCAAAAGCATACCCTACTTCAACTTATTGCAATAATTTATTATTTCATTACTATTATTACATTATTTCTTCCTGAAAAAGTGTTTTGAGACTCTTAAAAACGCAAATAATTAAACAACAGTGAGAAATGTTAAAGTTTGAAGTAGTTTTAAAAAGAAATCGACTCACGATTTTTATAATTTTTTACTTGATTGTTCAAGAGTACTATGTCACAAAACACATATTAAATTTTCAGCTTCAAATACAAAGAATCAAAATATTGATGCATTAACACTAATATAAAATTAGAAAGAATATCATAATGTCATAATACTCAATTATACTAGAACTTCTAACTTACAAGCTTAAAAAAAAAAAATGTGACTTACGATTTTCAAAATATTTTGTATATATGATAAGTAGTATATGATCATTCTTCTAAATAGGGTTTCAAACTATTTAACCTGAAATTACAGGAAATATTAAACATTTTTGGACACATTTCAAATATCTATATATAGTCAAAAAAATCAATCAATCCATTTAAAAATTTGTTTTGATATGTAGAACAACATATTTGAATGCTCAAAAAAAATTTTAAGTCCCTACGTTCATTTATGTCAGTGAATTTTGCCGATTTTCCGTCTTTTTCCGTTTAGTTTTTCTTTTTTTGAGGAAAATTTTTGAGAAATTCAAAAAATTAGCTAAATAAATTGCTAAGTAGATGCAATTTTCAACTGAAAACATCCCATACTTGTCATAATCAGACCATTATTTTTACAAAAAAAAAAAAAAAAAATAGATATAGAAACCGAATCATGCACAAGCTCAACTTCTGGTAAACAGCAGGCTAGTTAGTAAGTTCTTAATATAATGTCACAGAAATCGAAAAGAATAGATATTTTTTTGTAAATTTTATATAAAATAGTGGCAAGGTCGATTTTAGACGTTCTTCCTTCGTCCCTTCGGTCCTTGGAGAAATTAGTGGTTTATTATAATTATTAAGATTTGAATGCATTTATATTGCATTAGAAAATACGATTCTGAGCGAATCTCAATATATTAATATATATTATACTGATAATCCACTTTACTACGAGTGTAAATTACACATGTATGTTGTATATAATCAAAATAAATTTCAAATTTCTATGATCAAAATTCAAGGAGTTATCATTTGATGATAAAAATTGTCAGTTACGATTTTCAAAATATTTTGTTAATACATTAAATGGTATATGATTAGGTTCCTACAAAAATTTCAAACCGTTAAACCAAAAATTGCAGGTTATATTAAACGCCATCACCAATGTGATGAATATTTGTAATAATTACATTATTAATTTTGGACAGGAGAGTCATTGTAAATTGCAAATGGTAAAGGAAATTAAGAAAATAATATTATGTTTAAAGTAATCACATAAATGATTTATTCAAAAAAAATATTTTTTTTTAATTTCGTATTTTGTACTTAGATATTTGATATTAAATACCAATATAACTCTAATATTGAACACTTATCTTATTACTATCGCATTGATGATAATGTAATAGAATGTTCTATCTTGTTAATTAATAGCTCTAAATTTGCTCTAGCTTAAATTATATTATATTTACTAACGTATAGATATAAAATTATATAATTTTTAATTAAAAACAACGTTTTAATTCAATATTTGAATAATGTTAATTATCGCATTTCTTAATATTTTACGAATAAAAAAATATTATCTTCAAAATTAATAATATAAAACTAATAATAATACATTTTATACGTATTTAAATCCGTGATGTATATTAGTTAATTTATAAATGTTGCTTAGAATTATATTTTAATAATTAATATAACTATATATTTGGAAATATTTACTGGTTGATCATAACTATAATATACTTTAAAATGTTTATAGGATATAAATAAATGTAATGATTTAATGAACATGATTATGTAACACAGTTTATAAAATTAAACTACAACTAGATGTTTTGCCAAATCAAAATAATGACATGTTACTCGAACTCAACTTAACATTGACTACCGATGGTCGTAGCCAAGGGGTATCTCATATGAGTATTGCACCGGTTGAGATCCGGGCAGAATTTAGACTTTTGCCGCTCCTGGGTAACACGATTTTGCCGTCTCGCCCCTCCTCAAAAAAAACGAACACATATATTTTTAAGTAAAACAGAAATAGTCAAACAGAAAAAAAAAACGTACCCTTATTTCTATTCAAATATATGTAAGAAACCTACCTACCTACATAATAAAATCATTAAATGTATAAAAGACAAAAGGAATTTAATATAAACAAATATTATACCTATTTAAAACCATCAATATTTTTTTTTTTTGTAATTAAATGTCGACTAATGACACGATAGCTGCCCTAGTTCTATATATAAAAAAAAATTAAGATGAAATTTGTTGATCTAGTAAAAATTTGCCGCCCTTTCAAAAATTGTCACTATTTGGGGTTGGGATCCACTGTTATTCCAGGTCTGTGGTTACGTACAGTGGCGTGTGAATCGAGATTTTGAATTACTTGGCTGACACAAGCATCCGTTTAGGACACTATTATAGTATATTATGAATAATAAAAATATTATATAAAAAAATAAAAATATATTTATACTGGAGTAGCATATACAACAATAACTTTATTTTTAAATACAAGTTAAATTAAATATCAAATATATATATTTGTTTGTTTAATATTAGTTCAAATTTTGCCATTTAATTGTAATACTTAAAAAATATATTTATTTATTTTTTTATATAAATTAATAATTAAAATAATAAATTTATTCAATCTTTCCAATCAATTTCCATCAGTACAATAACTAATGATCCAATGGCATGTCAGTAAATAAAAACATTTAAACAAAAATTACAATTTTCCATTTATATTTATAAAAATAGAACTCGAGGGGTCTGTACGTTATCGAATTAAATGTTATATCATAATGTTTTTATAGGTTTCTGGTGACGAAAGAAAACGTCTATGTGAACACTCTAAGCCTTGCGACAGTGGCCTTACTGTTTATGGTTCGTTAACATATCAATTGAACCATGCCAATATGGAGTCGACTGGAATATTTGATTTTATTATTAAAGCATTGAGCATCATACACAGAACAGGTGAGTGGTATTAATATACAAGACATCATCAGTGTGTTATAAAATATAATTATAGTGAAAAATAGTGATCAGAGCTTCAATTTATGGAATTATGGAAAATAACTACTAACTTACGTTATAATGAAACCTATTATAAAATTATATATACAAAATCCAATATTCGAATTTGGAAAAAATATGTAATAAAAATTTGAGTTTCTTAAAACTTGGAAGTCTTACAATGTTTCATAAATGTTTTTTAAAATGTTTTATTATTTAATAAATCAAATATTTTAAACAATTGTACCGTTCTGCATGATACGATAGACAGGCACCCATATTTGTATATTGTTTTAATTTAATTATTAAAATTATATATATTTTATATAACAACTTAAAATAAAAATGTTTGACCACATCATATTCATATGGTTAATATAATCGTATATGTAATTAAAGTATAAATAAGACGTACATTTCTATTAGATTCTGAGTGAAGCGAATAATGTATTAGTTATACAATGATGTACTTATTTTTTAAAATTCTTTTTCGGATAGTAATAATAGACCGATTACCACAAATAAGATTAATTTAAAATATAAAATGTTAAAAATAGAACGAAAACAGTAATTCCGCCAATTTTCGGTAATCGGACCATTATTTCTACCCAAAAAAGTGTCTTCAGACAAAAAAATAAAAACATCATTATAAAACAAATACATTGCTTGCTTCACTCAGAATCTAAAAATTCGTAAATCAACATCTCATTTTTTTCAAACACCTCTATCGTTTAATATTTTATTAAAATCTCACTCAGAATTATTTTTCAAATGCAATATTATTACATTCAAATCTTAATTTTAATATAACCCAATTGCATCCCACCACTTATTTCTCCGAAAATTGAAGAGACGAAGGAAGAACACCCAGAATCGACTGCTCGGCTTTTTAAAATATACATTATATATACATAGTAATCCTTAAAGGTTTATGTTCGTACTAATTATATTTTTTTAAATGAGTATAATTTAACAATTGATAATCTAAATAATAAACAATGTATAAAGCATTACTTAGAGAATGATATTATAAAATATTTCGGTAGAAAATATTTTTTATATTAAATTTATATTAATAGGTTTAAAATAGTTAAATTTAATATAGATTCAGATCTATTGAGTTCAGAATGATTTTAACGCGTGATAGATAGATAGAAAAACAATTAATAATGGTGTTACGGGATTTTTAAGGCCTATACTTATAGGTTATACTTATGTATTATTAACAGGGAGACTATTTATTATTATCATAGTCTAAAATTATATTTGTATGAAAATTTTGGATAACTTTTTCTTTTACATAAAATATTTTCTAGCAAAATCCGTAGATATTAATAAAACTACATTCTTTATAATTCGGGATTTAAAATTGTATTACGTCTTGAGACTGACTAATATTGACTATATAACTGAACAAACATACAAATATAATATATTTATATCTTTTTTCAATAATTTTATCTTCACACCCATTGATATTTTGAATATCAGTAGCTCAATGTGGAAAATATTATATCATATCATTGTCACGGAATGAAAAATAAATATCAGTTTAGAATATTTAATATTCAAAAATATTAAATGAGATAATTAGAATATTTAATACTACTTATATTAATGTATCAGTCTGTTTAATAATAATAGGTCAGTTAAAATATAATATTTGTATAACTGAGCTTATATTTTAACCTTTTGTGTGTGATTAACATTTTATATAAATATGTTAATGTTTAATAATGAATACATATATAGTACATTAGTTAAATATTGCAAAATATATCATATTAATCAAATATTATGTATTAAAATTTATAAAAATTGTTTTATTAATATTATAAAAATACTCAAGTTGTTGATAATATTGTGTAGGTACTAACTAAAACTTTTTATAGAACTTTAATGTGTATACATTATACGCACTACAGTGATTCAATTTTGAACATCCGGTCTCGTTTAATTTTTAAGTATTATTTTTGTCCATTTTCAAAGAAATTAAATTAAATTATACATTTATACATTGTCTAGATAATGCATATTATATTGTATAAAATATTGTCATTTTATATTTTATTACATATTTGAAAATTACATTTATTTTAAGCGATTTAATCTTAGTATTTGAAAATCTTAATACTTATTTTGTTTGGAAACTATTTTTACAAACAACACCAACCATGCATTGGCGTGAACATGTATAGTATAATCTGTTATATAAAGGTTTATCAATATTATTATACATAAGACACTGAGTTTTTAATTAAAATATTAAATATATAATATTTTATGATGAAGCAATTTGAATAACGTTTAAAAATTAATTTAAACATAGAAAATTCAAATTTAATAAAGTTTATGATTGATTTTTAATGACATTTTTATTGAGAAATTTCTGGAATATAATTTCCGTATTGGAATAAAACATATTCATAAAAAAAATATCTTAAGGATTTCTACGGATAAAACCTTTTATATTTTACATTTATTTCAGTTTTAACTATCTATTATGATCGTATTTTGTCATTTAAAATTCGCTTGAAATTTCTATATCACAAAATCTGGAGTTATAGCAGCTTAATTAAGAATTTTTTTCAAATCTCAATTATCTTATTTCCAAGGGTAGGTATAATTAATCTAAAATATAATTTATACTTTTGTCTTATAAACAAATGTATGAATTTATATTAAATAACTTGTATGCGGTTATTAATAATAAATTTAAACACTTATTAATTATTTAGTATTTAAATATAGATTAATATATAGACGACGATTTTTCTTCTTTTTCTACTTCATTTTATATTCACAACTAGATGTGGATGGCCACACAATCATCTCCATAAATCTCGATCTTTTATTTTTTGTTCATTGTTTCATATATCTTTATTACACTTTATTCCCTTTATCCATTTAATTATTGGCCTTTTCTCCCCTCTTAACTTCTATATTCATTTTCATAAGAACTTTTATTGCTTCTGAATATCTCTCCCTATTTTATATGAGTATTGAGTAAACTATCTTAGCTTATTGCCCTATTCTCTCTTATTTTTCTTACAATTGGTGTTACACCTACATTTATATAATTCATTATTATATCTTCTCTAGACACTTTACACAGTGTCGGACTGGAATCAAAAAGCCCAGTCTGCCTTTAGTTCAGGTTTTTAACATTTTTTAAAACATTTATTATAAAATTATAGCAATAAAACAATTAAGTACATATGACATATTAAATTGTTTAGAAATTACAAACAAGACATTAAAATAATAATTTTGACAGTAATCTGGAGCTTTTACCAATGTTATTAATAATTGAATTCTTATCAATTACAAAATCTCTTTCAATATTAATTAATTATATTGATTCCATAGTACCTTGACAAATAGTAGATCTAAGTTTAGTTTTTATATTTTTTAACTTGGAAAATGTACGCTCACAAGTAACTTGCGTACATGGTAATGTTAGAATAAATTTATATGCAAAATAAATATTATTGAAATTACTAGATTGCTGTATAATGTCATGTGCAACTTTGAACGCACATTTTAAACATTTATTGTATTTTTTATAATTATTGGAAGGGTCATTATATAAATCTTCCTGATCAAAGTTAGGTTCATATTCGTCAATAGGAGATTGTAAGTTATCATAAGTAAACATTACGATTTACAGAAAAAAAAAAAAAAAAATACCTAATTTAAATTGAATGCAATATAAAACCCGTCACTCGGTAACTTTGACGTTAGTTCTGACTAGAGTACTGCTAGAGAGTAGAGTACCTAGTAACAAACTTAATAGATAATAATATATAATATGTATTAATATTTTTTATTCGGTATTTAAAAAAATAATTTTAAGAATACGCTTTATGCTTACATGTTACATCACAATTCAATGCAACTGTCGTCTGGTACAGTAGAATTGTTATGTTGATTATTTGGTGAATCGCTATCACAAATTTAGTCAGAACAGTTATTTTTAGAAACAAAATAACTTTATTGACTGACGCCCGTTTCACATTGACGCGTTATCATACGCGACGTTTCGTACGTGCGTTATTCGATTAACATTATTTACTATTTAAGTTAATACACGTCGGAACCGACGAAATTATTGAGAACATCACAAAATCGTAAACAAATATTACGTAGATTTAAGATTCGTGCATTTTAAGATTTATCAATAAAATTTTATAAATTTTATTTTGCTTTTTCTATTGTATTACTGGTAGAAATAATAACGAGCAAAAAATCTGGGGCTCCATAACCAAAATTAGACAGAAGCCTCGTTCGTGATCGCGGATTAGCGGTCCGGGCCAGTCCGACCCTGACTCTATGCATCGATTTTGGTATTCTTATTTTCGCTAAGTTTGTTCACTTTATTCCTTTTTTTTAACTGCCCAATACTCCTTTCAATATAACATTGCTGGCTTTGTATAACACCTAACTTTCATTCATATTGGCATCCTCACACAAAACACTTCATTCCACTTTGATGTAGAATTATAATTTTTTTTTTAAAAAATAATTATATTTTTATTAATTTTGGTAATAACAACACATAGTATAAGTAGGTACTATAATACGTTATAAATATTGTTTATGATATTTGAATTTATTTTTTTCCTTTTACACCCGAATACATAATGTATTATGAGAAGAACAACATTAGAGAATTGTTGTACATTATTGTAATATTAATTTTTACTAAGAAAATATAATTTAAAATTGTGAAATAATATAATGTGAAATACGCATTAAAATTAAATTATAATTTTATTGACACTAATCAGGTGTCAAAAATGTAATATAATAATATAATGACTCAACTATTAATGAGATTTTGAATAATCGTTTTAAAACTTTGTGTGAACCTAATTTAATATTTTTATTATAATAGGTATTGCATAAATTTAAAAATGACATAATAATTACAAAATTATAACCTTGCTTAAATATTAGTACAAAGTTTAATTATTAATATTTAACATTGTAAATTAATATATGAGTGTATAAATAAGTGTATATATAAGTGTATATTTTGTTATTTTTGATAATAACAATTTTTTTTTAATTGTTGGTTAATCCATTGATCTGTATAAAAATATTAATTTTTACTTAAATTCACGAAACCATTATCATTAAAGCAACGTCAGTTTACTGTGTACAACTAATACTAAAAAAAGTTGCTGACTAACAACCAAAATGTAAAAGTACTTTTATGAAAATGCAACTTAAACAAACTGTTAAGGAGTATTGTAAGGGCTCTTCTATATATTTACTTGCAAAGTTGCAACAAGAGCAATAGCTCTTCAAGTTTTTCTAACAAAATAAATTTGAGATTATTTAGAAAATTATTTTAGTTGTTTTTATTTGCTATTTTTTTTTATATTTTAACCCTATTATATATTTTTTATTTATTATTTTCGCGTTTGGATAAAACGTGTCTACTATGCATTCCCATCACGTTTATCATAACAGGTCTCGCCTTTCGAAGTCACGTACCCAGTAAAACTTTCGAACGTTTTACCCAGTATAATGCTAAAATGAAATTGGACCAAATCCTGCACCACTCTCTGGCCTGTTCACTTGGTGTTTTCCTGTCGGACACGAGTGCTACCATTACTCATTCGACACCGGTAATCTGCTTGTTTGTCCGCGCGTCGAATTGTTTTGGTTAGTAATTTTACCTTGTTATCGAAAATTGAGTAAGAACTAAAAATATACACTCGCACGTATTTATTACCTGTTTGCCACTGATGAACCGTTTTATTTGCGCTGATTGCTCGACACGACCTTTGTTTTAATTATAAATCATAACTAACCAAACTGAACAAAACCCATAAGTACCTGTTTTAGTTATAGATTATGACATGTCAATAATTATAGAATAGCTAGTAATACGATTTAATAGTACGTATTGCATAAATAAAACAATAACAATATTTTCAAAGAGCTTTTTTATGGTCCATTGACCAAACAAAACATTGCGAATTATCTATTTTACCGTAAAACTTGTGTTATTGCGTTAGAGAATATCCATTGAGCTGCGTATTGGCTGTTCGATATACCGTAAAATATGTTCACATTATTTTTTAAATTTCTATCAGCTGTAGTTAGAAAACTAGGAGCCACACGTTTAAATTTAAAATATTTTGGTTTGGTCGAGTTGATTAATATTATAAACTATCTTATGTAATGAAAATCATATTATTTTATTTATCATAATTTTATATTTTTAAACAACTATAAAGGGATTAATATTATAATGAATTTAATTCAACTTAGTTATTATTAGCTAATGTGCTACTTAAAATAAATACGAAACCTAGTAAAGAACAATAATTCTTATTTTAAATTTAAATATGACTAGATATGAAATTAATTCAAAATGATTTTAATTGTATATGGTTAGTTTCTGTACTCATAAAATATATTATAAAACCTTAAAATAAAATATTTATTAGTTTTCAGCTTTGTAAAAATATGTATAATAATTATTTGAATCAAATTAGTATTAAACTTTTATATTAGCTTTATTATTTTATGATACAAAATTATTTGAGTAAAGTTTATGTTATTTCATAACAATATAATTTAACATAAATTTCAAATTTATAATATGTAGTTAACATAAAAATGTTTGTACAGATTTGCTGAGTCTATCATTTGGAGAAAGCAATTTACAAAACTCTTATTAATCTAAAAGAAAACTGATAAATTTAATACTATAGAAGGTTAGGTACTGTAATATTAATAATATAGGTACTACATTAACGTTGTAAATAAAATATACAAATAATAAATGTATGATGTAAATTAAAAGTATTTATGATTATAAATTATAATAATATGACTATACGACATGATATTGTAACAATTATATTAAAGAATAAAAATAATTTCAAATGCCATAAACTAAATATTAATTCTTGTTTCTTAGTAATTATCACATAATTAATTATAATAATGTGTTCATTGTGTACAATCATTAAATGAGGGTTTATATTGTAGTTAAATAATAATTGTTTAAATAATCTATGAAAAAAATAAAACTACACGTAATATATTAAATGGATTTAATTATGTTATATTTTCGGATTCTAAACAACATAAAAAATGTATAAAAACCTAATTGACCAAATATTAATTTATACAAAAGTGGATGACTTTAATTAATATTTACATGAGAAAATATTAGATAAATACAATAATCAACTTTTACTAATTAATATTACCATAAAATTGATTGGTTTTACTGTTATAGTTACATTACGAATTGACAGTGACATAGCTGTCGATGACATGTCAATATGTCAACTTTTACACCTGTGTAACCAAAAACTACAAAAATACACCATAAATTTAATCATTTTTTTTATAAAATACTCTAGCTTTTGGTTAAGTATACAAAAAAAATGAATTAACTTTTCTTACTAATATAATACATAATAATACTAATATATTATACTTATATTATAAATTAAACATTTATAAGTAAACTATTGTATTTGATGGTTTATAAATTTTAGATTTCAATACAAATTGTATTTATGAAAATAATAAATATTTATACCATATTATAATTATACACGCACATCTATTTCCTATAAATTATGTAACTAATACAGAATACTTAAGTAAGGTTTAAAATAAAAGGTGTTTATTGTATATTTAAATTTTGGTAAATCTGACTTACTCGCGAATAATTTAAAATTAAAACATTTTTAGTAACATAATTAAGGTTATAAAATCTGGTTATAATAAAATAATTTAAATATAAGGTGTGTATTTTTTAAATTTTGTTGTAGCAGTATTTATCAATGTGTTTTTACAATTGCAGTTTCAGATAATTATAATGGAATAACATTTGAGTTTGCTAGTTTCAATAATATGACAAAATTTAAATTATGTATATACAATTAATTCGTATAAATTAGTATTGTACATTCAATTTATCTAAAAACAAAGACAATTAATAATTGTAATAATTATGTATTTATTTTATATTTAATATTATGCTTTATGACCATTTTGGGTAATATTTCATTATTCTTCGATAAGTAATGTATAAGAAAGTATTCATAAAGGTCACCATTTTAATGATTCCATCGAAAATATCACTATTTTTTCAAGTATTTTAATTACGTTTACTATTCTATTCTGAAAAATATAAATTGTTGTTTTGGCGCTGTAATTATCCATCCTAAAAGGATTTCTTCTGAAAAAAATTACAATTTTATAATTAATATATCCCTTGATTAAATTTCTGTCTGAATATAAGTTGTTTGAAAATGATTAAATTGAATATTATTTAAGTCAAATAGATGTCCTATATAAAAAAATTCTAATTATAGCTGTTTAAATAACAACAAGTTGTTATCTGTCGCTGCATAAATTAAAAATATTGTTTTATAAAGTAATTACAGTTTGATAGTTACTGATTTTAATTTTAAATGTAAAATAAAGATTACGTAATTATAAATAACCAATTTAAAAAATATATAACTTAATTTCCTTTGAACAAATATTACTTGAATATAATTTTGGTTTCAATATATTATAATTATTAAAATGTCATAAATTATACTTTATCACTTGACAAGTTTAAAAAAAAAATGCAATTTTAACATGCTAGTGATATATTCATATACTCATTGAAATTATTTTGAAGTTTAATTTAGTACTTTTGTACAGCTTTAAAAATATTTTCTAAAGTTCTCTTCGAATTACACTCAGGTTGATTGTTAAATGATCATTATATATATATTTTAAACTTCGATGAACCTTGGATATTAATAAGTAGTATTTAAATTTAACATGACTGGGATTTTGAATGTATTTCTTATTTATTTATCGAGTTTATGAGTAAATAATTCGTTTTTGAACCTTCAATGTATCAAACGTGTGGATCTACACCGCTCACAATAAAGCATACCCTCACGGGATGTTTAGCATATGAAAACCAGAGGCTGAGGAACAAATAACTTCACTCTCTATACCAGATGCTAGGACTAGACCTCATCAAAATCTAAAAAGTCTGGAAAGAAACCAACCTCACATTCAAAATCTGAAGACTAACAAAGTAGTTTAATTGTTTATATATATGTATACCTTAATATTTACCAAATCCTTTTGTAAATAAAAGCTAATGGCCCAGATTTCGCGGCGTAATAAAAAAAAAAATAAAATAAAAATACTTCTGTTACAAATGATGGGAGATCGGCAAATTTTAAATCTAATTTCTTTTATTTCAATTTACGAGTAATATAGTTGTCAATAGACGTATTTTACTTAATTTGACACAAATTGGATCTCATTTTATTAGTTGACATTGATATTTGAAATCAATTATATTTTGACTGTATTATTTTTTCACAGTTGTATACACTGTGACGTTTTATGACTATTAATTCCAATTGATAATATGGCAATCTTTTAGGGGATTAGGTAGGATTAAATTCTCTCACAGAACATTTTTAATCCCCGCCTAAAATTAAATGTTATTTGCTATAAATATAAATTATAGTAATATTATATTATTATCATTATAAGTAATAGAATTTTTATTCTAAGGGCTTGAGTCCTCTTTGTATATAACTCTCAATACGCCCAAGCCATAATAGCCCCGTGAAAAAGTGAATATATATTATAGTTTATATATGGATAAAGAATATAAACTATTGCTAATTGGTCCTAATATTACTGTAAAAAATGACAGATCAATAAATATTATGTAAAAAGATTAAGTAATATAGTATTGGACTTCTATAAAATTTTCAAACAGATAATCCCAAAGTTGTAGGTAATATTAATTTTTTTGAGAAAAAGTTTAGAGCTCTATATTTTTTCAAATAATTAACTATTCCGTTCCAATATTTTATCACGCTTGTAAATAAACTATACTGTTAGTACTCAAAATAATTTTCAAGTACCTACTATTAAAACTTAAAAAAAAAAATATAATTAAAAGCGTATATAAAGTTGCTAATTTTCCGCTTCTTAAGGAAAAACTAATGGAAAATTTTAAAAATGAGCTGAATAAAGTACCAATTAGACAACATTTATAAAGCAAAGCATATGCTATACGTGATAATCGGACCATTATTTCTACCCGAAAATATGTTTCATACATAAAAAAAAAAACAACACCTTTGTAGAAACAATACATTCCTCACTCCACTTAGAATCTAAAATAAATTATATTATTACTATAAAATAATAGCATAAAATATATTATATGTAATATACTTAAAATATCTTGTATTAAGAATTTTTAAGAATAAAAATGTCTACTCGAATAAATATATTTTAATTCAAAAGGTCATGTTTATGCTAAAGCAACAAATTGTTTTTTCACTAAAAAAAGGTATTTCTTATTGTTACTACATAAAAAAAAAATGTAATTCTTTTTTTTTTTTTAAATACCTAAAACTATTTAACGTTAAAATTTAAATGTTAGAATATTATATTCGAAATGTTTTATTTTAGCGACAAATAAAAATTAACGCAATGGATTTATATTTTATTAAGTAAAAAAAAAACCTTGTTAAAATTAATCCTACATCACAAATTTGCATAATGCATAAGTTATAAGTATGTACCTATGTATATTAGTACCTACTTCAGAACTATTGTTATTTTAATCTTAATGAATCAAAATTTGATAAATATGGTTTGGGTTAATTGTAAGTGTTATTATTAGCTTTATTTTGTTTACAACAACAAAAAACATTTAAATTTTAAAAAACAATCTTATCAAAATTAGAAAATAAAATTAAGAATTACCAACAAAAAAAATATATGAAAAATAACTACGCGACATATTATATGTATAAAATTAAGTAAATAAAAATATTATGTGATAGAATAGTATTGATATGAATGAATTCATTCATATCAATACTATTTACAATAATGATTCATTCTAAAATGAATAAAAATGACCTCTTTGTATTAACATTTAATTAATATTTATTTTTTGCTCAAACTAGTACAACATATTTGTATACTGACTATAAATATTTATTTCACTTTAAATACATTTTACTACCATATTTTTAATAATATATCTCTTTTACAAATAAAGTAAAACGGTTTTAAATATTAAAAAAAATCCAATATTGTTATTTGATAAATATACACATAACTTCATAATATTTAGCGAACTAAATTATCGATACATTATTATCAACAAAATCAAATACCTCACACATACGAGTTTAAACTCTATCACTAAATCCTTATCCTAAATTTATATAAATTTAATATAAATTAAATTAAATATTATATAAATTAACTAAATTACCGAATTTATATTTTATAAAATGCAATTCATTGAAATTAATGTATACCTTATTTGAATGGTTTACATTTTGTTACGGCCATATTGTGCTATTCTAACAACAGTACCGTCGAGAACCATGTTTTCATTTATTTTTGAATAAAATATAAAATTTTTGTTCAAGTTAAATTATTTATAAATTGAGTTAAGTATCTAATTATTTGGTATACCTACTAACGTTCATATTATGCTAATAAATAATTTATCAAACCTATTACATTTTTGACTCTAAATCAGTGGTAAAGTGCAAATATTTTAACAATGTATGTAGAAAGTTATGCGTTGAATTAATTCAATTTATTAAAATATTTAATAATTGGAAATGCATATTGAAATACTTTCAAATTTCAGGTATTATTGATTTCTCCATAACTAAAATGTTGGTGCATAAAATTATACATTTTATTTAATTATTTAACAACACTTTTTAAAAGTATTTGAAAATAATTATAAATATTTGCAATACATTATATTCTTTATTATAATAATTTATGATAATCATGAACCTAATACGTTAAATACTCTACTACAGCAGTAGTTATGTAGTTCAATAAAGAAAATACCATACAAGTATCTCAATAATATTTTGATACCAACATATTTTTTTCTTTATGATATTTACAAAATGTAAGAATTTAAATACAATTCATTTTTAACCTAAGTTTATTTCTCAGAAATTAATATGTTTCACAAGTATTCAAAACATCGTATTAAATACTTTTGGAATATTAAAAAATACATGGAATACAAATTTCCGAATACTTTATTTAGAATAACATTATACCTGAATCTAGTATACAATACATCTGGTATACATTATTAGTTAATTGTTTTTTATTTTTTTTTAGATTATGACTTCTAAAAATTGTATTAGCAATAAATGTAGAATAATTTTTATTTTTATATTTTATTAAGTTAAGGTGTATAGCTTTGTAGTTTTGTATTAGCTTCCTATGCCTAATATAAAACATAATAATTTTATATAAATACTTATAACAAGATATTTTTTTTTAATAGCTTACTCTTATAAATCAACTTTGAGCTCAGAATTAATTGTTGCTAATAAATATAAGTAGGTAGTACAAAATCCCGTGAGATTCTATGTTATATTGAACAATAGTCGCGAAGTTTCTTCGTGTTTTCTCACTTCTTCCAACAAATTTACCTGAAAAGAATATTATAATAGAATTACTGGACCGTGACAATTGGTCGATCCTGGAAACAATAAACTTATAAGACTATATAAACTATATAAGACTTATATATCTTAAATAAGTAGGTCCTTGACATTTGTATTTTGTTTTGTGTAATTGTAAATTGAATCATTTTATATTTGATTCAATGTTATAGTGGTGTATTAAAAAATATATATATATATATATATAATAACAATACAATACAAATATTTTCATAGAACAACATTATGTACCATTATATTATCTTATTTTTGGAAGTAATTAAATCCTTGTACAAATAAAAAGTATTTAAAGTTTTAAGTACCTATTCAATAAACCATAGTTTAGTTAACAATAATTAATATTAACATTTTTTTTTTTTTTTTAATATTATATTTATGGATAAATAAAAATTAAATAAATTTCTTATAAAATGAATGAAATTAGAACCAATAAAAAATGCACAATATAATCTAAATTAATCTTAAAGCATAAAGATATACATGTATGATTAATGAAAATTAATTAAGTTGATGATTAATACCATATTTATATAATATAAGAAAATAATTATATTGTAGACAATTTATTTAAATCAGTATATAATTATAAATTATATTATATACAATAATGTATATAAATGTATTGTTAATTATTACTAATATTAGAATAGGTGTATATAAAATAATTTAAAAATATTTAGAAGTATTTATTTATACAATTATTAATTACAATAAAATTTATTTATTTAATATTTATTATAATTAAGATTGGTTATCTTTAGACAAATGGTAAAATTATAATATTGAATTTTTAAAATTTTTTTTATATACTACATTAAAATAACGAATTTTCTACATTTTTATGATTTCAGTGATTGTGACGGTAATTTTGTCCATTTTTACGATCATGCCTTTAATAATGTTCGTTGTGGGTAAGTTTTATTATACATTTATAAAATTGTAAACTGTATGCATATTTCATTTAATACAATTGTACCAATTGCATGTGTTAAATACTATTTTTAAGGATGTATTTTATGATCTTTAAATGGAACTTATTCATACAAATTAATGAAATATATAGTTGAATTGTCTAATCTATAACACAAAGTATTATAGGTATTTTAAATTATAATAATTGTTATGATACATAACAAAATTAATTTTATAATTGTTATTATTTTTATTTAAATTATTATTATTATTATCATCATGTCATTATTAAAACAAGTATATATGTTCAGTAGGTATATATTAGTTAAAAAATATAAACATTTACTTGGGATTGCATTTAATTTAGGTTAGGTAATTAGATATCTTAATTATATATCTGCATTACCATATAGGTAAAACCTAACCATATATAAGTATACAGCCCCCCAACTTGTTTTATCGATATTTCCGAAAGTAATTGTGCCCAAATGACGGCGTTTCATGCTCAAACGATGCATAAACGATTGACGTAATTAAAGTACAAAAATTCCAATTTAGGGGGATTGTGGAAATGGATACTATTATTCTCGTTAGTAGTTTTCTTACGTTAAAAAATTCTGAAACAGATTGGTTGATTTTCTGACTAAGTATAAAGTTTTGTAATTTTTACTCGATTTATTTACAAAATATTTTGAAAATCGAATATCAATTTTTTTGGATAGAAATAATAATTCGATTACAACAATTAGGGTATGCTTTCAATAGAAAATTATATCTTGCGGTATTTTATTTAACTCATTTTTCAAATTTCTCAAAATCTTTTCCTTGGAAAAAGAAAAACTACCACATAATGGCGGAAAATCGTCAAAATTACGGTTTCTGTTATTTTTATTTTTTTATATTTCTTGATAATTAATTGAGTTTCGAATCTAAGGAATAAAAAATTTACGTACGTACATATGTACGCAAGAAACATGTATAACTGACAAATTTTGTATCTAGTTATAGTAAAAACGAAAAATCCATATAAAATAAAGAAAATAAAGAATGTCTATTTACGAAATTTTATCATTTTGTTTAGATAATACATTAGAAATATGTTCTTTAGGATTATAATTTTTTTTTAAATTTATATATTTTTTAAGAAGTTGTTTCTATTAGCTTTCCTTAATTTAATAGAAATGTTTACATATACGAGTAGTTTTGAAATCATTAATTTATAATATTTTTATATACGAATTTATAATAAGTTTAATATTATATAAAATATTATATCAGGTAAGATTGATTAAAATGTATGTTTATATGTTTATATTTTTATGTAAGTAATTTCATTATAATTAATATTGAAAGTAAAGTAACATATGGGTAATCTAACTTAATGATTTTTTTGATAATTTGAATCTACTTTAAAAATATAAATTTAATTTCGATAGAATTAATGTAAAAATGTTAATTATCCTACAATTAATTATCTTTAACAAGACTTTAATTATTTATTCAAAGAATATCACTTCTTACATTTAAATATATGACCCTTTGTCACCTTTGTGTTGTACCTTCTTTTCTACTAAAGATTTTCAATGAGGGTTGACTTATGAGATATTGACTTTAACTAACATTTCTTATGTTTTTTAAAAATATTACTTGAAATTTTTATATTTTTAATTAAATTTCTAAATTAGGTATCTACTTCTTTGAAAATTATATATACATTGAATAAAAGGAGCAAAAAATATTAATACTGGTTTTTGATAGTTACGATGTTCGATAATCTAAGAATAAAAATAAAGTTATTATTTACTAAGAAAAATAAGTATAATATCTAAATTGTAATTGCAAAGGCTTTCACAAAAAAAAAATGTATATATATATATATATATATATATATAACTTTAATAAACCTACACTACTACAAAATTATAGTCTATACAATATTCTATTTACATAATATATTTGTTATCATAGATAATTTTTTCGAATAAATTTTGGATATTGGTTAAAAATATTATTAATATACATTTGTACATTCCTTTCTTTCATATTGATTGGTGATCAGAATTGTGAGTTACAAAAATGATGGAATTATATTCAACACACATTTTAAATATCATATTTATTATTTTTTTAAGATAATATTCCGATCATTCTTTCATTTATATTTGTTTTTTATAAATGTATACGATATTAAACTTATTACCTATTATCAAATATAAACTTGCGTTTTGAAAAAAATAATATAAATATTATTAATATTATAAATATTATTTTTTAATGTTATTTGTTCAATAATTTAAATAATATGATTTAATACTTATTTATATTCAATTTATGTTGTTTTTTTATAAAGATTTCGGTTTATATATTAAAATATGCATAAAATAAAAAATAATATATTACATAATATAATAATATGGTTATTTGTAATATAGATATTTACATTTCTTTCTGGTAGGTCATAATATAAGTAATTATGTTCAGTAAACACAAAACACATTTTATTAAACTGTAAATATAAATACGAACGTTTTTATTGCAAATTTTTGCATATTATTTTAAAATCGTTCGGTTTTTTTTATGACGTATTTTACGATATTTATTTTATATGCGAATATTTTTACATAAATGCATATTTTTTTAGTGCCCTCAAATCCGACGACAGAAATAATATCACACGACACGACCCATACTCAATAATTAATTTGTTTAGAGATAAAAAAAAAACATATTTTGTTTTATGTATATATATGTAATATCGAACCGAATAGTGTATTTTTGTTTTGATCGTGTTGTTTTAGGGGTGAAGTTCGTGCGTGACTGTCCACGGGAAACGCATATACCGGTGTACATGATTGTGGGCGGCATATTCGGCACCATAAAAATGTTGTGGCTACTGTGCCGGCAAGTGAAATCGCTGCGGTACAACCGGCGCCGACGTCCCGACATGGGCACGCGCGAAGACATGGTGTCATCGATGGGTTCGCGGATCGCGTCCGTCGGACTGGCCGCATTCCTAGTCGGTTGGTTCGTGTTGGGCAACTATTGGATACTGTCCGTGTATTGGCCCGACTCGGAGCCGTCGTCGCTGTACGAGCCGAACTTGTGGTGCAACCGTACGCTTTACGTCACCAGTCTGGTACACCTGGCGCTGGTCTACGGGGCCGTGGCCGCGGTGCTGGCCGCTGTGGTCGCCGTGCTGGTGTTCCAGCAGTGCGCACTGCGATTCAAATAACATACGGCCACCGCCGCATCGTGCGGTTGCTGTGCTCACAAACAAAGCCTACACCACCAACAATTGCTGTACGGCCATCACCGTCGCATGACCATCACCAGCATACTGCCATACAGTGACATACACATCAGAGTCACTCAACCCGTCGACGACGTAGCATTGTGATTGACCCGTCATTTCCTATCCAATTATCACGTTATCGATTTGCGTTTGTCCCCTAAAATATCGCAGAAACAATGATTAATAATCCAAACGATTTGACGTGACGTTATGAAATTAGGTATGTAACATAATAATAATTTTACGATTGTAAAGGTTTAACATATTATAGTTGTATGCACTGTAAGGTACAGGCGCATCATATTATAAAAAAAAAAAAAAAAAAATGAAAAAAAAAAACACGAATCCCCAAATTATCCTAAAAGGAGAATAGCATTTTTTTTTTTTAATCATATCATACAAAATATTATAATACAATATTAATGATAACAATTTTATTATTATTCACAATATTATCGTTATATAATTTAATATTGAATATTATTGTGTATAATTATATTTAAATATGTAAATTCGCAATATTTTGAGGGTGCTAACTTCAAAACTAAAGGTGCTACGTCACCAAACTCAACCACAATTCCTGTATTTGTAAATATAATTATTTTATTAATTATCTAGACTTGACGTAGTAATTGAAGTGATCAGGATATTTATACAAAAGTATTATATATATACAGTCATAATATATAATACAATGTATTATAGTCAGTCACGAAAAATTTAAAGTTTTCCCAATATAATATGGCTTATAATTAGAAACTATAATTCCGTAATTTATTTGATTGATACGTAAGAGTAATAATATGTAATACAATATTTTTTAAATATAGATAAAACTGAAAAAAATTCATTTCTTTATAATATGTAAATAGCACTTGGCAATATAAATATATATATATATGACATCGTGTTACATTTGAAATAATTGCCATTCTCAATTTATCATTATTTTATCACGAATAACGAACAATAGTAATAATCACAATATAATATTATAATATAGCTAGTATTTTATGTATAATAAACCTTTTTTGAAGTACATGTAATATGATTTAATTTAAAAAAATATATTAACTTGTGGTGCAAATTTGATGTCGAAATGATGTAATAGACGTATTTAGTTCAATTCTGGTCAGTGTTTTGTGTTCCTTGTACCTACTCAAAACGCTATATCATTAAATTATTAACTTTTTGGTACTTTACACGTATAAAAATAATATTTACCCATAACCAGTAAGTTTCATTGAGCTCGAATCATATTAATTAATTAAATGACCTATTCTAATATTGTATAGGTACACAATGTTATATTAATATTATGTTAAGTATCACTATTCTATTATTCTACATAGTCGTTGAGCTCATATTGTTATATACATTTTATTATTATTATTTTATTTAGGCGTATGTTGTACGACATATGCATATTATGCTATTCTCATTATTTTTATCATTTGTTACGCTCGATTGTCATTAAATGTTAATTTGCTGTTTTCGTCGTATATAACGTCCACGTTTTAATTGTTGCCATTTTCCCTTCTTTTAAATCCTTAATGTTTTACTAAAAACTTTGGCGTACAAAACGTGTCAAGCGAATCGGAACATAAACTTATAAACTGTATGACTGTAGAAAACTGTTTTATTATTATTATTATTTTAAAAATCTAATAGTTTTTTTTCATACATTTTTGTATTTTAAATAATATATTAATTATTATATATCAATATTAATTAATTATATAAAATATTAAATATAAAAATATTATCTAAAATTTTTATAATTTATAAAAAAAAATTAACATACCCTATGTTGCTGTTGTCTATAATTAAACCATTAAATTAATTAATGAAGCTTTCATAACAAAATCCATTAATAAATATTATATAACATATTATTACAACTAAAATTGTAGGTGCTTTTCAATTTGTATAATTATTAACAGTTCTGCACGTAGACTAGACATAATATTATATTTTATTCTTTTACTTCACAGTGATTTGATTTAATTTTCAAAATAATTTAAATTTGTGTTATTATATTAAACTTACCTATATATGTATGTACATATTATTTACAAAATAATTTTGGAAACCAAAGTTTTATATTTATAGAGATTGGTTGTGGATTTTTAACAAATATAATTGTCTTAATAAAACTAGTTCAATATTATAAAAACAATTTACTATAATTAATGTACGCTTTAGTTTTTTTATAATTTAATGGACCAATTTAAATTACAGTTAATTATATTTAGATCACATTACCTGAGATTTAAAATAATATTGTTCGCAGATGTCGTATATATTAATTGCTTAGTAATTTATACTTATAATTAGTAAATTTAAAATATTATTATAGCCATTAAATTTTAAAAGAATATCTACGCTCATAAATTTTATTACGATATATTAAAATTATTCAAGTAACAATAAAATTAATTTTCAGGTAGTGAACTATATACATGGATTATAAGAAAGTTTGAAAACCTAATTATAGGTTGCGTGATTTGAACTTTGGAAAGGAGATATCTTTTTATATTTATTGTGATTCATTGCTATTTAAAAATTAATCACTCAGATATTACATCAAACTTATTTATTTATGCGATGCGTGTTTTATTACATCTAAACACAAAAAAGTCATAGCTTTATACTATGAAAATAATTTTTTGCTGACATTCCGACATTATGGATTTTAATAATATTAATTCTGTCTAGATTTTAAAATTACATAAATAATTAAAAATAATATTTTATTGAATATTTAATTATAACAAATATATTAATTTAAAACTACACTTGATATTTACTAACCAACTTGGTCTAAACTTATCCTTATAATTTGTGTAATACTTCTGTGTGGTTTAACTGATGAATGACACCTATTATGATTTGTTTCAAAGAATAATAATGAAATAAATATAATTAGTAATTAAACTTATTATAGCTGATACGTTGTTGTCAATACTTAATAAAGAAAAAAGTTTTAGATAGTAGGATATAAAGTGTATAATATGTTAGATCATTTAAGAACTCGGAGCCTAGAACAACTATTGGCAATATTTTAAGTACACATTTAAGCGCGTGGGCTCAAAATAACCATAATTTTTAACAGAGATGCCTCTCTTTACAGTGACATGTCTAATAAATAATAATGTTGGTATATTTTAGTATAAAATATACAACTATGTTATTGATTAACAATTTTATGTTAGTTTATAATTAACTTGTACGTATATAGGTCAGAGAACAATAATAGATAGTTGTTATAGCTAACTTATACGTTTATAACTAACTTAATCATTGATTAAATAATCTATATAATATTTTGAGTTTTTCGTTTAAAAATAAGAAATAGTATAACAAATACACGTTTAGTGGAGATTAAAAAAACAAATTTTATATCATTTTTGAGTATTTTAAGCCTTTTATAATTATTCAATATTAATTTGATATAATTACATTATTAGATACTATGCAATAAAATACTGTAAAATTACAAAATATTGTTTAATTGAATTAAGGATATTTTGAATAATATAATTTGTAATTGAATTAAAAGTGTATTTTAAAATTATTTCATATTATTCTAACATAACTCTACATTATATTAAATAAAACATAAATGTTCATAAATATAATATATTCATTACATTAAATAGATTTAATACCATAAGAAACCCTGTTAAAATAATTTTTGCTCATTAGTTTTCATTATACTGATAAAAACTAATACGATTGTATCTACACATGAAAGTGCTAAATTTGTTTATTAAATGTATAATTCAATTACACGATAACAAAAAAGCTTAATCCGTCTAATAATATGGTAGATATAAAAAAATAAATACATTATAATGTAATCCGTGACACAAAACTTTTGAGATTGACACTATTTTACATTATCATCTCCATTTCCTCAATCCTCTGATCTATACATTGACATTTTTTTAAATCCAGTAATCCTATTTTTGAATATATTTTCCGTCCATTTATATCAAGTTTTGTATTTTTTGTTTTTTATTTGTATTTCCTTTAACAGGACGTTCTTCGTCGTGGATATCCACCGATGTGACAATGATTTTATTTATTTTCTACCAGTATTAAAGTTTGCAATTAACTCGAACACCCTTTCGGCGGTGGACACTAACAATGAATTATTGTTCAAATCTAAACGCAAATCCCTCTCGTCCGTTGGTCTCTAGTGTATAATAGTGTTCTTAACAATTCGTTTCAATTTTCTCTCAAGAGCTTCATTGTAGAAACATTCATGTTTACAGTTTACACCATACACATAATAATGTTTCTAAACTTAAAGAAAATATGTGACATTAATAACGAATCAGTAAACTTACAATGTAAACAAAAGAGTGAAAACTTGTATTATAAATGTAAACCCAATAATCCAGTGTAATGTATTTACGTGTATTTTTTTTATGCGTGTATAAATTCAAATGTATGATTTTACCTTAAATTTACTAAATCATTTTAATTTTTGTTTATTATATTTATATCATTTTAGACTACTCATAGAAAAATATTTTTTAATTAAAGTCTATATCTTTATCATACACCATACACATTAAATTATTTTAAACATCAACAAGCATTTTAATACATTATACTAATATGCATTACGCATGAATAGTTTTAATGTTTAAATTACGCTTTATTTAATTTATAATATTAAAAACTAAAAAAGAATAAGGGACCAATTGTTAGAAAATATACTACAATACATTTTATAGCATTCAATATTATACGGGCACAGACTTAAATTGTCCATATCGTATTTAAAAGAAAAAGAAATGGAACAATTTGTGTTATTTATACATTTTTCTTAATCTAGTTGATATTCTTCTCTATTTATATAGCCAAATCTATAATTAATAGAATCACACGTTTTCAATGAAATAATTTGTATTTAGATATTTACTTAAAAATATATAATATTGTTAAATAATTTAAAACATATTTATACTGATGTTTATAAATATACGGAATACACGTGATAATGCATAATAAGTTTATAAAATAATAATTGTAATAAACAAGAAATATTTTAAAAGAATCAACATCATAGTTAGTTTCTTTTTTCATTATTTTTATTCTTCAACGAGTATTACACAGAATCATACAATATATAATTTTATTTTAAAAAGTGAGAAAAATTAAATGGTTCTTTTATTAATTACAAAAACGCTTATATCGTAATAAAAAATATGAAAACGATATACGAAACTGAGGCATATCTACGTAATTCTTTAAATATTGATATTATAAAAAAATAGTATATTTGTTTGAATTAGATATTTTGATAGTGCCAGAAAATTATAATCAATAAAAGTTTCAGAAAAATTGTACGTTAAATATTTAGTTTAAAATAATGTTAAAATATAAACTATTACTATTTATAATATTAATGAAAATATTACAAAAATAATGATCTATAATAATAAAAAATCTAAATGAAAAAATAAGAATATTTTAACAACGTATTGATTTTCCTTCATATAACATGACCTAATTTGTGTTTATAATTTATTTTACAGTCCACGTTTATTATATTAATTTTGCTATAATATTTATAATACTAATAAAGATAATGAATCAAAATTATTCATTAGATTAACTTTATATGAACTAGAATAAATGTTATCAGTAAGATTCACAATCTAAATTTGAATATCTATTACGAATTAAAATTATGTTCTAATGTCAATTCCATAACAAACAAAATATATCAAAGTTTGTCTTTTGTCTATTTATATTCAACGTTTCTTTTACAATAGTGCCTATATTAATTGGACATATCTATTAAGAAAAATAAAAAAAAAACGATAGATAGGTACCTTATAAAATAATAGATACCTTTTTTAAAACAATAATATGATAAAGTAGATGTAATAAAATAAATTCATATTCAACTTTGTTGTAGATTATATTGTGTTTTATAAATTATACGTTGAATACTACGTAGTATAGATATTATATTTTAATAAGGTTAAACTTAATTTAAGGACACTTTTCGGTTTATAGTTATTTAAATTACTATAAGTATTCCATATTACTATTAAATATTTAGCTACTTAATACAAATAATAACGTATGATATGTTAAAAAATCTTATCTTACTATTTATAATAATTAACTGAAATAATATTATAATTATTATAATTTATATATTGTTTTAATTAACAATTTAGCGATCTCACAAATTTTAAGATTGTCATTGTTTTTAAAATGATTTTATATTGGATAGTACTAAATTTATAATTTTTAAAAACGAAAATATTAATATTTGTATAGAGATACATATTATACTTTTTTGATTATTTTTAAAAATGAATATCTTGGTTATTTAATAATATTTGATAATTCATAACAGAAACAATTTAAAATAAAAAAATAGAATTATATTGTCATATTAGATAGGTTTTGATAGGATTAACATTTTAGTAAATAGGTAATAAATATGATTGTAATATTGCTCTACTGGAAAGTAGAAATAGAAAATTGATATTTTATTTTTGTGCAAAAATACATATTCAAATTATCTTATAATAAGGCATTTTGGGTTTACATATTTTAATATTAATATGAAAAATTAAAAATAACGTATAAATACATTTTATGATACAAACTCAAAAAGTTTATCTATTAACAGAAAAATAATAATCATAGAAATAATATATTTACTTCATTAATCTTAACACAAAAAAAAAAAAAAAAAAAAAAAAAAATACTTAACAAAAGGATTTTACCTACTTAATATTTAAATATATAATTATATTTATAAAATTCCTATTTTGTTTATATAATTAAAATTACTTCCATTTTTCAAATACTTTTAAAGTTATATTATTTTCCAATATAGTATATTAGTATTTTATTGCTTATTTGAATATAAGTAAATAGGTATTAAATACATATATTGAATACATATATTTTATATATATTTCAGATCTAAGTTATAACTGAAATAAATTATTTTATTTTGGTCATAAAGTAATACCTATCAATTTTAACTAATTTTTAAGAATATAAGTTATGTAGAGATATTATTAATTAAATATTAATACATATTAATTAATACTTAAATATATCTCAATTAATAAAAAGTAATATGTTCTATTATAAATTTGTGTTATACCTATTAATGTAATTTATATTTTAACGATTGAAATAATTTAAACGGGTCATATATATATAAAATACAATTTGTAAAAACAAACAAATTGATATTTTTAATGATAGTAATGCGTTGTATTTTAATTTTAATTATTTATTAAATGATCAATTATATTTAGTTGACTTTTGTTATTTAACTAATATTATAGTATTATTTATCATTTTTAAATTTATTTATTGTAAATTATTAGTTTAATATAAGTTTAAATTCTACTTTTGAGTACGATTTTCACAATTTATATTGTTTACAATTTTCGATTGTTTAATTTGAATTAATAATTTGTTGTTAATTAGGAATATATTCTTATGTAACATAGACATTATTGAGTGTCTATGAATTTTTTGTTTATAATTCAGATAATTAATTATAATAAAACACCAACTGAAATCTAAGGATTTAAATTATAACAATATTAATAGTATTATAAATAACGTACTAAAAATAAAAGCCTACAAAAGGGTATTTATATACGAAATAAATATTATTGTCTATATAATATGTTATTACAAATTATTTGTATTATACATATAATATTAATTTAATGATATTTTATTAAAAAATAAGTTATGAAATATAATAGTTATTATTATTATTAAACCTAGTTATAAATAATATAATACTACGTTTAAATAGTTGTATTTTATGTTAAATAAATAAATTACAGTTTTGTTTTATTATTAACTTGTTGTTATTTAAAAACAACAATGGACAGTATTAACTAACAGTTATCCATCTTTATTTTATATTAATTTATTCAAACTCAACAAAATGTAGCGGGATAAAAAACTGGAGGGGAGTGCATGTGAAATGAAATTTAGAAAGTTTAGGGATTATGTATAATTACGTGAGAAGTTGCAGGTTACGGTATGTTATACGATCCTCCAATATTTTATTCTACTACTGAAAACTCCTAAACTTAGAGTTTGGATACAAATAATGTAGAATTCTCTCTACTATCCTACCACATTCAATGAGTAGACTGTGTTGTGAGAATCACTATACTACGTTTATAGCCAGATCTGTGAACTACATATGTCACTCTATGTATATTTAATAAAGTGATTAACAAAAAGATTAAGTATCAATACAGAACAGCAAAGTGAACACGACTAAAATCCAGGGATGCATTGGTAAATAATGTCTTGAGTATACACCATATTTTTCTCAAAATTACATTAAAAAAGAAAAAAATTACTTGAAATGATTATTATGACATTAATTTTTTTTATACTTTTAGTCAAATAGGTGTTATCCTTAATAATTATATATATATATATAATCATAAATAAATTATAAATAGAACTCTATACTTTATTAAATGAGAATTTTTTTTGTTTTAAAATTTTTTAATTTTAAGTCGTAGAGGTATATAATATACTATATACATTATACATGAATTAACTAATAGAAATATAATACCTTATATATTTATTATTATCATAAAATGTACAACAAATTTATAAATTATAAAATATTAGCCGTATGGCCGTATGCCTACTATATACTTATAAAGTTATTATTTATATTGCGTATATGCACTTTTATATAAATAGTGTCTTAAGTATACGCTCCAATACACCACTGCTAAAACCAATGTAAAAAGATATATATTAAGTGACAATATACGATTCTAAACACAGCCCACGAATTCGTCTGCAACCACAAAAGAGTTCTACATCAGTCATTACTAATTTGTGAGAAATTAATTGAAAGTTGAGATCGGACTAGTAGACTGAATAGTCAATAGGGAAATCAGCGACGATCTGATTCTCTTGACTATAGGCTCTTTTATAGACTTCTGGAGTGTGATCTAATTATATCCACTTATTTGTTTATAATTATTGCTAATAGAGGACACTTAAAGTATTTCACATAATTGTTTAAGATATAATTAATATTTGGGTAATATTGGTGTGTGATATACTTTGATTGGTTTAGTCTTATTGCACTATTCATCTTCTGTTTCATTTATTATTACAAACAATAATTCAAATATACTACAAAAATATGTTAACAACTAAATATATATGAAATTTACACATTTTGTGGAAATACAGACTTAGCAGATTATTTTATTATTTTATAAAAGTTTTCCAATATACATAATTGTTAATTCAAAGGATCAAAAACACATTAAGTATTTTTTCGATAATATAATTATTAAATATTAAATCAAATCAATAACTTCATTGTTGTTGAAAGTTACAAGTTTTATTCTTTCATGATAATTATCATAGTATGGATGCTGTAAGTATTTTTAATTTAGAGTTCGTTGAAAACTTTAAGTATTAAACTGATGTAAGGCGAAGTGATTTTATTAGGTACAAATTATTATTCAATAATAAATTAAAAATCATATAGTGTTGAAATACATTTTGGTGTATCATATAAACTAAATAATATCAAAATCGTTATTAAAGTCTATAAATTCTAACTATCCAAGTCATTAAGTTATATTCCAATAAGTATAAAATATACTACATTCTAGTTATGTAAAATGTTTATAATTAAATTTTTTTTTTTTATCTGTCAATATTATACATTATTATTATTTAGTAAGTAGTTATACGAATATAAATTAAAACCCATTTATTTATAAAATTAAAAAAGGTACCTAATAAAAAGTAAAAAAAAATAATATATACCAAATAAATTAATAATAAAATAGGTAATTCATAATTTTTAATTGGTAGTTTTGGTTATAATACAATAAACATTTTAAAATAATTAAATTTTTAAATTTAGTTTTAAGCTGTACAACAACTCATATATATAAATATATATATATATATTTATAATAATCGTTAATTAAAGAGAATAATAATACTGTTAACTAAAATAAATATTCTAAAAGTAAAAGCGGAGTGAGAATTTTGTAAAAGTTATCTGATAAATTAAAATCATAGAGTACAGTTACAAAATTTATAATTTTAAATAATTTACTATTAATTAGAATTTTTAGTTCAATTCAATAATCAATAGAAACATGTTTAAAGGTATTAAGGTAAAAATAAACTAGCATTGATATATTATATACAATTATTATACTATACAACTAAATATGTAATAATTTTACTTGAAAGGATTATACTAAATAATTTTATTTATACTTTATATGTTGGGTAATAAATATTTGGTATATGTTAAAAACTTAAGGAGCATGTTAATTATCTTATGCAACATATCCCACGAGTTACAAATATTATATTATTATAAATTACAATTAATTGACTTAAATATATATTATATTTTATTTTATATAAATATTAACATGTTTATAAACTTAAATTAAAATAAATATATTTAATAATAAAATGGATATGGTATAAAGTAATATATTTATTAACTGCGTAAAATCTCAGTAAAAAATTATAATATTTGTATTAGATTTTTGATGTTTTAGCCTCCTTAATTAATATAGATGTCGATTTTTAGAAATTGTTATCATTTATTAAAGAAATTATATTTCTGGCAACATTATTTGTAATTATTTAATACTTTAATATTATGGAAGAAAATTATTCGTTTGTCATTTAATTATCTTAATAATTAATATTGATAATATTAATTTTACATGCCACGAAAATATAATAGATAAAGTAATTACAAAAAATAACGTCAGATATATGATTTTTTCAATAAATGAAAAAAATTACTAAAAATCATCATCTTGATAAAACTAGAGATTTGAACTATCAAAATTATCATAAAAATATAATTTTTAAAATGGCTATATTTATGTTTCAGATTATTTAAAAAATAAAAGTTATTAAACTTAAAAAACCTGCATTTAAAAATCTTTATTTTTTACGAATATATTACAATTAGTAAATCATAAATTAATAGATCAGGTACACTCTACATAATATAATATTTACGTACTTAATTAATATTTGATAGCTATTTGATTTTAATTTTGATTTGTACTGGTATTGACTTGCTAATATATTTTGTATTTGAATTAGTTATTTTATTTTTTGAAAGTAAACAAACAATGAAAATCTTTGTAGTAAAGAAAAAATAATTCTAATATTTCTTATATTAAATTATATATATATATACAATACATTAAACTTGTTTAATGGGGTAAATTTTCTGTTTTATTAAATTAAACAATTTTAAGATTAAAATTAATAATTTTTTTTAAAAAAAAACATTGAATTATATTTTAGTTCATAAGAAATTAATATCGTAATCATAATATTATTATTAAATTATGAAAATAATTTTTTGAACATATTTTTAATTTATAAACCATAATTAATAAAATATTTGGTAATATAGTACATACCATTGGAAACTATTATAAGAGAGCTAGTCAAAAATCAATATAAAATGTACCCAGTACGTCATTTTCAACAATCATAATTAGGTACTTACTTACTTCCAATAAATTCTCAATCACTATTCCTAATAGCTCTTTTGGTAAACTAAAACGAAATTCAAACGGGAGTGTAGACATATGTTGTTTATATATTGAAAATTGCAACGATTTGTTATATTGACGAGTAAATTACTCATTAAAGCTTAATTGAAGCTGAGGTGAAATGACAGTTTAAACCTAAAATGTATTATGATTTCAAACGTGTAGTTTTTATAATTACAATTTTAAATGTAATTATTTACTGTTTTTAGATTCTGAGCGAAGCGAAGAATGTGTTTGTTTTATAAAAATGTTTGAAAACACTTTTTTGGGTAGAAATAATGGTCCGATTACCACAAGTAGGGTATGCTTTCGGTGATAACTAATTGAGTTTTGATCGTAGGGACTTGAAAATTTTTTTGAGTATTAACATAGATAGTATACAAGTGAAGTAAAATTTTGGAATGAACTATTATTATTAGTATATTGTAATATATTGAGTTTTGTTCAGAGTCGTATTTCTAATACAATATCATTGCATTCAAATCTTAAGTATAGTAAACCATTAATTTCTCTGAGGACCGAAGGGACGAAGGAAGAACATCCACAATCGACATTCCTACTTATTTACTCTTATCTTCATTTAGAAACGATTAGAATTTGTTCAATTGACTTTTTATATAATGAAATTTATAACGGACATTCGTGGGAAACGTAATAAAAAAGTATCCATTATAAACAGGTTTTTATCCATTAAAAAATATTTTTATCCGTTATTGGTGATTAGAATATAAAAGTATACGTACTTGTTGCTATGATATTTAAATATGACATTTATACATTTATACTACTATTGAATTAATATAATTTATGATATTTATAAATCGACGTTTCAGTTTCCAGTTTTCCATAAATGTAATATAATATAAAATATGTTTTTATTCAAAAGCAGTGTTTACATTTTTTGTGTTCAATGCTTATTTGGGAAATGATGGTTTATTTAATTTGATAATTGTATCTGGCTATCTTTTGGTGAATGGTTTAATCTGGTATAGTTTGTTATCTGTTCGTTATTCCTATTGTGTCTGCCATAGGACAACGCATTTCATTTTCGAACCCTGAATTACATTCTCGTATGTATCGTGAGGGTATATTATTGTGTCGTGAGATTTTTCCACTTTTGTTACCAGTTCGTCAGCTAATTCATTACCTGGTAAACCTATGTGAGATAAAATTCACATATGTTTGATGACTTTACTGGATGATAACATTTTATTTTGAATGTTTATGATAAACTTAAATGTAGTGTGAGTGTTGGCTATTGAGGTGATTACACTAAAAAAGTCACATAAAATAAATATTTTATCATGGTTAGAAGAGAGTGAAAATGATACGGCTTCAAAAATGATGTAAAATTCAGCAGTGAATATGATAGAGAAGGGGGCAAGTTTATAGAGTGTATCTTTGTTGAGTGGATGGTGGCAAAACCTATTTCATTTTATGTTTTAGAATCATCTATATAAATTTGGAAGTAGCTATTGAAATTGAAATTTGTTGCTTATTATTTTGTGGAAAGTATTGATTAATTGATGTGGAATTTAATGAGTTCTGTGTTTGCGTATATATATAATATGAATTAGGGTTACAACAAAGATCATTAGTTCAATAGATTTTATGTTGTTCATGTTGAATGATATTTCCTCGGGCATATTGTGTAATTTTATATAAAATGGGTTTAGTGAATGATGATAGTTTTGAAATTAATGAAGACTGTAGCCTAATAAACTATGATTTTGAAGCTTTTATCATAAAAAAATAAAAAATTATTGATATTGAATTATTGTACGATTATTATTATTGGTATATAAATGGGATATAAATCACAGTTTAAACTTGTGCGAATCAATAAATGTACAAACAATCAAAAATGTGTTAAACAATTATATTTTTTTATTTTTAAAATTATATAAGTACGAATGTTCTTGTATTAATATAATAAGATAAAATTATATATATATATATATATATATATAAAAGTTTTAAATGTTGTAAAGTTGGACAATGGATATTGATAAGAAACAATAACACTATTATGTAAAATTTATATCAGCAATAGCATTTTGTCAATTTCGTGTGAAAACTGCCAAGTTTAAAAATAACTTAATACATAACAATTATGAATAAAATTAGTTGTGATATTATATAATATCATATTCAATATTAAATAATATATTAGCACATTTACTATACGAATGTTTTAATACACCAGACAATAATTTGTTAATTTAATGAGTTTTGATCGTAGGGACTTAAAATTTTTTTTGAGTATTAATATAGGTAGTATACAAGTAAGGTAAAATTTTGGAATCAATTATAATTATTAGTATATTGTAATATATTGATTTTCGCTCAAAGTCGTATTTCTAATGAAATATCATTGCATTCAAATCTTAAGTATAATAAACCACTAATTTCTTCGAAGACCGAAGGGACGAAGAAGGAACGTCCACAATCGACCTTCCCACTTTTTAATTATAAGGTTTCCTATTATGCCGCTAGAAATAGAATGAATTATAGAGAATTCAATGAAAATTATAACAAGTGATTTAAAAATAATAATAAAAAATATTAATTAAATATAAAATTGAAATATTAATAAAATAAATTAATATTATTTTTATTCATTAATAAATTAGTAAAATAACAAAAGTTATTATTCTATAATAGTTAATATTATGATATATTTAAACAAATTTTAAACAAAAATATCGATGACTTGGTATGGCAGTTTATAAAAACGGAAATATAATGAGTAGTCATTAGTCTCTTGACAAATCCGTGACGTTTCCGATTTAAAATTTAATATTTATGTTTGTTGTTACAATAGTTTTTCTATCTTAAATTGTATTTTTTAGTTAATTAATATATATTTACCTAAAAAAATTTACAATTTTTGTAAAAATACAAATGATTGAAATTGAAAATAAAATTACTAATGTTTTAAATATGTAACATTTAAACCTCAAACCTAATTTAAATATTTATAAATTAATTATAGTAAACTAGTATATCTTTTTGTAATATTATATTATACAAATATAATTATTATAACTGGTAGTATATGTGATTTATTTATATTTAAAATCAATATTTCATAGAAATAAAATATTAATATTGTTCAATTATAATTTTAGTTTGTTGAATTTGAATTTTGTTTTTAATTAATAATAATCTTTACAAATCCTCGAGGATTATGTATTATAATTTATAATATAACAAAACTTAAACAAATTTTATTTTTACAAACTAATTAATTTTTCATTTTGTAATAATTTACATATATTATAAAAGTATGAAACTTATATTATTATTTTTAAAAGATTATTCGTACAAGTAATTAGTAATGTTATAACAAATGAAAAATATTAAATAACAATGTATATATTATAATTATTCTTATACATAGATATATGTGTATATTATTATGATATATATGATATTAAATTAATTTTTTTCTTTAAATGAAAATTATTTATTATAGTTTATAATAATTTATTTATATATTAACTTATAATATTAAAATTTACTTTTCTTCTCGTGTTTTTTTTTATTTTATACTTATAAATTATATGAGTATAATATACAATTTATAGCATCCTAATTTAAGTTTGAATATTTACTATAAAAAACCTAAATCATGTTTAATTATTTCACGTTTACTAAACCAAAACTGAAAAATAGTATCATTTGTATAAAATTTAGATTACAATTTTGTATGATACAAATATCAGTTGTTTTGACAATTTAATTTGAAATGTTTCAAAGCTATTTGACTTTAATACAATATGTCACCCTGCAGTTACTTAGTGTCCTTTTATATTTTCCTTAAGTAACTCGTTTTGTTTTGTTTTGTTTTAGTATCTTTGTTTTTATTTTTATTTTTTCAGATCCTCCCTCTAGTCCCTGTGAGTATAAAGAGAATATTCCGCGTAGTCGTTGAAGATTTTATCATAGGGATTTCGCAATAGCCACGGACATGCTTCATTGTCTCGTCTCCAGGGCATCGCTTCAATCTACTATGATTATTTATATTGTGTCATATAACTTGACGTTTACAGTTTAGATGTTTATGTTATATTTTAGTACAAAGAAAATGAGTCCTTACGGAACAATGCGTAAAATAATAATAATAATAATAATAGCATAAAATAAAACTATATGATATGATGCATTTGTATACCTTGTTGGTGTTTAGTATATATCTTAAGGTTATCATCTTCATACAGATATAACTATTGGATTCGTCATATAGTTTTGTCTTCATGACAGCGCTCATTATGGTTTAAAACAGATAAAATATTTATAAAACCAACGCATTATTATTTTAATAAATCCTGCGTAATAATATTATTCATCGTGGATTATATGAAGTCATTTAGTCATCAGTGATATATTATTCCATATTATATACGGAAAGTTTTGTAAAACCAATTGAGAAATATTTAAAAAGAACACTAATTTAAATTAATAAAAGTCATAATTATGTTAGTAATGTTTAAATATATATTTTAAATTATTTACCACACATATTCAAATCTTTTTGTTTTAATATGGTTATTATTTCAACTTTAAATGTATTAGTAAAAATAATATGGGTATCGTATAACATAAAATAACTTCCACATAAACTAAATATTATCTTATAGTCTGGTCCTGTACAAGTCACATGCCATAAATTATTATAATATTATAGATTATAGCAGGTAATATATAAAATAACACGTATTGATTTCAAATTCAAATATTTGTTTATAAAAATTATAAATTTCCATCTAATAAATTTCTTATGAAAAATGAACTGCAATATAGGCAATAAAACGGATGTTACAGTTTTATTGCGTTGTATGTCCAATTTAAAATGTAATTTATCAAAATTAAATTAATCTCCCTAGGTCTTTATCTTATGTCTTTATTTATGTTTGTATATCGCAAATAATTCATACGAATTGGATTTTTATAATATTCTAAACGATTTATTTTATTTTGACGTAGATAGAATATAAGATGTATACAAAACTATTTTCGACCCGAGAAGTTCTTTCATCGGAGTCTCGCGGGTATAACATTTTAGTGGTGGAACCACTTACGGCTTGCACTGCACAACAGCAGTTAAATGGAGAATTTAATAACCTCGGTGAGTATTCTTCACCCTCCAGACCACGGGCAATCTATAGTCGCTTAACAGCCGAACCACAACAATAATAATTCGGAATCGCTTTTGTTTGCAAACCATAAATATTGTCGTCGGTGACACCACAGGATTTGTCTGCAACAGCGACAAATGTTTATTCGAATGAACACGAAACCCTAATGGCCCGAATAATAGGTATTACAGTGATAGTTTTTATACAGTGTACATTTATGGCTAGCGGCTATTTGTATTAGTATCATTCGTTTTGACGTGCCCGCGGCCATTTGCCGAATTAAACCGGTACGCGGGAAAGGTACTGGGGGTGACGCCCATTTTTTTTTTTACCAACCGGTTCGGGACTGGCTTTTTTTTAAAAAGAAAAAGGTCTCCATCGGATCAACCTGCAGAGAGGGTTAGTCGTCCGTTTACTATTTGTATATTGTATATATCGATCCTCTAATACGATTCGTCCGAGTCCTTTGTGCCGTTATTAAATTGGAAATCGGAAAATAAATCCCGCCCGACGACGATCCGAAATGATAATAAGTAATAACAAATAAAAATCATCAATGGCCCTGACAAGAGGTACCTTATATCGTACGGTTTATATAATAGTAATAGTATATACAATATCGTATAATCGGGGTACTTTCAACTCACTAAATTGCAACAGTCGCTGGAGGGATATATTTATGATGTATTATCTTTATCCTATAATGCACCCATATTTTAGGTACTTAGTGTGTTGTTCAATAGCTTAACATAATAAACTGGATAGATAAATCTATAATATTATTTTGATAATCTGACAAATAATAATATGCATAAACATACCATATTAACGTGTTTTCATAATATTCGAAATATGTATAATTATTAATAGTATTAAACACAATATTACAAACAAATAAATCTATTTTTTTTATTTATTTTTTTTTTTTTTTTTAATGAACCTTCTTTGAAAGAGACAAATGTTAGTTTAGTATTAATAAATTATTATTAAAATGTCAGGAAAGTTTAATAAAAATATTAATTACCTATTTATAGGAATATTCTATGTGATTATTTTATCTCACAGCATAATTAATATGTATTTTTTGTATTTATTTGATTTTTTAAAACTTTATTTTCATTAATTTTAATACTATAATATTAAAGTTATAATAGTTTTTCTAATAACAGACAATTTTGTAAAAGCATCTCCTCATAAGGAAAAAAAGGTTCTATTATAAATCACCATGTAAATTATACACAAAATATATATACTAGAGGACAAAATGTTCCATTATTGACTTTAGCCTGATTACGAATTAATATTTGCGAGGATTATATTCATAATGTATAATAATGAATTTATAATGGATTCATTTGATTACAATAAACATTATCGTTTATCATACCGATTAGAAATATTAAAACGAAACAAGTTAGGCAGGCACACTCGGCGAGAATATACGAATTCCATACTAATTATTTGTTAAAAATTGAATACCAACAAAATTCACTTTTGCGATACTGAATTGTGTACGATTCATGAGCACACATTCCCAATTCCCGAAAGTTAGTATTAGCCATAGATATAAATGTCAGTTATGTAATGCGAATCTGATCACATTATATTTTATATTAAATAATTAACAAAAAAAGTTTACAATTCCACTAATACAATTCAACTATAAATGTATGGTAAATCCAATTCCATTTCAAATTAAACATTTATAATTACGTTTTCTGGTTCGGACATTGATGTATTATATAGTTTCAATATTAGTTATTACTTCATTAGTTTATTTCAAAACAAAGTTACTATTATCGGTAAATATTATAAAAAAGAAATCTGTCAACAATTTCACAAACAAAAAAGTTAATATAATTTAAATTCTTTTAATACTAGCTTTTTTATCAATTTTTATTCAACGGCTAAATAGCTCTGGATCTAATTCAATACTGGGAACAGGTTATATTTCATATTATGTTCGAAAGATTTATTGAAGGTATTTAAAAAAATACCTTCAATATTCAAATGGATTGTGTTCATCTAAAATATGTACGAATATGTATGTATCCAATAAAATTTCTGTTCGCATACAATTTTGTAATATTTCGAAAATTGTATATGTTATCCCAGCGTGGGAGTCGTAAACACTTGGATAAGGACGATGGGACCAACATTCAGGAATAAATTATTTTAGTTATTCACATCGTAAATGGTTAATTATACAACATATTTCGTAACTGATGAACATATAATTAGGCTCAAATTAGTATTTATTATAAGGGAGCCGTGAAGTGACTTTTAGATTCTGAGCGAAGCGAGGAATGCATTGTTTCTACAAAGATTTTTTTTTTCTTATGTATGAAAACATTTTTTCGGGTAGAAATAATTGTTCGATAACCATAAGTGGGATATGCTTTCCGTAGCAAATCGTATTATCTTGATACTTTATGAAGCTTTGAATTTTTTCGAAGTTTTTCCCTAAAAGAAAACTACCAAAAAATGGCAAAAAATTGGCAAAATTACGATTTCCGTAATTTTCTATTTTGTATTTCGTAATTACTAATTAAGTTTTGATCGTAGGGACTTGAAAACTTTTTTCAGTAATCACATAGATAATATTTACGTTTAGTAAAATTTTGGAACGGATTAGTCGATTTTTTGGTTAAATATAGAGCTTTGAATATTTTCTAAAAATATTTAAATTTACCTGCAATTTTTGATTTAACGGTTTGAAATTTTTGGAGAAACCTAATCATAAACTGTTTAATCTATTTATAAAATATTTTGAAAATTGTAACTGACAAATTTTATCATGAAATGATAATTCCTTGAATTTTGATGGTAGGAATTTGAAATTTATTTTAAATATATCCATGTATAATTTACACTTGTGGTAAAATTTTGGAATGAATCATCAGTATAATATATATTAATATATTGAAATTCGCTCAGAATCGTATTTTCTAATGCAATATAATTATATTCAAATCTTAATTGTAATAAACTACTAATTTCTCCAAAGACCGAAGGGACAAAGGAGGAACATCCTAAATTGACGTTCCCACATTTTGTTATCTATTTTGGATTACAACACAAATAAGGTTGAGAAGTTGAAGGGTAATTCTGCCTAAAGTGATTTCAATTACACATTTGTGGTTAGAATAAATGTTAAATGGACGGAAATAGCGAATAAAAAAAGAGGTCTGGCCTTTGGTATCCTATTAACAATATGTTTTTATTTTTATTATTTTATATCAATTAAATGTGTTGGTATAAAATCGTAAAAGCAAATAATTTATTATTTTTACGACATTTAAGTATATTTTTTTAACATTATTTTTCCGTTACAAATGTAAAGTTAAAACACACTAAAATATTCAACTTAATATATTTATAACGTTTGGAAATGGTTGTTTTATGTAGGTATATCATAAAGTTTTTTTTAAAAAATTAAACAATTAATTATAAAAATTAGATACAAGTATTATAACCACTATAATTATGGTTATTATTTTAATAATATCCATAATTTATTGATAATATTTCAAAGAACAATAAAAGGTTTTTTTTATAATTTTTAAAATAAATATATATGTATTATACGACATTTAGTTTGGTTAATAAAGAGTGAATGTACCTATATATGATATTATAAATTATGTAAACGTCTTTAGAAAAATAAATAATGTAATTATAATATTATAAACGTTATAATATATTATTAATATTAAAAATATAAATCATAAAATATTTGAATGTCATTACATATACTTGTATGAGCACTGTTAATATTTAACATATTAACTATGATCAACATTAATGATGAACATGTCACATTTTCATAAATGAAATATCTATTATAGTTATATTACCTTGACCTATTTACTAAATTTGTGTAGGAGTGTATAGGATGTGGTCAAAAGTTAGTTAGTGGTCAAAAGGTACTTAAATCGATATTTATATACTAAAAATAGTTGTATTAGTGGTCATATTATTATGTAGGTAGTGGTACTCATACTAGTTATTTTAAATTGTATTGTTGATAGCCGTCCAATATCTAGTACAAAAAAAGCTTATTGTTGATTATTTTGAGCTTCAGAAATATTTTATAGTGAATTAAATTAATAATGATGTATCTAATTATGCTTTGATGAATTTTTAATAAGACAGGGTGATTTTATTTTCTCATTGCACTAATAATCTTGATTGGTCAATTATTGTAATTTAATTATTTTTTGTTATTTACACAATAGTCAGTTATTATATAATAGGGACTACACCATTGTTAATTTTTTTTTTAAAATTGAATGCTGAAAAATATTTGAAAATTTAATAATTAATCAACCAAGAAAAGTAATGTAATGAAATAAAAAAATTAACCGTTTATTTAATATAAATTAACAGTACGTATAAAGTGTTGTATTTTAAAAAAAGATAAAATATAATATTTAAACTATATACTAACTGAATCCAGTTAGAGTTATGCATTAAAAAAAATTATGAACTAATTTTAACTTATATAATTTGTACATTATGAATTAATTCAACTATTATTTTACTTTATGTAGTTCAGTTTAAAATATATATTACAGAGATGAAGTATTAAAAACAAAAACATTTAAAAAATGGATCAGAGGGATTATTACTATTCAATGAATAATATAATTTAAAACAGGCTATAATATTAATACTTCAAAGACTATAATATAATGTGAATTAGTATTACAATTTAGCATGTTAACTAGTTTTACATAATACAATGTGTTCTTAGAATTGCATACATTATTAAATATAACTGTTAGGTATACCACGAATTTACTATTGATTTTTAATTTTATATACGTTACACAATAAGTATAGTACGATTAAAACGAGTTAGTGGTTATTAGTAATTTAAACCCTTTAGTCTCATACAAATGCGGTATAACCCCTTCACATAATTTTATACCCTGGCCAATGGCGTAGCTAGAAATATAAGGGGGGCACTTAAAATAAAATTTCTAATAAATAGCTACATTTATTTATACATAAAATATAATACAATTTTAAATATAACTATTATATAAATTAAATAATTAAATAATTATAATAGTCACGTTTTATTATTAATTTGTTGACCAGCCTTGTAGTGCCACTCTTTTATTATTACCTTTTGGATATTTGTAATGATTCGTTGTCTCGTTGATATCGTAAAACAGCATAATAATATTTTCGTTTGTAAAACACACATTATTAATTAATAATAAGTAAATATAAACACCATACAAGAGGGGGGCCTAGAACTTCGAACCCTCCTCTAAATACACCACTTATCCTTACTATCGTAAAAAATGTCTATGATATTGTTATCAGGGAATACATATTTTTTTTAAAGATCAATAGATATTTCGATAGGGTGGTCAATTATTTTATGATATGTTTACCCCTAGGGTAAATAAATGTGTAGATTATAGAAAATATAATCTATTATATCGGACTAAGTAAAGGACAATAAATTGTGCTCAAGATACAAACAAATGGGAACATATATTATGATGATATATATTAGTTGTATATACCTAATGCATGTTGTAATAGAAAATGTATTATACCGTTTTAGCCTATAGGAATGGTGTCCAAATTATATATATATAGTCCATAGACCTAGTCCGGCCAGTGTAAGTATTTTATATTATTTTGTGATACTTAATAATAATTATACATAATGTGATATTATGTTACCAAAACGACAAAACGGCTAAAAAATTATAAAACAAATATAGACAAACTTATTGGTGAGTTTTAAAATTATTTGAAAAACATTTGAGCCTAATGAAAAACCAGAAAACCTTATTAATTTATTTGAAAATCCTTTAAATATAAATCGATGTTTCTTTACAATTCTAATAATATCTGAACTTTAATCTAATAAATATCTAAGAACAAATTTAATAATATTATTTAAGCTCCATCATCTTGTTGTATTTCATTAAATTATATTAAAAGACGATTTTCCAAATGTTCGGTAGTTTTCAGTTGATATGACCTGTATATTTGTAAAATATTTTCTACGCTGATACTTACTACAGCAGATAATATAGCAGATTAGTAGTGGGACATGGTATATACATAATAGCTTATACTACATTCATTCTGAGCCATTTTATTGCATTATATATTAATTAATAAAATAACCGAAAATTATTATTACAATTATTGATCACTCTAGAAAGTTAATATAACAAGATAAAACACTCAGGTAATACCTATCATACAAAATATGACGTAATCAAATAATAAGGATTATATTATGTAGGTATTTTAGAGTGGAATAGTCAAACGAAACGTAGTTACGTCTTACGTATATAATAAATAATAATATATTAGTTATATGGATTACTAGATATCAATAATATGATATTATATAGATTGTAGGTTCAGGTAAGATAGTTAATATATTATGTTTACCTGAGAATTATTTAGACATTTTTGGGACAAAAGAGTCGACATTATGCATATTATTATATTGATTTTCGTAACAGAAAAATAAACCAAGCTCGTGGTGTACGGGTTAACATAATATATATCTATTATAAGTAAAACCAGTGCGGTATTTTCAAATTTTTTTCCGGGAGGAGGGTCAAATTCGTCTAAAAATTATAAAATTATAATGTAATATTATATTTACTACTAAAGACTTATGAATTAATAATTATAAAAAAAGAAAATTTGTAATTGTGTTTTGCTAATTTTATAATTTATTTATATTTTTCGTACTGGAATCTTGTAAATATAAAATTGTAATTTTTTTTTTATGATTCTGAGGGGGTCAAGACCCAGGACTCCCCCTTAAATATGCCACTGAGAGTAAACATATTGCATTATATGGATAGGTATACATAATACGCTACGGGGGTGTGGGATAAAACGAATAAATATTATAAAATGAGTGACAACGCATGACGGCCAATTAGTCGGTATGTACTCGCGATGAAGTCGTTGTACAATGTGTGTATTTGACGTAGACAAAAATCGTCGTATATATCACACACACACACATACAGCTCGAAGCCGAACGATGCGTTAAATTCATGTTATATCCATTATATTGTAAATATAGCTACTGCGTTATTTACACCGAACCCTTCGGACAGTGTAAGTATACACACACACACACACACGAGCTTTATCATTATGATTACGATTATTATTGTTGTTATTATCGTCACCGCCGTCGGATATTACTCTGATATTTACCGACTCGCAGTTCAGCACGGTCACTGCGATATAATATAATACTATTATTATTATTACGGACCACTCGTGAAATACCATTTATCGTACGTGTATTTCCAACCGGACGAAAAACAGTCTGCGCCCGGACGGGAAAATAATAATATATTATATATTGTTAAATAGAGACGCGACACGCGCCTTGTAATTATGCAGGCACGCGACCGATGTGCGTCGTCGTCGTACATATGGCGAGCGCGCGCCCGCGAGCCAAACACTGTATCTGTGTGCAGTGTCGATGGCAGGCCATCATCATCACCATCGTCATCATTAATAATAATAAAAATAAAATAACCGACGTTTCGCATTGAAAAATATCGAATATAAATAATATGTCTGTAGACTTAAAAATGGCAAACAATACCTAACTACTTGAATTTTAGCTCGCGTCACTTATAGCCTCCCCTCGGACTGACCGACGGGCGACGGGGCTCATAGCTATGAGAAATACGCGTAAAATCCCATTATAACACGACCGTTGTAGGAATATTGTAATTCGACGTTCCATTCGGGGAATCGAACGTGAATATATACAATGAAATCTACATGAGCGCAAAACCATCTCGACCTACGTCGATCCTATACGAGTAAGGATGTGCCAAAAATATCGATAATATCAAAATATCGATAATATTTGTGCACAATATATCGATATCATTTGATATTATAGGTATATCATCTTTATATTAATATCGATATTTCAAAAGTATACTAAAATTTTAAATGAAAATAAAATATAATATAAATACCTAATATATATACCTATAAATAGGTATATAGTTTAATTTTTTTTATCGCCAGATACCAATTATTATCTGACACAATTATTATAGTTAAAATATACTTTTAGATTATTTATTAAAGATAGACTTAGTAGTTAATGGTCAATTAGAAGTTATTACAGTATTGAGTACAATATTATTATAGCACCTTCCAAGTACGTCCAGCATTTTTAAAACACAAACAGATGCAAAGTAATAATAGAATAGACTATTCTAAAATCAATGGTAATACTTTGTATAAGATTTATGGTATAAAATCTCTATTCGCAAACTACAAACAAGAATACGAAAAAAAAATATTTTTGATATATCAAAATATCGATATTTTTGGGGAAAATATCAATATCAAATGATAAATTTTCCATTTTATCAATATCGATAATATCGATATTTTTTCATTTTGGCCCATCCCTATATACGAGTATCGCGTAAATTATAATATTAATGTTTTTTTTTCTACGCATCATTTACACACGTACCAACCTACTACACACGGTTTGACGCGAATCGTGAAAAATTCCCCCAAAAAAATGGCATTACATTATTCATAACGATCGATCGCGATTAATCGAAAATCTCGCTCTCGCAGCAATGCAAATGGTGAAAAACTGACTAGCTGAAATTAATGATATAACGTACCGAAATACTGTACAGATTTATCTGTGTGACAATAATATGATATTTCATACGAGTTTATCCATTACAATAACATATTCATCGCACAATTAAGGTTTTCGTACATTCTTATATCGTATGCATAATATAATACAAACAGTTTTTTATTTTCAAGCATATTTTGTATGGAAAAATCAAAAACTCAATGATAAAATGTTATTTCAAATTTAAATGATAAAAATATTATACAATGAGTATGAAAATTATTAAAGTAGGTATATAAATACGTTTAAATAATAATATTTAATCATGACATGTTATATTACAATCACGGTCTAATGTATTCTATGTGTTGGTGGTACCTAACTATATAAATATATTGTAGTATTATATATTGCCAAGTTTTTTGCCTTCGTGATTGAATCGTTTATTAATCGTTTATTCGATTAACCGTATGATTAATCTAATAAATTCACTTTTTGTTTATAGTTTTACTGATTTTTTAAGAGTTGTGTTTCAAGTATCAAGTAATTCAAAAAGTATCTACTAGCATAATATTAAATGAATAAATACAAATTGTAGGCGTGCGCAGAGTTTAAGGTCAATGGCAAAAAAAATGTATACCATCAAGCCATTTTTTTTTTCTTAACTGCTTACAGGCTATTGATAATTTTTATATCATGAGCTAAGCGAAGAATGTACCTGATGTTTCTAAAATAATGCGTGTCTATTTTTTGCTTAGAATTGTATCTACTTTATTTAGCTATTTTTCTAAATATTTTTCCTTGGAATGAGAATTATCACGTGAATATCATGTAATTTAAACTCAGAATAGATTAAAATGTATAGCAATTGAATATGTTTTTTGGATAATCAACTTAGATATTTTATACCTAAGCTTGGATCTGTTTGGCATTTTCAAGTCTACCTACCCGAACCGTTCAGGGGCAGCAAGAGCACGCCTATGAATACAATTTAATAAAGGTAGGTACAATGTACATTCTATCCGTTGTAATCATATATAAATAAATGAAAATGTTCGCATTAAATGTAACTCGACAAACGTTTTTTTACTAATAAATTTAGTTAGTTAAAAGTTTATTTTCAAGAACCATACAACACACAAATGGTTTTATTGTTTAACCATGAATGACATATTTTAGTTACGTAGAGTGATCTAAAAATATTATCATTATAGTATTAGACACAATAATATAATACAAAGTACATAGTATATATGTGGTTTATTTTGGACAAAAATAAACGTTTGAAAAAGACATTTCTGTGCGTCGTGAAAACAATATCTTAGCAGACGGACCGTAATAATATTATTGTGTCATCGGAACGGTTACACGCCGACAGAACTACATTATAATGTATAGAAAAACATAAATATAAGATTACGCATTTACGCGTACAAGTGGCATCCACTTGAAATTCAATTTGTATCTGACGATTTCATTCGAGTACTTCTCGGAGCATTGCGCGGCATGCGATAACTGATTAAATTTTATTGCACGCGGTTTATCGGACGATAACATCACTTAACAAAGACACTATACAGTGCACGCAGTAGCGTTTCGCCCTTCTTGTTGTTTACGCCGTCGCCGTCGCCGCCGTTCAAAATAAATAATAATACCGTCGTTTTTGTCGACTGCTAGAGAGAATCTAATATCGAGATGTAATCGGGCCCGCAGATAAAAATATTATTATGTTATTATCTTTTTATATAATGTATAATTTTATATGCTTCTTTTGTCGTAGATAAGTAAAATTTCTACTACTATACTGACGATGATACCAAAGATTTCCCGATAGCAATGTTGCATAATATATAATATTTATTATAACCCGTGTGCCTAAAATATGACAAATACAGACTTTTGTTTTGTACGATAAAAGGGTTGCAGGAAACAAACAGAAAAATACAAAAAAGTTTTATTATCTCTACACCCTATAGTGATGGATCGTAAAAAACAAAAATCGTAGGTAGCAATTTACTGTGCCGTCGTACAGTAAATATAATGGCGAGCACGGTTGCGGTTTTGTTGCGATATACACACATATTACGCTGTCAGATGCTGCGGGCCGATAATATGAATGGATGAAATTAATCGTGTTTGAAAGGCAGACCCCAGGTAAACACGAAAATAATATAACGTCTAACCGGCCGTTTTATATTTTTTTGACGTTTTATACATATATATATATATATATATATATATATTTTTTTTTTACCGCCAGTGCCATCCGTCGACAATAGAAACATTTGGGAGGTAAAAACGAGTTAACTAAAGTGAAAAAATATTTGTATGTGTGTATTGTGTTATATACATAATATATTTGTTATATTATGCACACGTCAGAGATTGTTTGCTAAAATAAGGGCTAAACTTATAGTATCCATCCATAACCCTTCCAATGGTGAAAATCATGAAAAACTACATCGAACGTCGAACCCAATCTCGCTGTGAATGACGTGTGTACTGTTGTTTGTAGAAGGTTTATAAATAAGACGTAGTAAAAATTCTATAATCATAATATACCTATAAGTATATAAACAAAACAGCTCTAGTTAAGATTCGACAAACAAAATATTGCACGGATTTTATACTTTTAGATTTTATTGAACAACAAGAACAGTGGTGGTGATAATCGAACCCAGTTCGTCCGGTTTTGGGTTTAGTTTTTCGCAGAAAAATAACGTGCGTTTACAAAAATATTATGTGTTTTCTCGTTCATAAAGTGCTTTGGTCCCGGAATAAATGCAAAGCTCTGGTAAAATAAAAATATAATCGAATTACTTGGCTCGAGTATCGAAAATATAAGCGTTACAGTTTGTTATCACGATTTGTACATTAACCTACCTACCTGATATGTTTGAAATGTTTAAACACACGTTTAAATTAATAACAAGTTACATGAAACACATTTTTTTACGAAAACTCTTTTTTTTTTAAAATTAATTATGTATTGTTTACACAAATAATTATAGTATTAAATTACATTTTAAATTTATGAAATTTTATATGTGTATTTTTTTTAATACTTTATGTTTAAAATATGCTTTATAGGTTATTACAAATTTTAACTGAACCTATGAAATATTATTGGTTTTGATTAAATTTAGTTTTTATTAAAAACAGTTATAACTTTTATCGTTAAAAATAATTAATATTGTAGTAATAAAATAAAAATGTTGAGTAAATATACATTACGTTATACTTATACACCATTAACAATATTCACTTATCACTATAATAATAATATTGTAAAATTAAATATAGGTTTAATTTATTTATACTTCAATAGTTCAATTAATATAATATTCAAAATGAAACATAACATGAAAAATACACTTATAATTTATACATTTCAATGGTATTTTATGTTATTAAGAACAAAAACTTTTTTCATGTAATACGTATTACAGAAAATTAATTTTAATACAATTAAATTTTTTCTACAAACTTTAGAGAGTTAACATAAAAGAAAACAATATAATTTCGAGATTATTTCTGGCATTATGCACTTCAAGTTATATTTTGTTGGGACTTGGGTTATTTCCTGGAAATAATTATTTTTTAAGAAAAACATTTGAATAAATGTCTTGCAGATGTGACATTTAGATACCTACTCAAAATGAAGTAATTTAAATTAATATTATATATTATATTATTTGAAATTGCAATTGAATGAATCCTTCAAACTCCTTAAAAATAAAAAAATGTAGTTTACCTAAATTATACATATAAATAATAATCTTCAAATTTATAAGTTATTATTACGTTTTTATTTATATTCAAAGTCAAGTAAAAATAGTCTATCAATACAAATAATAATTATTATTAATGATTGGTTATTGATTTTTTGAACCTTAACTAAAATTAAATAACCTGTGATTATATTTTAAATTTAAATATAACATAAGTACTTACTACATATTATTATACATTTATATCTATTTTAGTATTGTTATATTTGAATATTTACGGGACAAAATTTTGTAATATTATAACACAATTATTATGTCTTACAACAAATATAATATTATGTAGGTGCAAGAGCTTTAGAATCATTATAGATATTAAATTGAAATATTCATCTTCTTTTGACTGATAAAAATTAATGTACTTAACAATTTAAATTTATAACTGATATCTATGTACAAATATTATAAATAATATCAAATATATTATATGAGAATCAAATCTAATAAATATATTAACAAAACAGTAAAAGTTTGATTTTTATATTATATTATGCCACAATAAGATAAATTATAATATTTTTCTTCTGTGTAATCTAAATTTAACGTGAAATAATTTACCTAAATAAATAAATAAGCGTCAGTCAAGTCTTTAAATTATATTAATCTATGATTCTATTAATGACTTTATTCTAGGGATTACAGTAAGTAAAAAGAACATTACACATTATAATAAAATGTCAAAACATCAAAAAGATGCTGGTTCAATTTTCAGCCTTATGAACGAAATTACTAAATTCAACATAGTAAATTCAAAAGTTTGGCTGTGTGACTGATAATAAACATCAGCCTATAGTTAGACAAAATTGTCACGTCTCCAGATTTGAAAATCGGCGTGACAAAACTTTTAAACTATCAGAGAAACACCCTATTTTACCAATTTTATAAGACGATATATAAAAGGTACCACAAAGAAGTTCCTACATTAAGGAAACAATCATAAAGGGAATGATTAATTTAATATTACCTGTCCAAACAATCCAAATTAAAATAAATAACAGTGGTATAGTTAGGTATAATAGTACCATTTTTAATAAATAATTATATTATTACGGACCAAATTTCAACTAAGTCCTAAAATAACACAACATATTTGTTTAATTAACTTGATTTTTTTATTTATTTAAAAAGTCATAATATAAATTAATATATTTCTTAAATTTAATGTCAATTAAAAAAATTTGTGCGTCTTACTTAAATTATAGGATAGCTGTTATTTAAAAAAATAAAATAAAAATATTTTTTCATAATAAACTGTTGTAAAGATAATTAAATTATATTTTAAAATTAAGAACATTTCAAAGAAAATTAGGTATTCAACGATAAAGAAGAATAAAATAAACACTAAGTATGATATTGTGATTGTAAATAATTTAAAACAATAATTATTATTGTTTTAAATAATTTTAAAAACAAATTGTCATCATAAAATATCAGATGAATCTTGAATGTGTACAGTATGTAACCACATATTTGTACATATGTCAATAAATATGATTGTGATCTTATAATTATTTAACACACCTACCTGTATTTATTAGGTGATAGTCTACAATATATACAAATTTTTATTGGCTTAAATCTAATTAATTTGTAAAAAATATTAAATATCAACAGACATCAGTTAACTAATAATGCAATAAAAATAAAATAATTACATTTACTGTGGCCATGAAAGTTCATAGTTATATATATATATATATACATTTATATGTAGTTGTATATTATAATATTTTCATTTTATTAGATTACAAAGGAATCGTATTCAAACCACGTAGAAATTGATTCTCCAAGATTGTATTATCTGGTTGTATTATATATGATATCATCGTTGATAAAATATTGTGAATTGGAATCTTTTTAGTGGTAGGTAGATCGTATTCGTTGTTAAAAATGAGTTTGGTCCCTGATGAGTCCTTACGGAAAAATTCAACCACTATTGTGTGACCATATAATTCGGTTAGATATTCCTATGTTTTGTTTTCTATTCCCCAAACAATATTTAAAATAAAATGTATGTATGCTGTCAAAGTTTACTTTTTGACAAGTTTAAAATTCTACAATATTTCGATTAGGAATAGAATCAAAAATGTAATATAATGCATATTGCACACAATATTCCACATAAAAAAAAAAAATTAACCAAGTACCTATAATTATGTAATTTATTTCATAAATTCAATTTCTTAAAAGAATAATAAAAAAAAAAAAAAAAAACTATTAATATGTATTGTATTTAATTTTAAATATAATTTATAAAATATCTACATTATTATACAATTTTATATTAAGAAACAGCATTGTTTTTCATATGTAATATGCCTAATCGTTAAGCATATTTAATAGTTTGATTATAAAGTCTATAACTCACCGTAAATATTACATAATATTATTATACTGTTATAACCAAGTATATGTATTTGGTCACCGTAATCCTGATTCGTGTGGGACTTTTTCAACTGTAAAATACCGTCTTTATGAAATTTGCGTGTTTCCTCGTGTAAACATCACGGTACTCTGTGTCCTCGAGTATATTTCCACTCGGTTCACATTGACGTAACGTATATGTACCTTTGAACACTAATTACTCTTGTACACACTACTATTCAGGAATAATCTAATTTGAATATATAGACATCTCATTTTCGTAGTTTATACAGTATAACATCGGAAGTAACTTTCTACAATTATTTGTATATTAATGATATATATATATATATACATTAGCAGACAGCTGATTGCCGATAGCACCATTAAGGTTTGACTGTTATTAACTCGTTTTTAGCATAAGGTACAAAAAACATTTATTTATAATAACATTAAATAAGTTGAATTTATTTCCACAATTTTATTTTTATACATTTAGTAGAATTAAGTCAAGATGAACTTTGAAATAGTTTAACTACATAATATTTAACTATGAAAAGAAAAAAATATATTCAAATGTTTTAAAGTTTTTGTTCAATATTTAATATTTTCATGCATTTCGTTTGTTGATATAGTTTCGTTACCATTTCTAAATATTTAAAGCGTACGAGTAAAAGTAAAATTTATGAACTTAGTAAATCAAAAGTAGGTGCATATTATATTGGCGTCGCTAGTAATATTTTAAATACTTCATTTGAATTTATTTATTAATAAATTATTTATAATATTTATTGTATTAAACTTTTATTTTAATACATGTTTAAATGTTTATTTAAAATATTTGTTTTAAAAATCTGTGTTAAAAAAGTTTAATTATTCTTATAAATTGTTCATATTTATAGATGCATTGTTATTTTTGAATACTATAGGCTGAATACTTCGTACAAATCATATTTACAAAATATGATTATATATTTATCATGGATGTATTGAATACACGAAATCACGAAATAAATATATTAATTTTCATCGCATAAAATATTATGAATTATAATCGTATTTTCGTTGTTTTCCACTAATTCATATGTTTAAACATTTGTAAAAAGTTATATTATATCCTAGACATTCGATAATTATTAAAATATTTATCGGTTTTAAAATGTGAATAATATTATTTTGTCAACTTTATATTATATACTCGTATCTATAAATTTTCTTTTTTTGATAGCTAGTTTTTCTAGTCGAATAGTCTCACTGATAAAATGTATTATTGTTTACGTTACGTATAATTATATTTTATTATAATATCGTTTTAATAAAATAATATGTATATACATAAAATATGATTACCTAATAAGTATAATATTATGCGGCGACGTTAACCATAATACCGTGTGTAGGTATATAACACAACAATATTAGAATATTTTATAACGTACAACCCTCCGAGGGGAGCGTTGATAATAGTAATTATTTAGGTCGGCGCGAGGATGATACTGCGCAACCAATAAAAACCGGTCATCGCGCGAACGGTGCACACACCGGGCCGACGATACTTAAAATGTACATTATATTATATTGTTAATAAATAGTGTACGTCATATTATTATATTATATTATTAGGTATTATTATTATTATTATTATTATTATTATTATTATTATTATGTATTACGCGAGTATAGGAGATAAATAGACAATACCCGTTGCCACTCGTCGTATTTCTCGTGCTTATTCGTCACGAGAATTATCGTTTCTGCGCGCAAAGTATCGTCGTTGCCTTTCCGCGTAGATGTATAATATATATAATATTAATACGTATACAGGGTGAACGACATGACGTCGGTGACTATACGCGTTTCGCGCGTGCTGTCCTATCGATTTTTCCAACTTGAATTTCCGATATCTCTCTGTATAATATTATTATTATTCGTACCGGCGGCAACAACAATACACTCCGCGTGTGATATTGTCGTACTACAGCAGCACGAGGGTCGCAATAATATTGTACGTTTTCAAGTGCCGTCGCGGCGTGTATAATTTGCTGCCTGTTACCGCGTTTTATTTAATTTTTTTTTTTATTTATTATTATTCTATACTTCTCCCTTCGAGTGCTAACCGGACCCCCGCCGCCGCCGCCGCCGCCGATCCTCCGATCGAAAAACACAATATTCACGCCGCGGCATACGCTTATTCCAACGCGCGTATTTGTAAATAATTCACGACAATTTCACACTTGTCACGCGGGGTGAGCAGCTTTTTATTGCTCGCGATTTTTATTTTATTTTTTTCCGTCTGTTTCCTTTTATTGCATTATGCATACGTACACATTACAGCATAACGTGTACAATAATATTACATTATATTAACCGACCCATTATATTCTGTCACCCGTCCGAAGTCGTCGTCGTCGTCGTCGTCGTTTCGAATCGCTCGTTCAACCCAGCCACCATCAGCGAATACCCGCTGAGATTTTCTGGTCAATATGTCTTTGCAGACACGCATACTTATGTCCGCGAAAAACGCCTTTGTCACGCCTCGTTAGCCGCGTACAATCGCAAACGCTCCCCGACACCGAAACTATTGCGGTTCGCGGTTTAAGTCCTCTCGCGGGAGAATTTTCTGTTTTTTTTTTTTTTTCCGTTAAATTGTCTCATGCCCCTCGCACCTTTAATATACCACGATACCACGATCCGCGGTACTGTTACACGCGTATTCCCTCTTCGAATTTTCCCGTGCAAACCGCAAATGAAACAGTATTAATCTCGAATACACTGCTACAATATTATAATAGCTCGAGACATCCGAATCGAACTGCAACTCACCCGACCGTTGCGGCCCACCCGCAGAAACGCGCTGCGGTCGTATTGGGTACTTGATACTATTATATTATAACCGAATAATTTTCAATTTACGAGGCAATAATATTTTTATTGTAGGTATTGTGCGGTATAGTAAAGTATAGGTTCGCACGACCATCGTGACGAGTGTTTTTTTATATATATATATATATATAATAATATGTATAAATCTACGTCGCAGTTGGTGTATTATCGACGTACAACAAAAATTAGCGCACAATTATTGAACGTTATTGTAGATATTTTTAGGAAAGTCCTAAAATTCAACGTTCTAACTAGAGATGTAATTTCACTTATTCTTATAGTAGGACAAAAATATGATCGATCCTACATTAAATATTGTAAAAATTTGGTGCTAATTTAAATCATTATCAATTTATGATAACAGTTTAAATATATCATCATGTTTTATAAGTTATAATATTATGTAAATTTAAATATTAATTAAATAAAATAATAATCGAATAAAGCTTATAACAAAAAATACCCACTCTTTGTAAAAAAGAAATGTTGGAAAGGTCGATTTCGGACGTTCCTCCTTCGTCCTTCGGTCCTTGGAGAAATTAGTCGTTTATTAAAATTAAAATTTGAATTGGTTTAAATTAGTTACCCCAAAAAATTTAAGAACACGGCAACCGAAATTTAGTCTTTTTTCTCTATGTTCAAAATTACATTAGTTATCATGAAAAATCTAAAATCAATTTCGTCAAATTTACGATTTCCGTGTATTTGGTTGTTTTTGCGTTATTATTTTATAGTTTTTCTTCTTCCAATTGAAAACTTTCGAGAAATTTGAAAAATAAGCTAAATAAAGTACCAAGTAAATGCAATTTTCAATTTGCAATACTGCCATATTCGTGGTAATTGGACAATTATTTCTACCCCCCAAAAAAATGACATAAAAAAAAAAATCTTTGTAAAACCAATACATTCCTTGCTTTGCTCAGAATCTAAAAGCATATTATAAAATACTGTTATCAACTAAAATTTGATATTAGAATTTATATTTTATACATTAATTAATAATACAATTATGGTTTTATTTGCGAGTTTTCAATGTAGTAAAAATATCAACATCTCTATGAAAATTCCTATTTTGGCTACTTCATCGACTTCTATCATAGATTAAAGCTATCACTAATAAATTACTTTAATGTTCATCATTTATTGTTAATTTCAAGTAATATTTAAGTTCTTTAAGGTCCTTAATTAAGGGACTAAAAAACATTTGCTTGATGCTGTAGATATAGATAGAATCATACGATTTTAAATTATTTTTAATGTTTTAGAGAAAGTTTGGAATTTGTGACAGATATTTTGAAATTTAATTACATTCATGGATACCATTTACATAGTTTTTATTTATATTTTAAGAAAGTAATAATAAATTCAGACTTTAAATGAACAAAATCAATTTTAAAGTATTTATAATGATTAAAAAAAGATTCAGCATGAGGACTTTTAAAATTTATTTATTCTGGATTGAAAGAAATATAAATTTTACTGGTTAAAATAATATTGATGCTTGTGTTGTTAAATCGTTTATCAAGTGCATTAACGAATGAATAAAATATATTTTAACGTTTTTGACTTTTGTATGTTAATAATAGAACCTGTGAAAATTAATCGATATGAGCAAAACAGCTTTTTTCAACGAATGCATCATTGCGCCATCATATTGCAAATATAAATTATAATACAAATAACAAATAAACGTTATGACTGTTATGAATATTATAAATTGTATTTTTAACGTATCATGTAGTTATAATTTAATAAACAAATAAGAGTATTGATTTATCAATATATTTTTATATTTATGGGCCAGCTAAAATATTAATATTAAAACGTAAATATTACATTTTTATTTTTATTGGTCCGTAAAAATTTGTTGGTGGTGCAAATACCAAGCCCCCCTCCCCAATGATGCCCCTATATTTAACTAGATCTCTCTACAAGTGAGATAAAATTATAACTTTAATATATTAAAAATAAATATATTGTATACGACTCTCTCGTTTAGTGCATTTAACATATCATAGAAGAACGCTATAGTATTGATTTATTATACTTAACAAAAATGAAATATAAAACATACCTAATTATATAAAACGTCAACACGTCGTACTTACGTCTGATGTAATAATAAAATGCAATATTGATTGCTGTGGATTGTCAGAATACCACACACGGTGTGAAAATGGCATTACGGTATATATACAGGTATAAGAAAAACTAAAGCAATTTTATTCGAGCTAATAAGTCTTCTGGAAATACGATTTTGTGAACAATACCACACATAATATTGCATACCTGCGCATTTCTATAAACCTCTGCTGCATTTACTTAACAGTGAACTAAACGGATTGTATATCCATAGAATTCCAAAACGTAGATTATACTCTGTGTATAAAATATATCTGCATAAACCTTATTCGGAGTATTATAGATATAATATAAACTTTATGAACACATTATTTTGAATAAGACTATAAAGAATTCAAAGACATTATGGTGACATTATCATGAAACGTAGGTGGGTGTTTACTGTTTACGCTATATTATACGTCTATATACACTATAATGTTATAAAGACTCCACAAGAAATTCATCGAAATCCATTCACTAGTTTTTAAAGTGTTGGAACGCAATTTCAAATATCCGTATCTAATCTTATAAAAGCGCTACTGCATATTATATTTTTATTTGTTTAATTGTTTGTCGGCTTCGTAAATACAAAACACTACAGCCGCGGAACATTATACATTTATAATATTGATATATGTTTATATAATATATTTATGTGAGTATCAGTATGAAGTATATTAAAGTAATAACCATAAAACTGTGTTAAATTATCGATTTTTAAAAGTTCTAGTTATATAATATACTTACGGTAGATTACATTTTCGTTTTGATTTTTTTATAAATAAAAATAATCATTTTTATAAAACTTTATGGTCATTCTTTTAGCATATAAAAAGACAATTACGAAAGTTTTTATTTTAACTTTTCAATTGACACGGTTCCTCATTTAAAACTTTATATTTTAGTATAATTTATGATCGTATTGAATTTAATTTTGTAGTTTCATAGATTTTTCTTATATTTAGGCTATATATTTTTATTGCTTAGAAAAAACTACTCTCTCATTTTGTTCTGACGTTCAGTGTTACAATATGAACTAAAATAAACAAGAAAAATAAAATGTTTCTTTTTAATATTATTATGATAAAGTTTCAATAAGTCTCGATAGGTTACCTAAACTTAATTGTGCATCAAGTTAATAATTTAATAACAACAATCTGTTTTTGTGCGATTATACCTATACGTCTATACTCGAAATGAATGAATTCATTAAGCTATATTCAATCATTGATCGGTTAATATGTCACACCCACACTTCCCGGCTGATGTGTAATATGTAAACATTTGTTTTTAATACTAAGCATTATTTTCACATTGATTGTAGGAGAAACGTTCGATTTAAATTATAGTAGTTTTCCATTATAATATTACACTATAACGTAAAACGTCATGTCATGTTGTCGCGATGCTGCAACGAATAGTCTGTTTTTTAAATTTTCAACAATAGGTTTAATGTACGGAAAATTGTAAACATACATTTTATGAAAATTATTATTCTTTACGATATATTATTATGTTTATATAGAATGTTATGCGTAAAGCAAGAGTAAGGGTTACACGATACTTTGATACTACAATATTATACGTTGAGACATATGTATATATAATTATTGATTTCATTATTATAATAGTAGGATAGGTTAGGTTAGGTTAGATATATAGATATTAGGTTTAAATTATAATATAATAATAATTATTGCACTATAATATTATGTATAGTTGAATATTATGTTTAATTGGATATTGGACAGTTAATTTTAACCATGATAAACCATTTGCACTAATATTTTAGAACTATAGGTATAATAAGTAATAGTTTACAATTTCGTTGTAAATTATATAAAATATATATGTAATTATATAAAATACATAAAAGTTGGCTGAAGTCACCTGTAGTCCACCCATGTTGATTTAAGGTAAGTATTGATATCAAACGAACTAACGAAGGTTCAAAACGTGTGAGAATTATTGATTATTATGAGCATGAATTCGTAACTGTAAATTCGAAGTTACAGCCCTCCAAACATACAAAACCCACAATAGATGATATTGCAATATTTTGATTTAAGGTTTATACGTATTATATAAACATTATTTGTGATAAAATATATTATATGTTATTTTTTATGCTAATTTTTGACGAATTATGTTTAACTGTGTTTATACATTTCGATATATGTTTTATTAATATAAATTATAGAGTCTTAAATCCATCTTAATGGATATTAAAGTCAAATTAATGACAAATCGTCGATGGGGTAATACGAAACACAATGCACCAAATTTGAATTGTATTAATTTGTACGGAATGTGGTACCAGAACTATTGATTATAGCGTACTTATGTCGTTCATAAAGTATCGTTGTAAAGAAAAATACCCAATATTTTATTTAACGCGTTCGTTGTAATCGATTTAAAAGACAATCATATTAAATCGTTAATAAATTATAAAAGGTTTTGATATATATATATATAGCAAAAAAAAAAAAAATGCCTAAGACCCAATTAGTTTAGCTCCTTTTTCTTCTAGTTTAAGCATTAACGGCTGACTATGGAACCAGGCTTCGTCCAGAACGTTTTCAGGATCGGCCTCGACGGCCGGATGTGCGGTATTTGGCAGCGCCACGTTGTATCCAGGAAACCAACTGGGAGGCGTTGATCCTCTGAGAACAGCTTCCGACTGAATGGGAGCTCGGGTTTCCAACATCATGTCTCGGGCCCCTTCGATTCCGTCGTACTGACTGGCGCTGGTCTTGTTATCGTCCGACAAACTTCCGCCGAGCAACACGCGCAAATCGTCCACGTTATCAATGGCTGATGCTTCGGCCACGGCCACGTTTATCCTCGGAATGATAGTGTCCAAACGGGCACCTTTTTCCATTTCTGGATCCCGGATGTTGACCACGGTCGGAGGTGACAACGGGACGACCATGTCCTACGTGCAACGCGTATAAAACGTTTTACTCATTTACAATGTTTTATATTGTAATTTATTTGTTTGTCTGTGTTTGGATTCAAATTCATTGTTACTCATTTAAAGTATTCAGAAAAAACGATATTATCATAGGACTTAAAATAAAAATAATAAAAATAATTTCTTAATTTACTAAATAATAAAACTATTATTTGTCCCATTGTCTATAATAATGAAAAGTCTGTGATTATAATATAATGTGAAAACCAAATAAGTCTTATAATTATTGCATTTGCCATACGGCAATTAAATGACCGACAAACAATTTGTATCGTGCAATTACTATAAATTGTATTTTCAGTTCAAAAATGTATAAAATAACATACAATGATTCTAATGATATTTTTTTAAGATAAATTATTCATTAATTCAAGTATGTTTTATATATAATATTAACTCGAGCTTTTTTTTTTTTTAATAAATTTATTTTGTAAATTCTTATGTCCTACAATCATAAAAAAAATACTTTATTTACGAAAAAAGTTTTAACTGTTTGATGTTTAAAAGTGCTTTTCTAAAAAATTAGATTTTCTTAAAAACTTTTTGGCTTAAAGTCAGGATATTTATGAAATATAAAACTGTCTTACTTCGGTTGATATTGCTGCAGTAGGACCAAGTTCCACCAGAGGAGCATCAAGGTTGCCCTTGGAAAATAAATGTTCGTACACTTCGATTGGGTCTGTTTTCATACTTAAACCGTTTTCAATTGATCTCATTATGTACGCTAAATATTCCGGATCGATGTGGTTTTCCTATAAAATTAAAAATAATGTTAAAATGTGTGTTGAAAATATAATAATTGTTTAAACAAACCAATTTGAAATAAAAAACGACACGATAGCTATACGTTCTTACCTTTTCCTCTCGGACAATTTTGGCTTTCGCGTCATACATGTTGATTATTTTCTTTTTCTGTCTTCGTTCGTCTAATATTGTTATACCACTCAGCAATTCCGACAATTCTATATCTTTGTTTTCAGCATCTACCAATCTTTGTACTGTTTGCAAAGTTACTTTACATTTTTCAGTAGGGCACGGACAAGGACAACAAATTTTTGGTGTACATTTCGGTTTTGTTGGTGCAGCATTCTTTGAATCACATTTCGGTGAATTATTATCGTAGCACCGACAATCGTCCGTATTTTTCCCCTAATTAAAAATATTTATAATAATAATATATATATATATACAGTATACATGTTAGGAAAAATCATATTATTTTGAATAACTATTGTACTTACAGTATTCATTTAAAGATTTTTGTATTTAAGGATTCCTTTTTTTGACTAAACTGCTATTATTTATATTATATTAAAAATAATTTAAAAAGGCTTATTTATAAATATTCTTTATAAAACGGTATTGTTTATTATTAAAAATATCGTGTTATGGTGATTACTTATAAAAACTAATATTATATTAAAAATAAATAATGTATTTTAAATTAGAATTAATTTAAACCAGTGCAGTAAAAAATTAAAGGTTTTTTTTTTACTGTTAAAAACAAATATTTTACAATATTTTATTAATAAAATATTTAGTGTTTTATTGATTTGATTCATATAATAACCAACCAAAAATCCAAAAGTAATAATAATATATTATGTAAACGTTAAAAAAATGTGTATTCTGTGTAGTTCATAATACAATATATTACCATAAAACATATAATAATATAAGTAATAAATAAAAACTACGTAATTTTATTTTATATTTTTTATTTAACTTTGAAAGTTAGCTTCATAACGGTATGTCATTATTTCCATTATGATATAAAATACAATATATTAAGTAAATTTTAATTGATAAATATAAGGTTTATTTTTATAAGTAACTATGAAGTACACAACCACTTATACTTATTTACAAATGGATATATTTTCATATACAGTTTAAATACTTTGTTTTTGTTTACACGTAATAGTTTATACTTTTGATATTTGATTACACAAGCTTTACATCCTTACGCATATAAAACGTTCAATATTTTATTTCCCAATATATAGTGAAACATAATTTTATTCAATATAACCATATTTCTGTTTGACACCCGAAGTGTATATAGTTGTAATGTATATACTATTTTATAATCATATCACGAAATGTTAAAACGTAGACATTTGTGTTCCCTTTTGATTTTTGTGTCCAATTCGTCAACACTTGGTATTCGAAACTGTCGTTATTGATATTATCCTCGAGAATTTATCCTCAGTATAATATCATGAACAAAAAATACGTGAGTTGATTTTATTATGCACCGACAGGTTTACAATTGTAAATAACTGCATCTAAGTGATAAATATAATTTTTTCTTCAAATATAACTAAAGTTATTCAGTTCGTAAATTACTTACCATATTATAATTTTTTAAACATATATGAAATAATATAATAATTTTGGACTTAAATGAAAATATTTGATAAAATAAAAATCAAATAGGTAGGATATATATAAGTATATACAACGTATTCCTGATATATTTACTATTTGTAATATCTTCTTGAAAAATAAAGATTTATAAATGCAGTTTTTTAAAATTATTACCTAGAAAAAAGACTATAATATTATATTTAAATTTTAAATATTTATTTAAAAAAAAATTAAAAATCAAAGTGGTGATTTTTAGGAATTTCTTTCACTTATTGTAAAAAATCATATTGTTGATGTAATTTATTATAATTATTTAATCTATTATATCGTGGAATGTAAAATATATATTATCATTTATCAATATTCAATATTATAATAAATAAGTGATAAGTAACAAATTTTGCATACCATATGATATAAAAGTATTAACTTATTAAGAATAATGACGTCAGAAATATCCTTTGTCTATTATATGAAAACAATTCTTAAAAATAAACATCTTCTTTAAATTAAGAGGTTAATACTTCAAAATTCTCACATAAATATACTCCTTAAAATGGTTATCTATATCTTCAAACTTAACATATTAAATATTAAAGTTAATTTTTTAAATTATTCAAAAAAGTAATTAGGTAATATTATAATATTATAGGCTGATGCCTAACTAATATTTAAAAAAAAAAACTTTAAACATTTATGTTTTAGAGGAGAAATTGAAATTATTAGATATATCTTGTATGCCCAGATTATAAAACAAAATTTTTTTAGATACTTCAATCCAAAAGCTTTTTATAAGCATTTTTCTGGTTGATATAATATAGTTGTTAAATTAAAATATAATGATAATATACATATATATGTATAAAAAGTAAATAACATTTTATGAATATAACCGCTATAAAATAATAATTAATTATTATTGTTGTCGAAAGAAAGTTTTTTTAATATAAAAACGTAAATCTTTTTGGTGATATAAAGGTAGGTTAGGTACCCAAGATTTACGTATGTCTAAAAATAATAAATGACTAGCAGTGTTCCATCGGTTATTCTGTCACAAAAGCAGTTTTTTATCTTTAATAAAATTCATTGAATAAATAAGATGGAACATAATAAGCTATAATAAAATACTAAACTTATTTCACAACTCATAATATAATATGGAAATATAAATTATACATTTTCTACATACAATGTAAATACAGTATTATTATATTCTGAATAATAATAAAATGGCAGGTACGTAATTAAAAATAAGTCCTATACAGTCCTATAAACTATATAAATATACAATTAGTATTTCCAACAATCAGTTTTATAATATTTAATTATAAATTACATATTATTATATAGTAATAATTTAATTGTTTAATTAATTATATATTTGAATACAATACATGTTTTAAAATATTTATTATTAAAATTATATATAAAAACGAACATTTATATAAATAAAATATATCTTAATGCAAATACTTTTTTCCTATTATAATATTATAAAACAGCTAACGAGTAATTAAGATTAAAATTTAGATTCGATTAAAATGAAAATAGATTATTATAGATAAAGATAAATAAATATATTAATCATAAAGTAATAATAATATTAATTATAAAAATGTATATGTTTTGCAGAAATTAGCGGATTAACGTATTTTGCGTGCATATGGTTTCAAACATTTATTTATTGATAAAAATAAAAATAATATCTTTTATGTATATATATACAAGTTTATATTATTATTATTATTTTAAATACAAATACAAATATTTTTATATACCAATATTTGTTATTAATTATTGTCAATTATTATAAAACGTAGAATAAATTAATAACTATAAACACTAAAGTTTATAATTGGTTGGTATAGAAAAAAAACACATACACACATGTATACTACAGACATATACATTTTAATAATTTTACTTGGATACTACTCAGTATATTTTGTGCGATAATTGTATTGTAAATACAATTCTGTGCAAGTCATTGAAGTGACTTCGCTTGTGGGGTAATTAAATATATAAAAATACATACTAACGGTTGGTAAATGGACACAATGCGCCTAGTTAGAGTGGTGTTGAATTTTAAATGAATAATTATTATTACTGCTCGCGTATAAAGGAAGCCGAATATATTCAACGGGCACCCCTAAAGTAAAAAATATAAAAAAATGAGTTGTACAAAGAAATGTCAATTGTTGAGCAACCCTAAAGAATTCAACCTATTCAAGCGGCTATGTTTAATTAAAACTTCGAAACGTTTAAATGCATTCGAAACGATATGGTGACGTCGAATCAAAAATATATATAAAAAAAAAAAATACTGTGACTAACAGAACTGTGACGTTGTCATTAAAAGGCTTACCGTTTGTATAATGAACAATTTCAAACGGGATTTATTGACCGTGAAGACAGCTGCTATAAATATATAATCTTTTTTTATAATCGCATGTATTGTAAATTAAAAGTATACACTAGCTGTATCGGATGTTTAACAACTAATTTTATATGCATAATATAATATTGACTATGTTATCTCCACCCCACACGCACTGGCAATCGAAAATAAATAGAACTATCAATGAAAATGGGCATATTAAACTATAATGTATTTGTAATAATTTTTGGGTTACAAATCAAAATTATTTAATTTTTTGTTAAAGTTAATAAATCGTTTATCTGTTCGTTATCACTTCGGTATATAATTTAAAATCGTATTAAATGGATCAGGTAGGTACTTATACGTATCAGTTATATTTTCTTAAAATAAAGATTAGTACCTACTAATGAATATGTTTCCAAAATTAACAACTGCTTCAAACAAACAAAATAATTTGTAAAAAATTACAAATATTTAGCATTATTCGTTAATTTTTATTTAAAATTTAAACCATGTATATTATTCATTTATAAAGTCAACTTAAACATTTGATATGTTATAATTTGTTTATATTCATTCGTACACTTACCGTAAATAAAGTAATTTAAATTAAATTAAATTAAATTATAAATAATGTAATTTTTATATATAGTAACCCAAAACATGAAGTACCAAGTACTCATCGTAGACAATAAAATAATATAGGAATACAAAATATATCATCAAAATGTATAAAAAATGATCAACTAAAATGCCTAAGATTTGGCCCGTGATATTATAATAATATCAATAATAAATATTTTATATTATCATAAATGAATAACTGAATAACATTATAATATCTATATTGCGTAAAATAACAGGCAACAGCAATAATTAATTTTAGCTATACTCGACGCGTACACAATGCAGTTCGTATTATATCCGTTTTGTTATATACGGTCGGAACGAGGATCGTATTTGATTTATTTATTTATTTATTTTTTTTTGCCTTTCTTAAATCATTTTCAGCCGGTCTGTTGTGTAACGTGTCGGAATGATTTGCAAAAATGTACATCCTCAAAGTACCTCTCGATCGAACAACAATCAAATATCACGCGACCGACGACGGATAGGTTTGGTATAAATTATGCAAATTTTTCAAGCCTTGTGTGTGGGGTGGGGTGAAGAGGTTTTAATAATATCATAGTCGGTAATCAGTACTAACAACACGAAATGCAAAATCGCTTTATCTGCGAGACTCGCTGAATGAACATTAGCGTCAGAGCCGCAGAACTGGAGACCGATGAGTGAAATGGGACACATCGCCGACGTCATCGTGACTCATCGCGAAATATCGTTAAACACACCTGCGCGTTTTAGGTAGGTATACCTAAATCGACTAAATCACATAATATTATACTGTCTGTTTCACGACCGATTCGCACACACCGTGGTATTAACCACAACAGTATCAAACATAGGTACTAAAATTAATAACATGGCATTTATAATAAAATATACAATATAATATTACGCATGTTGTGTGTCTCTCGAAGACAGTCGAAGTTATTGTAGTCTGTGTCTAGTTAGGCATCATTGTTTATATTTTGTAAATAACTATTAATATAATATCACATAATATAGGTGTTTGTTATTTTATTTTTATACTATTTTGCGATTCTTTGAAAATAAGTTTAAATCGTCTAGACTTTGCATAGACATTAAACTTAAACCCAAAAAATATTGCATTTGTGTGTATATAGCTTACTATTATTTGGCTTTACTGTGAAAATACTATTTGTTATATAGTATAAGAGTTTATACTATACAGCTTTTTATAACTGTAATTGTAATAGACGATGTGAAAAGTATTTTTTATCTGAATTTCAGGAATATTGGATTTAATACAACGATTCTTCTCACGAAGGTAAATACCTAAATGGAACGCACAAGTATAAATATAGAATAATATACATATTAATATATTATTACGAATTTAGGTTTTGCATAAGTATTGCTAAAAAGAAATTTTATTTATTGATATTTTTTTCATTTATCTTACGAAATGTTAACTATAACCTTTAGAATTGTAGATATAGCACATTATTTTTTAAAATAAATCCTTCTTGTCAATCAAACTTTAAGAGTATATAGGTCAAAGTGTCTGAATGAAATTAAAATTAATAATGAAAAAAACGTTGGTTTATTTATTTGGATATGTTATTACTGTTATTAGGTACTTCATATTAAATCTACTTATTAGATAGAATCACTATTTACAAACTATAAATTTATAATTAAATACTATATTGGAACTTAATACCAAAGGTATATTTTTAATATATTTAATTATTAGTTATTACTTTACTAAAATTATAGGTACCTAAAATCTAAACAACATATAAGTAATATACCTTAAGTCCCTAAAATATAACTTATTTATAAAATAGCATAATATTTATAATATTTTATCACTAAGATACTAATATTAATTATTTTAATTATATTAAAATTACTTTTTATAATTTTAATACCATTATAACTATTATAGTTATTATTTATAAACCTACTTAACTTTTTTAGTGGGTGGTTGTCTAGTTATTTAATTGAGTCTAATATTTTTATAAATTACAAGCTCAATGGGGCTCTTCCTCAAAAATCGAATTAAATCATTCAATAAAATACTGATTTAATATAAAGTTAACGAGGGATGCATTATTACGGACATAATAAGTGGAGGTATGGATATTGTTCCTTAAACTAAGTAGTAGGATGGCATCACTTTTTATCCCCTCCACCACTTCGAGCACTGCTAATATGTAATAATATTCCACATAAATTATGTTAAATAACAGTAAAAAAATTTAATTTATGCTTATTCTATATATTACATAATAAAATAATAATGAATTATAAAGATCAAAGAATATTATTGACATTTTTTTATAGGTAAATTTTGTAATCTACAATCTGTAGGTACATTGTTATTATGATAATATGTTTGAAAAAATAATTTTTAGTAATTTTATAAATGTCATAAATTAAATAGTACCAAAATAAATGAGTTATTCAATAAATATAAAGTGTTATTGAATTTTATATTATTATTTGAGCATTATTATTTTATTTTTAAAAACATATTTATAGTAAATGTATTATTATATACATATAAAAAACTTATTTTGTAAAAACCAGTATAACTGTTAATATTATTAAATTTTAATACACAGATTTATTTTTATAAAAATTTATAATTTATTTTGTTATTGATTATATTTGAAAAAGCATTTTATCAACTTATGGTCATTATGTAAAATGTATATATTATTTTATAATGACGTATATATGAATTTTAAACAGGATATAAATATTTTATTTCATAATTGAACGGCTGTGTGGAAAAAGATAATATTCTATAATACCCAACTTTCGGTAAACTAAAAAAAACACTGTTTATTTCCTAAGTTATTATTTAAATGATAAATTTGCTAGTACAAATTATGACGAGATATGTGGAATATTATACTTTTTGCACATATATTATGAATTTATGAATTTACATTTTATTTATAAAATAACTATCTCAGTTTATTTTTCGTATTTTTTGAATACGAAATCCCTTTTTCACTCAGTCGTTTAATTATAGTTTGGTACTTAGTTATAACGGTTTTTATATTCATCATATTTTCACAAATAATAAATTGTCTATAGACTTGAATATCTGATGTTGAAATTCTGTCATTTTCAGTTCTCGTTACACAGTCAACCATAAAATTTAATGAACATATTGAATACTGGTATTAAACGCTGCATGTTAACTTGCAAAATCAAATTTAGCGATACGCCAAAGTATTAAGTTTAATTTTAATATTAAAATATATAAATATTTAAATATATTTAATTTTAATTTTAGTATTAACTTTACTGTGTATTAACATATTATGTAAGACATATTTTTAAATATTTTATATAAAAATACAGATACAGGTTGGATCAGAGAAACGGGACAATTTGTAATAACTGTCACAAAGGATTATAAAAATTATTTTCATATTTTATTGTGGAAAACATAGAGTAGATAATATATCATTAAAGCTTCAAAAATCTTACATTACAAGTTTAGATCAAATATCAGTAAGATAGTGTCTGTTATTTTGTATGCATTCCTAAAATCGTGCGTGGAGGTTTTGCACAGGGCTTGAAATCGAAATAAAATATTTCAATTTCAATTTTGCTTATCTATATTAATTTTTTCCGATTTCAATTTAATAATTATATATCGATTTTAAAATTGTTTGATTTCAATATTGTTTCACTATATCGATTTTAATTTTAGTTATTTTCAATTTCAGTATTGTTATAGGGTAAAATGTACAGTTCTTGGCTGTTAAAAATAGGCTTTTTTTATACTTAAAAAAACGTGCGTGTTTTTCCCTAGTGTGAATTTGCCTATACATTCTCGATTGTTTAATTAATTATTAAACTCGACGTCTATGAAAACGCGCGCGCATATGAAAGACCTTTAGTTATATTAATTTTCTTATTTTATTATTATTATAATAATAGGTATGTAGGTTGTAGCATGGCTAAATATATATTTAGCCATGGGTTGTTGTATGGATGAATTAACTATAAAGATTAGCATTGATTATAAATAGTAGTATTACTATTATTATAAAACTAGTATTTATTATAATCATTGCATTATAAAATTATATTCAATAATGAATAATCTAGTTGGGTGCGTAAAAATAAATCTTTTTACAACAAAACAACAATGACTTGTGTAACTATAAAAATAACTAGTGGTGGAAATCTTATAGTTGTTTACCGTACCTACTAATACAACAATATACAAACACGATTTACAAAATATTAGTTAAAATTAACTATCAATGAACAATATTATATATATAATATGAAGCGTTGACTATAAAAATTGTTATTTTCAGTTTAAAATCAATCTGTATAGGTACAAAAGTAAAACAATTATGATTTTGATATAAGTTATCGATTAATTTTTATTCGATTACAATTGAAATATTGAATATTATTAGTAAAAATTTTCGATATAAACTTTGAATATTGTTATCAAATATTTTCATTTTCAATTTCGATTTTAATTAAATTTTTTTTTAAGATTTGAATCGATTTTGATATCGATTTCAAACTCTAGTTTTGCATGACTCTAACATCAGCTCTATATGGTGCTAAACTTAAAATTTTGCAAAACAAATTGAAAACCTTATTCCTGGACATGCCAATCTGTGTTTTCAGAAAGATGGATCCACAGCTCATATTTCCAGACCATCAATGGCAACCGTTCTATAGCTCTTTTATAATAATAGCATCACAAGTTTCGGCGACATTCACTAACGCCCGGGTCATCTGATTTCTAGACGTGTGATTTTTTCTTGTGGGGCAATGTTAAAAGCAAAATGCACAGCACTCGCCCAATAATACTTCTCCAGTTGAAGACAAGAATCCAAGAAGAAATTGCTTTGATTTCCATGGAGATTATATAGAGAGTCATGCAAAACCTTCAATCACGATTTCAGAAATGTATACAATAAAATAGTAACCGTCTTAATGACTTTATTTTCTAAAATTGAGAACTTTTTAGTTCTTTGAACCATTAATGACATATTATATACTCTATATTTTGCATTTTGCACAATAAAACTTGCAAATATTTTTTTTAACTTTGTAAGTTATTTTAAATTTATCCGTTTATTGGTCCACTCTGTATAATATGTATATTGTATAAAAAAACTCATTATAATTTCATGTAATACATAGTGTAAAAAATCGCATATTTTTTATAAGTTTTCTTTATTATTTTATTTAAGATTATATCAGACTGTATACGAGTATTATAATTATGGGAAACATGTTTATCTAGATCTTGTAGACTTATGTCACATGTCTCTAATTAATCAATATTTTTAAGAATACAAATTATGTAAAATTTTTTATATTTAATGTTTTTTTATTTATTATAATGTTATTTTGAGTAAGATATTATTATCCTATAATTATATGAATGTGATACATATTATGCATGTTCCACATTCGAGCTAATTGTCTAAATCCTGATTATTGTAAAATATAAACATTCATAGATACAGGCCACTTTTAAAAAATTAATTTTAATTTAATTATTAATTACTTAATAATTATACAATCATTAATCATGGTTTATAAATGTCCTTTCCTCATAGTTTCCTCATACAGTCACGATTTATTTCATCAATATCATCGATGTAGTATATTTATATAAAATATCTGATAGCCACAATTTCTTTCGTAATATGGGTGTCGAATTAGTTTATATTAGTAATTTGCTAAAATAAACATTACCCAATCACGTACCAATACGTAAAGATAATAAACTAATATTATACGATTTACGTATAGAGATGTATAAATTTGAATAAGAAAGTAATTGTAACATTTATGTGTCCAACGAATCGCATATACATTAACTGAAGAACCTTTTTAGGACATAATATATTATAGGTACTATACTGTAGTTTACAGCCTTAGATCTACGTGGGCAGAAGTAAATAAGAACTTGTACGTCGTACGATATTGAATAAGAGAACAGAAAAACGAAGGTACTCCTCACGTATTTACTATTATACTCCAATATTCCTTTATACAAAAGACAATTCCTTATAATGTAAATTTATTGTTGGTCGTTTTGAAATATAATAGGTACCTATACAAAAGAATAAAACCATAATATTATATTAATCATTTTTTGATCTCTATAATAGTATAACTACTACCGTTTTTTTATAGTATCAATATATTATTGACTATATTTTAATCTGTAAATTAAACTAAAAATAAATTAACTTTTTTCTATTTTATAGTTAGAAAAAAAATTTTTATTTTTATTTTATTTAGATATCTATTAAAATGAATTATCTATTGTAATAGCTCCATAATTTTCATAGAACATTTAATGAAATTTACGTTTTTAATTTAAATTTCTTGTTTGTTTCTTTATAATTTTAATTATACATAATATATAATATTCATATTTAGTATTTTCAATCGAAAACATATTGAAATTAAAATTTACCTAATCTCCAATTAATATCATATTTTGTAAAAACTGTTTTTAAAGAATAAGTATTTAGGTGCAATTAATTTGTAATCGTTAACCTCTAAGACAATTTATCAACATATTTTATTGAAAAATGCATAATACAAATTTTAAAGTATGGATTTAATTTTTAATTTATTATTAAAAATGTATACTGTATAAGTCTGTAATCAATGTAATAATAATAAATAATTATAAATTTGATTGATTGTAATACTTAAGTTAGTGTATATTTTATAATAGTTATTTATAAAATTATATACATGTAGTTTGTCGAATTGAAAAAATAAAATGAAATAGATGTTAGTAAATTTATTTATCGTTAAGTTGTTATTACAATTAAACAGTAAATTGATGTGTACTAACATAATACAAACGCTATTAATATTCTCATTTAATGAAAATCTAAATTAAGATAATTTTATAAATAAATAATTCTTTTAATTTATAATAATAATGATTATTATTAAGAACACTTTTCCTATATATATATATATAAAAACTATTTACGCCACTGATATCAAGTATAAAATTAAAATAATATTTTTGCATATTTACATAAATATATTTTGTCTAATGCTAAACAGAATATGGTAAATAATATTTATTTAAAAGAATTTACATATTTTAAGTTTTAAATAAACTTTACGTTACAAACAAATGTAGCGAAAGTGCATAAAAATATCCATTAGTATGTACATTTAAAATGAAGGATAGGATTTTAACAATATAATTCCTTATAGTTTTTTCTTATCGAAGATTGTTTGACATCAAGAAACAAAACTTATTTCAATATCATTATATTCGTTTATATTCATCATATTTTATATCATAACTAATGAGGAAATGTTCTAATCTAAAATATTTTTTTTATTTAAAATATGTTATCTAATTGGTTATCAATATCAATAATGATAAAAGTTAAGGTAAATTTGGTAGCCGCCAAAGTTATTGTAATTATTTTAGTGGTCGAAAATTGGATAACTTAATAATCATATAAGTAATAAAATTATTTGTCTATTAAATTATTCACTTTTTTTACTTAAACTGATCAAATGTATAAAGTCAATGAAAATAAAATAATTTTGTAATTAAAATAATTTTAAACCCTAGCTATAATTAAATGTAATTTTCAATCATATTTTTCTCCTATATGTTGTTTAATAATAACAAATTATTTACAATTTGTTTTAGATTTGTCCTTTTTTATTTATTACCAGTGCAGTTCTAAAAAAAGCAAAAGGGATAAGTTCCCTAGGGCACCAATTAGAAAATATATTTTTATTATATCATATTTATTTATACAAAGTACTCATATTAAATAGAAGCACCAAATATGATTGCCCTAGCCTAACTTAAATATCAATGATAATTGATTACATAATATATTAATTTAACATTTGATAATGTATAATATTGTAATGATATTCATTAAAAAAAAAAAAATGTTTCCATCCATATCTAATTAAAATTAGGAACCAGGAAATCATAAATGTAAATTATGTTTTTTTCATAACTCGTTTAATTATATATTTGTTAAGTGTTTTATTGTTTTAATTCTAAGGCTTCAGCTGAAATTACTATTAGCTTTCAAAATAAAAAGGTCTTATCCCTTTTAAGCCCTGTCCCCTAGTTATGTCCTTACACAAAAGATTAAAAAAAATAAAAGTGTGTATCATAAATGACATACATGACATCTAAAATATACTTATACACAATATTTAAAAAACAAAGTTTGTTTTGATTTACAACATTAATTATTATTCAATAGTTGCATATTGTAATTAGATACATATTTAAGCATCCGATCAGCGTGTCGGAATTATTATAAACAGAATAATTATTTAACAATATTTCTAATTAATATTTTACAACCTACAAATTTACAATACTTATAGATATTATAAATGCATCCATTATTAATAATTATTATTTATTACTAATAAAATACGTATCTCCCTTAATGTTTACATATCCGTATGCATTTTTAATTTATCATATTTTAATAACATTATTTGAAATAACAAATAAATGTAATAATTTGTATTTTATGTAATTGTAAATAAACATTAATTAATTCTGAGTAAACACTTTATATTTGAAATATATATAAAAATACGCTGTATTATATTATACATCATTGTAAAGTGAACACTTTAGATTAATAATTAAATTGTGTCTAAAAATGAATGTATCTAAGTTTTTATACATTTAAAATTCTCTTAAATATTTCGTAGCTTAAAAATACATTTGTAAACCTCTATGTACCAAATTCTTTGCTACACGAAATCACTTTCTGTGTCCATTATTTGAACCAGGTATTCCTACGATCAAAAATGTCCAGCTAAATGATGTGCATTATGACCAATCAACTTCAAGTGTATGCATTTATTCAAATCTCTTGCTAACAAATTGTAGACTAATGATTTATAAAAGTTGAAATAGTACATTTTTACCTCTAACATTCCTAATTTGTGTTGAAAACTTTTCTGAACTAACACGTCATTATAATTTTGACTGCAATTCGAACAAAATATACAGTGGCGGCGCCAAGAGTGGACCCGGGTAGGCCATGGCTCATCCACTGGCTCACTCTAAATTTATTGTAACTTATAAGGTCATTAAAATTATTATTGTGTTGTTTTATTATAAAATATAAGATGACGAGAAAAAAAATTATCATTTTTAATTATACTTGAGATAATATTCAATAGCTTTTTCTGAGCTATTTAAACTTTGTACTATGATATTGAATTTTAAACAGAAAAGTGTATAAAGATATATAATATTTAACATTTTTACCTTATCATAATATTGTTAATGTGTTCTTGTAAAATGTATTAATATTTGAACTACAATGAAATAAAAACAAATTTTTTTTTTTTTTACATTAATATCATAAGGTTAATTATAATTGTGATCTACAGCCAAAAATAAAGGTGCATATTAAAGTAACATTTTTCATAAACATACATTTACATTTAACTGTTAAAATATAACTTTGAAAGATAAAAAATAAATATAAACTGGATATAAACTTTGAATACATTAAGGATCAAGATTAATTAATAAAAATAGAACATACCAGTTTTTCTTTATATCGAAAACACGACTAAGTATTAATCGTTTACCTTATGCACTTTATTATATTTCTCGTGCATTATTATCATGCTTTTACAATCATACCTATAGGCAACAAGAACAATAACAATGGCACAAAGACAAAAGCAATATTAATCCAAAGTCAGCTCCCCAAGAATAGGTATGTGTTAAGTCACTTTCAATTCTAGAGCATTGTTTATTTCAAAAATTAAAACACTACATTTATGATTATTGATTACGATGTGAACACAGTTAATTTCAATTATTCATTATCTGACTTTATGATACTTAGCAATAGTATAATAAATACTATTATATAATGTGTATTATTGTTTAATGTTTATCAATTTTGTTCAGATTGTAAGTGGATATAGGTGGCGATATCCTGATGGTACTAAATCAGTCTACCATAATACTATTAAATTGTATTAAAATTTTAGTAATTTATAGTTATTAGTTATTACTAATATTATAAAATAATATAATAGAAGTTTTCAAATATTTTCATTTTTCCGTCACGTCTTTTGATCACAAATTAATAGCTATTAAAAACACCATGTATTTTGATTTTCTTATATAGTAGCTACGGTTATTTTTTTTTAATATTAAACACAGTCACAAATAACGTAATTGTAAAAACATAAAAAAAAGTGTATGGAAATAATTATATTATAAATTAAATTTAGTTTGAATATACAGGGAGATTTATAAAGCGTGATCACCCCTTTTTGCATAAGCAATGCACATTTTGTAAATTTTTTTTTTTTAATATTTAAATTGTTTTAATACCCATATTTTCAAATACTTAGAATTTTTATGTCACTTAAGGTTTATCCTATAGCAATACAAACTTTGTTTTTTAAATAGAAACTATATTTTTTTCTACATAATATTATTCCGTTAGTTTTTTTAAAGTGTTGGATATGTCAAATTCAAAATTTCAATGAGTAGTATCTTAGATATTCTAGTTTATAATTTAAGGATAATGGCTCTATTAATTAAGCATTCTCACCCTAAGTTTTTCTTTAATAATGCATATTTTAGAAATTTTAAATCTAAATATTGAAAAATACAGATAATATTAAATAAATTTTAAAAAAAGTGGGAATGCCAATTTAGGATGTTCTTCCTTCATCCCTTCGGTCCTCGGAGAAATCAGTGATTTATTATAATTATTATGATTTGAATGCAATTATATTGCATTATAAAATACGATTCTGAGCGAATCTCAATATATTTTCTTATACTTTACTGATAATCCATTTCAAGATTTTACTATAAGTGTAAATTACACATGTAAAATAAATTTCAAATTTCTACAATCAAAATTCAAGGAGTTATCATTTCATGATAATAATTGTCAGTCATGATTTTTAAAATATTTTGTAAATAGATTAAATAATATATAATTAGGTTTCTACAAAAATTTTAAACCGTTAAATAAAAAAATGCAAGTAACATTAAACATTTTTAGAAAAAATTCAAAGCTCTAAATTTAACCGAAAAATCAACCAATCCGTTCCAAAATTTTACTAAACATAAATATTACCTATGTGATTATTAAAAAAAATCAAGAAATAAAAAAATTTAAAATAACGGAAACCGTAATTTTGCCGAGTTTCCGCTTCTCAAGGAAAAATTTTTGGAAAATTCGAAAAATGAGCTTAATAAAATACCAAGATGATACGATTTTCTACCAAAAGAATATCCTACTTTTGGTAGTTGGACAATTATTTCTACCCAAAAAAATGTTTTCATACACAAAAAAAAAACTTTGTAGAAACAATACATTCCTCGCTCCGATTAGAATTTAAAACTTTTCAAAATATACACGATTAAAGCAAAAAAGGGGGTGAGCACACTTAATAAATCACTCTGTATAAATAATTTTTAATCCTTTTAATCATTTAAATCTATTATTTTTTCGAAACTGAAATCTGTAGTATTAAAAAATTTACAGAAAAAACAAATTATGTGTATAAAAATAACATTATACATAACACATTTTATTGTGAATCAAATAGGTAGAGAAAACATATCAATTATTTTTTAGATCATTTTTATATTTTCAAACAAAGTTAATTATTAAATTATTCTTATAATTATATTCGATTCACGACTATGTATAACTACTTAGCATAATATATTTTTATCTTAAATAAATTAAACGAAGTATAAGAATTGCCAACTAATGATTTTATTCTATTTTCGAAGAGACACTTTTATTTATGAGTATTATGACCCTTTCAACGTAAAATATTTCTATTTAAGTAGAGTAGGATTTATGCTATAAACTTTATATTTTGACATGGTTGACATAACATTGATGTAGGGGAAGCAAACTTGACGGATCGTGACCAGGTGGATGCTTGAGTTAAGTGCCATAGAGAAATAAAAACTAAGCATTTTCAAGGTGCAAAACATTGGTGTAGATTTCCTATTTGAAATATTTAAAAACTGTAATTTCACTTCAGTGACACGGTGACATTTCTCGTTTACCAACTACCACCCTCATATTAATATTTTAAAGGGTTTAAATAATGAGACAGCAGCTGGTAAACAAATTTGAGAATCATTAAACTCTACATCGATAATGCATGACGGACTACGAATGATTTTAATATTGATCCTTGATGTTAATGTACATAATTGTTTTTAGGGTTACTAAAAAAGTAAAAAGAAAAAGTAAAATAAACGCAAAAGTAGGCGTACCTGAAAAAAAAGCCAACAAACAAACATCTGCCTCTTCATAATATTGGTCAGATTGATTTCAATATATTATTATGTTTCTGATGTAATATAACGTCCCGATGCACTCCATTAACTCAAATCTGTTTAGATAATTGATTACGTCTCTTTAATTCACTTATGACATGATTTATCTTTCTATATATTGACATTTTTCACTAAATTACAGCAAATTATTAGGGGACATTAACCACTTATGTTGTAGTTTTATGATGTAATGTTCCGTATTTTTTTATTGAGAATTTACTGACGGATAAGACAATAATATAATGTTTTCATACATATTTGTTTAAATTATGACTTGTGTAACTTAATTTATTACTCACTGTAATATGCGCGTATAGTAATTTATTTGATTATTTTACACAAAAATGTAACTAAATATAATAAAAAATGATATTTATAATATTCGTCTCGTACAATATCATAAAATATATTGTACACGAGTACTTTTATATACAACTTTACTAGAAAATTATTATTATTTTCTTTACTGAAAATAATACATATATGAGTACTGAATATATACAATTTATTATAGATTGTTAAAACTAATTGAATATGTAATATTATTGCCCATCGATAACATTTAAAATTGTTATGGTTTGAACAAATCGTTAACAATTTTATATTACTTTATAGTTGTTTAAACTACATGTTGTTTTCAATTATTGTATTCATTATATAATATAATATAAAATACAATTATAAATTAAATTGAATGTTTATGGTCGATTTAACTAATGAAATAATTTAAATATATTGGGGACAAATAGTGTACTTGCCATGAAATTATTTTGTTCTCTAGAAAAAAAAAAATTGAGTGCATAACATAATTTTGAAAATGGAATTTAAATAGAATATAAACATCAAAACAATTCTTATTTTATTACAATTTATTTCATGTAATTATAAATCAATTTTGAATAAAATATTTACAAAAAGAAAAAAAAACATTTACTGTTTTAACCTCTATTACGTATGACCTATACGTATTATCTTTTATAGTAATATAAGACATTTCTTGTTTAAAATGTGGTGTTCTTTAAAATAATTTAATTATAATATTATATATGAGATTATAAGAAATTATTACTTATTTTTTGTCATTTTAAGTTCAAAATAATAATAATAATAATAATGATTTAAACTTATAAAAAACTACATTGTTATAGAATTCTTATCTTTTGGTTTATCTTTAAATTTATTTTAAACCTTAATCAATAATAATTGTATCTAATTACTACAATTTACAAAAAAATCTAAAATTCTTGCTATTATTTGTACCTAGTGTTAAAATATTGCGAATATATATTATGTACTATAATATACATGTGAATATATTATATTCTATTCTATTAAAATATTTAAATTTGAGATTTTTTATTATAGTGTTGACCATAATTATTTTTAAAAATAAATATTACATAATTCAATTGTATTATTAAAAAAATACGGGAAAGTCGATTCCAGGCGTTCCTTCTTTGTCCCTTCGGTTCTTGGAGAGACTAGTGGTGGAATGTTATATTGTTATATTATAATTATTCAGATTTGAATGTAATAATAATTGCATTTTAAAATACAATTTTAAGCGAAACTCAGTCAGATATATAATATATATAGTTAATATTTATTTTTATAAATTTTCTTTATTTATAAAATAATGTGTGACAGAAAAATTAATTATTATAAAATGGTATTGTATAACTAAATACCAGTTTACGTGAATTTTTTGGTACTTTTTCTTATTTCAAAGAATAAGTAAAATACTGAGTAGATACAATTTTCTATGGAAAGAATACCCTATGCGTGGTAATTGGACCTATTATTTCTACCCGAAAAAGTGTTTTCAGGCATATAAAAAAAGAAAAACCATCTTTGTAAAACCAATACATTCGCTCAAGATGTTAAATCAAACAATTCTAATTCTAATAATTTATTAATGATTATTAGTAGTTATTAATGAGAAACATATGATATTTGATTTAATATTATATTACATTAAAAATTATTTTTCCAATTATATAAATTATCATTAATTTATTACACTGAGGTAAGAAAGTTGAAATGTAAATCATGTCCACGAGATGATTTATATTATTATAATGTTATCTTTATTATTATTATACTTTATAATTTATAATTTATTATGTAGACGATATTATTTTATCACTGAATATGTTTTTATTAAATAAAAAACAATTCAAATTATTGATTATTGTTGATACACCCTCATTGCATATTGGTACTTACCACCCTACCACATAGCTAATTAATATTTTTTTTTTGTAAATGAAAATTAATCTTTATGAACAAGGTGTATATTTCAAATAAGTAATAGAGTTCCAGCTGTGTTGATATCAAAACTATGGTAACTTCTTTTAATAAATATAGTTTGTATCTGATTAAGGGTTAAATGTTTATATCGATAAAAATTATATTTATTATATGGTTAATAAAACTGGTGCAATAAATAAAATGTTGAAACTTAACAGTCATTAAACAATTTATTTATAAATATAAATAAAAACAATTGGTTCCACTTAATATATACTATTTACAATATTAAACTAAATAATTGAATTAGGTACCTATAATAAGGTTAATTTTTAATTTGTTCACATATATTTTTCAAACAAATTTTAATGTACAAATATATAAGTAATTTGTTTAAAGTTATTATAAAATACTATAACTAGGTATCAAATCAATTAAATAATATTCTTATAATTACCTTTTGTAACTAAAATGTGTTATATTTTTTTTTTATAGACTTAAGGACATTAATATGATATGAAAGTAAAGACACGACTGTATAAACTTATGTAATTCTTTTTATTGATTATTATTTTGTATTCAATATAAGTACCCAAATGAATATTATTATTAAAAAGTACCTATTTAGTACCTACCAATTACTTTTATAACTTTAAAATTTAAAATAATTAAAGATAATAATATGTAAATACGATAGATATTATTAAATCAATTATTTGAGAGAACAATGTTTTCTAAAAACTCAATATTAAATTGAAGATATGTGTTAACGAATTTCGTGAACATTAAATTTATATTATAATTTGTTATATAAAATATTTAGGTAATATTATGTAGATGTACAAATTGAAAATGTATACATTTTTTTATTATTATTGAAATAAAATAATCTATGTATATATAATAGCATGAATAAATGTCATCGTGCATAATGTTGAATTAAATAATGGAATCGTCTGGCAAAGGCACAAAGTGCAACTTCTTTTAAATCTATCCTAGATGAAAAGGGTCACTTCCAGTCTTATATCTTAAGAAGTACACTTTATTATCATAAGAATATAATTTTCCCATTACACTTGTTTATCGACTTATTTTCTGTTTATTATAAATAAATAACTTTACAACTTTAGTTAATTAAACAAAAACATAGTAAATAATTAAAATTAAAATGAAAAATCCGTTTAAAAAAATATTATTTTAATTTTGAAGTACTAATTTTAAAACGATACCTATTCGATAAATATTCTTCTAGCTGACATTCTTTATAAGTAGTTAAAATATGTTATATACGCTACATCTTGATATATTTGTTTTTTTATAAAAACTTATAAATTCCTATAAATGATATGAAGTTTCTAAGACATCAATTTTCAACGTTATTTATTGTTTTAATAAAGACAAAACCTGCAGATGAAACGTAATATTGATTTATTATTTTTAAACTAATATATGATAGGTTTTAAATATCTTGACTATACTCTATTCAGCTAACTAATCTGACCTATTTCAAAACAATTTATTCTAAAAAGAATACTAAAAAGAATACTGTTCCGTTTAACCCTAAACATTTTGCGCTAATTTTTTTTTTACTACATTTTAATTAGAAATGTAAGATAAATAATTAACCAAAAAAAGCCTCAAGAGAAAAGTTTACCGAATGGGTAAAAGTACAACGAATTAAAATTGTATAGGGAAGTGTCCTATATTCCATGTAATTCTTAATAGACTTGTGGTTTAAAAAGCAATAATTTAAATTTAAGGTCAATGTATAAATTTCTTACACTTTAAAATACAATTCCTCTTTAATTATAATATGTAATATTAGTTATATTTAATATTATAAAAATATCACCAGCAAAAAATTGTTTCTTATATTAAAAAGTTGTTTATTATTATTTCATATATTAATCAATATGAAATATGTTTTCCAATATAATATATTTATTTATATATATATATATATATGATCTGTTATGATGAGAAATATCCATCTAACATTTCAGACAATTTATATAATTCAAAATTTTAATGAATACTTTCTAATTTGTCATCATTTATTAAATACAGACTTCATTTTTAAACATTTATAAACTGCACCAAATCAGAAAAAAAAATGTAATGCTTAGTTTGTTCCCATTGTTCCATTTTTTGACTTTTAAAGTAGATATTAATTAATAAGAAACGTTTGGATTATTATAATATATTTTTACAGTCACCTATTTAGATTTATATACTACTGACTAATATTCTTTAACTTTAATTAATAATAAACTAAGAGTAAGATACTATTTATCGGAATATAAATTATCTGAATATTAGTATGTAGAAAATAAAATAACTATTCAGTTTTAAAACCAAACGTCCAATTTTGAGAGAGTTAGGGAAAACCCAGGAAGCAAGGGATTTTTGAAAAATTAGATAGAGCGGAAAGGTGATTGTGTCTCTAATTGAAAGTAAGAAATTACCTTGAATCCCATCAGGATCTTAACATTAAAAGCAAAGCTTACATCATCTAAAGAAAAAGATACCTACGAGGGAAAAGAGAAATTGTTTGAAGAACAGGGCGTGTAGAATGAATGCAGGGAATAGTTGTTCATACCAAAGAGAAAAACTTTAAGAACAAATTGGCTTCATCGACAGGATTGGTGCTAGTAGAACTCTCAAAAACCACATGGGATGGAATGGGAGACAAATGAAAGACTAGAAGGAGTGGGGATCGGATCAGAGGGGAGAATGATATGAGTGGTAGCGTTATTTAGACAGAAATTTATAACGGGCAGAGTGGAGAGAAAACTGACGGTAGTCAGATAATGACTGAGAAGATTTAAATTTGGCATGAGCTTTATTTTTTAAGGAAAGTGTAAATAATGGAAGAATGAAGTGCGTCAAGGAAAATGGACATTGATTCTTTTTCGTTTTTTGAATTGAATGTATTTTCCCAGTTAAAACTAAAATTATGTTTTACATGTGGATATTATTTAAATTATCATAAATATTGTTTATAAATATAAAGTTAAAAAGTGCAAGATGCATGTTTGTAATATCATTGTAAAAAATTACACACACACACACACACACACACACACACACACACACACACACACACACACA
>CM023357.1:50763342-50878836 GCA_013282895.1 Eriosoma lanigerum
ACACACACACACACACACACACACACACACACACACACACACACACATATATATTTATTTGTAAGAGTATAATGTCTTAATATTTTTTTTAATTTGAAGTCATGGGAATTCGTATAATATATAACATTGTAAGAACACTGTTTTATTTTTTTTTTTTTTATTATTCTGTATTAAAAGCATTTGTTTATGTTTTTCAAAAGTTTGTTTCTCGTCTAGGGACATCACTGACTATGTAATTATTATATCCAACCAAAGTTTTCCCGAGAGACAACGTTGAAACGGGTTTTCTGAGACGATTTACAACACGGAATTGCACTGTGAACCGTCGTACGAAAATCCGTTTGCTCAAATACCGTAACACATACTGTATTTGACAGTGATCAATTATAAATGAAAACACGCTTTTACTACCTAATATAATGTTTTATAAACACAAGTTATCGTAAGACAAAAAATGTGTTCTCAGAACATAATTAAACTACGAGAATCTTAATTTATAAGTTATAAAACTTTTTATTCCTACTCTTTTTTAAAATTTTAAAACATTTTTATTGCTAAAAATAAAATATAGCTCATAATATTTCATACATTAAAATTGTTTTAAATACCTATGTACCTATTGAATTTGAATTACATGTTATATTTTACAACTTGGAATAATTTGAGATAAAAACACAATAAAGACATAGGTACAATGTACCTATATACTTAATATTTATAACATATTAAATAAAATATTTTTCCATATTGAAAGGCTTTAGTACTTATACTACCTATATTACTATATATTTTATTTACATGGGCATATTTTTATACCATTCTTTAATTATATATAACATATTAGCCACATTAAAAGCCAATTTAATGAGTATATTTTTTATGAAAATATAGATCTGTTGACCTCATAATATGTTTAGGATGTCAATTTTTAGTAATTTTTTTGTAATTAATTAATCTATTATGTCGTGGAATAAAAAATTATTATCAATACATTATTATTATAAATCTTATAGCTTAAACTATTTATGTATTATTAACATAACATAATATTAAAATATTTGTGATATTAATTTAAGTCAATCTATTAATACATATAATATTTAAATAGTTACAAAATTGACGTCAGAAGTATGACTTTTCTAATAAATAAAAAAATTCCTTAAAATCAGCACCTTAATTAAATAAGGAGGTTGCCACATCAATATTTTTATGAAAATTAAACTCATTAAACTTACTATCTTCAAAATTCACATAACTAAAAATAAAATGTATTTTATTTATTATTTTACTATATTTATAATAAACAAAGATACATTGAAGTAATATTTAAGCTCATTTTCTAAATAATAATTTTAAAAAATAAGTATTCGAAAATTGTAATTTTGTGCAAAGATATTGCAATTATAGTTAATGGATGTAGGACACTGTAATATAACAGATTTGTGATGATCATATCATAGCTATCATGCGATAGTTAAGATAAAAAACAGTTCAGCTGAAAGTGCGTATACCACATAAAAATATAAAAAATAATACAGTTTATTGTAAAAAAATTGCTAAGTTGAGAATATAAAAATTGGGATAAGGTCAATCTCTAGAATACATATTAATATCATTTATATAATACCTACTTGGTTTTTCTACTTTTTAGTAAAAATAATTTATAATTTAGAGCTATCTGCAATGATATTCCGTTATGCAAAGCATACAGTTAAAATACAATATATAATATATAGATTGGCAGATATTTCAAATATTTAAATAGGTATATTTGTTATATAGTATTTAGTTTTTTCTTTTTATGACAAATGTTCATTAGTATATTAAAAAAATAATTTTAATATATTTTTTTAAAATAAAAATATTTTAATTAAACTTTATTCTTTGAAGATTTAATATGTTAAATAAAATACTTACAATAAAGTAGTTTTTATTCTTATAATGGTTTTTAATATAATCTTTGTTATTTTAAATTATTATTGTTATGGGTTACACATATACATCTAATAATAATTACAATAATAAAATAATAAGAAAGAAAGAGATGCTATATTTAGAAATGCTTGTACTATGCGGGACGATTCTTATAATGTAAATCTTTTCTTTTTAAAAACATATTAATTTAAAAATTCTAACTATTTATCAATTTTTTATATTTTATGAATTCAATCATTTTCAATATTAGATGAGTTTTAAGATAGTTTAAATTATTTAAAGGAATGTTTAAAGTTTTTATTTAGTGTTAGCAGATTGAATGGTATAATTAATCAAAGTTAGCTCTATTTAACAAGTGTTTATTTTACCAGTAGCTTACATATATTATGGTGTTCTGATCAGTGCAATAAAGAATTACAAAATCTATTAAAGTTTAAACGAAAGTTTTAACCTTATCAAATATGTACATGAGTAATAAATATGCATATATTATTACGAAGTAATTCGTATGGACAAGTTAAAAAAAAAAATAATCTCTCATAATATTGTAATATAATCAAATGATTAAATTTCAAAAACTATTAATTTTAAACGAAATACGATAAAATCAATAGAAAAGAATATTATTAAGTTTTTGAAATAAGAAATGTTTATAATCATGTATAAAATTTAAATTCGATACTTAAATCTAATAAAACAATAATGTTAATAATATAATTATTAGAATATTATAAGACTTCATATTATTATATTACAAATTGCCAAAAATACATATCTGAAATAAATTTTAATTTAAATAATAATGTTCTACATTATAACATTTTTAGCTTAAAAATGAATCCATATCTTAAAACGTAGATAATGTTTTTATTTATTTATTATTTTAGATTATAAGCGGAGTGAAGACTACAAAGATGTTTTTTTTTTATGTATGAAAATATTTTTTCGAATAGAAATAATTGTCCGATTATTACAAGTGGGGGATGTTTTCGGTAGTCCTCTTGGTACTTTATTCAGCTCAATTTTCGATTTACTCCAAAAGAAGAAACTACCAAAAAATCGGCAAAATTATAATTTCCGTAATTTTTTATTTTTTATTTCATGATAACTAATTGAGTTTTAATCGTAAGGACTTGAAAATTGTTTTGAGTACTAACATAGATAATATACAAGTGTGATACAATTTTGGAATTGATTACTTAATTATTTGGCATAATATAGATTTATGAACTGTTTTACAAAAAAAATTAATATTACAATTTGGGTTTATCGGTTTGAAAATTTTATAGAAGTCTAATAATATATTACCTAATCTTTTTACAAAATATTTTGAAAATCGTGACTGACGATTTTTTTTTATAGGTCTTTTATAATTTTTTTTTCTGAAACATTTTTTCGGGTAGAAATAATTATCCGATGACCAAAAATAGGGTACCCTATCCGTACTGAATTTCATCTAGTTGGTACTTTATTTAGCTCATTTTTTGAATTTCCCAAAAGTTTTTCCTCGAGAAGCGGAAAATTAGTAAAATTATGGTTTTCATTATTTTAAATTCTGAGCGAAGTGAAGAATATATTGGTTTTACAAAGTTTTTTTTTTTTCTGATGTATGAAAACACTTTTTCGGGTAGAAATAATAGTCCGATTACCACAAGTAGGGTATATTTTTGGTAGAAAATCGTATCTAGTTGGTATTTTATCTTACTCATTTTTCGAATTTCTCAAAAGTTTTTCCTTGGGAGGGAAAAAACTACCAAAAAATGGCGGAAAATCGGCAAAATTATGGTTTCTGTTATTTTAAATTTTTTTATTTCGTGATAACCTATTAGGTTTTGATCGTAGGGACTTGAAATTTTTTTTGAGTATTAACATAGGTAGTAAACAAGTGAGGTAAAATTTTGGAATGAATTATTAATATAGTGTATTGTAATATATTGAGTTTCGCTAAGAATCGTATTTTCTAATGCAATATTATTGCATTCAAATCTTAATTATAATAAACCACTAATTTCTCTGAGAACCAAAAGGACGAAGGAGGAACGCTTAAAATCGACATTCCCACTTTTTTATTTTTTATTTTTTGATTATTAATTGAGTTTTGATCGTAGGAACTTGGAAATTTTTTTGAGTGCTAATATAGGTAATATTTACATTTAGTAAAATTTTGAAAAGAATTGGTTTGTTTTTTTGCTAAATATAGAGCTTTGAATTTTTTCCAAAAATATTTAATATTACCTGCAATTTTTGATTTAACGATTAATTTTTGAATAAAAACAATGACAATTTTTATCATGAAATGATAACTCCTTGAATATTAATCATAGGGATTTGAAATTTATTTTGCATATTTACATATATAATTTACATTTGTGGTAATTTTTGGAATGGATTATCAGTAAAATATATTGCAATATATTGATATTCGCTCAGAATTGTATTTTCTAATGCAATATCATTGCATTCAAATCTTAATAATTATAATAAACCACTAATTTCTCCGAGGACCGAAGGAACAAAGGAGGAACATCCACAATCGGCCTCCCACTTTTATTACATTTTATTTATCTATCGGATTTACTTAATACATAGTACCGATTTAATATAAAAATTATGATTAATATCTATTCATATAATTTAAAAAACAATATGTTTAATATGTATTGTCATGGAAATATGTAGGTACCTATACATTTTTGCGGTGGTCTCAAAATATGTTATTTTCCTAAGTATTATTAATATAAATAATATTAATTATTATTAATATTTACCTAAGTAGGTATCGTTACAGTAATTTATTAAATAAATTTTGTTTCTGTTTCTGTAACTTGAACTAGTTAAATACAATTGTTTGTGTTTGTGATATAAAAGTTATTTATATAAAACCATAAATATTATGACATACTATTTATACTTGTATTAAACCTAAGTTTATGTTAAATTATAAAACACTTTATATTACTTAATACATTTTGGTATGATGTCAAGTTAATGATAATGTTAAATAATTATAATATTGTACAAATCATTCGTGACACTTGCATGGAAAATAGTGTTCCATTTATTACGTATTCTATTGTTCAAAATTTAAGTGCATTTTAATCACAAGATTACATAGAAATGTTAATTTATCGAAGTTTTGGTATAATAAATTAATAATTCAATAAAATAAATATTTAATCTGTAAAGTTGTATTATTATTATAATTATTAATTAGTCATTGCACATAATATGCACAAAAAAAATCTAAAATTATCAGTTATCAATTATTATATTAATATGGTCATTAATAGCAATATTCAATTTTATTCCTCCATTCTTTGACTAAAGATAACGCTAGAAACTAATAATTTTGTTTATTATATTTTATTTTTCCGATTTATAATATATATTTGCCTATAGAATAATTGCATCATAAACAAGAATTATTAGTTAGTCAAATAAGTTACAATTATTAGATGCAAGTTGTGTCAAATTATAATAATAATGATTGGTTATTGTGTAATGCAAAGTAAAATGTAATAATGTATTAATTAAAAGAAAAAATGGTTAAGACAAATATAATGTAAACACCATGTCAACGTCAATTAATAAAATAATAGGAATATATAGGTACATAATATCTTATGTTTATCTAGGTATAATGTATTATAGTAATACGAGTACCGGTGTATCATGTATATTAGGTATAATATACCTAACTTTAAACAAATTTGCATTAATTTATGTCATTATAGAATCTCAAATTAGCATATTATTTTAAAACGTATGTTTGTTTTATATTCAAATAGGTATAATGTACATATTTTAAAAATAACTAAATAACAATTTATTTCATGAAATTCTTCATACTTGAACAATGATTATAACTTTGTCTGTTATTTATACTATCATAAAGGTACAATGTAATTTATTATTTACATTTATATAATAGTTGTTCGTTTTAAATTATTTTGAAATTAATTTGAAAAAAAAAGGCATTTAAATTGATAAGTTTAACAACTAATTCTTGAATTTCTTTGAAGAAATAAAAATTTTAAATAACGGTAACCGTAATTTGGCAAATTTTCCGCATCTCAAGGAAAATTTTTTAGAAAATTAAAAAATGAATTAAATAAAGTACCCAACTATATGAAATTTGGTACAGAAAAGGTACCCTATTTGTTGAATCGGACTATTATTTCTAACCGAAAAATATTTTTATATATCAGAAAAAAAAGCCTATAAAGAACTGTCGATTTTCCGCTTTTCAAGGAGAAACTTTTGGTAAATTCAAGAAATGAGCTAAATAAAGTACTAACTAGATAAAATTTAATACGGAGAGGGTACCTTATTTGTTGTAATTGGACCATTATTTCTACCCGAAAAAATGTTTTCATATATCAAAAAAAAAAAAAAATAATAATAAAAAGCCTATAAAAAATTGTCATTCACGATTTTCAAAATATTTTGTAAAAATATTAAGTAGTATATTATTAGGCTTCTGTAAAATTTTCAAATCGATAAACCCAAACTTGTAGGTAATATTAATTTAATTTTTTTTTGTCAAAAAGTTCATAAATCTATATTTAGCAAAATAATCAACTAATCTTTACCAAAATTTTGCCACACTCATATATTATCAATGTTAGTACTCAAAAAAATGTTCAAATCCCTACGTCAAAACTCAATTATTTATCACGAAATAAAAAATAAAAAATTACGGAAATCGTAATTTTGCCGATTTTTCGCTATTTTTTGGTAGTTTTTCTTTTCTTAAGAAAAAACTTTGGAGTAATTCGAAAAATGAGCTTCATAAAGTACTAAGATGATACGATTTTCTATCGAAGCATACCCCACTTGTAGTAATCGGACAATTATTTCTACCCGAATAAATGTTTTCATACATAAAAAAAAACATCTTTGTAGAAATAATACATTCCTCGCTCCACTCAGAATCTAAAATTATTTGCTTTAGAATGCATTTCTTATTTTTACTAATGACAAATTGACCGTAATAAATTGTAAATTAATAATAATAAATAAAAATTATTCATTTCATACTTGTATTAAACATTATGGCAATGTATTTTACCATCAATGTTTATGATGATATGATAAAAACAAAATAATATTGTGATTCTTTTTTAAATTGTGTTTACATAGGTAATATTTATTTATTTTATAATATAAATTGTTTGTTTATCAGAGACACTTATTTCTCTTATACCTTTATATTATAAAAGAAACAAAATTAGGATCTTGAGTGTATATGGTAATTTTTACAAGCAATCATGAAGAAGTCACGTATATGAAATATAGTAGTGTAAGGAATATAATATAAAACTCAGAAGAGACGAGATGACATCCTCAGGATGACCGTCAAGGCCCTAGGGACATATGACATTTTCGGGTATCTCATTCGATTCCCAGGCTCTAACAAATCCTAATTCGATTAAAGGGATAAATTTCGGTGACATTTGAAAGACAGCTACAAAACTGAGAAAATTATAAATAATAGTTGACCGGTTTCTAAGTATATTGTTCAATTACAAAACACTTCGTTATCTATATGAAATAATTATTTACTATGCGGGACATTAACAATAACATAAATGAATAAACAATAATTCTAATTTTACCATAGAATATGTTGTAACAATTTGATAAAAATTGAATATTAACTTATCAGTTGGTTTTTTTTAAATTGTTTTCTCGTAGACAATTATTATTTAAATAACAATTTCAATTTTAATTTATTATACGTGACAAAGGCTATATAATTAATCTGTTACTTTGTAGTTGAGTAACAGATAATTAATCGTTTTGTTGTATTTGCATTTATCATATTATTATATCCATATCATATCAGTTATGATTTTTTTTAAATAACTTAGTATTTACCCGTTAATAGAACAAACCACGTAATCGGCTATTTCGCTGTTTTATTTGTCTATGGTAACAACTGAAATGTATTATTATTGTAGGATATAATTACTCCGTTGTAGTTAATTAATAGAAAATAACAAATGACAAAATGTATTTATTTTTTGTTGTCTACCTAGTTAAAAATTTCAATTTCAATTGTAAAAAAAAAACGACATGAACACGTGTGAATATTGTACTGTGCGTGTTATGATGGCTGTTAGGCATAATTTTATTATTATTAACTGTTGTATGTAAACATGAAGTTGTATTTAGTATAACTCTGATAGACTTTAGTAATACTAAATTTAGTATTTAGTGAACGTGTAGTAAACCGTAAGGGTAACAAATAAAAAATAAAAAATATATAGACATGCATATAATATTTATTACGCGATCGGGTTTTATCGATGCGTAGAATTTAGGGTCGGGGGCGGGCAATAAAACATAACCACAACCACGGTGAGCAATTTTCGAGTATAAACTGTGGTTGTTGTGTATAATAAAATCCGCGGCCGGACGCGAAAATCTCCACAGAAAATGAACAAGGTTTAACGAGGAATCGCATAAATGAACCGTCCATAATATTACACAAATATAATAATAATAATATGTTGGGTTGTATTTGTAATCCCTCTACAGGGTGTCCACGTTAAAAGTAGCCGAAATATGTTTGTTTTTGTTTTAAATACGAATTGTTATTCAATTTACAATACAATTAATACTCGTCAATATTATTTTATTATTAGCTAATTGGTACTTTTATTAAATACCATTGTGAAGCCAATAAAATGCCAATCGGAATATAATATTCTATATTTTTTGGAAGAAAAAAAGTCAAATATAGTCATAATATTTGTTACAATCTATATAGTATTGTATTATTAAGCTCATATTATTATTATCTATCAAGTGATTATTACTGTTGTTCAAACTTAAACGACTGACATTAATATCGAGTACTATTATAATAATAATATTTCATAAAACTTAACAATTATCAATGAAATCGCAAGCAAATAAATATTTGAAACATATTATTCAAATAATAATTATTGAACACAATTTCAAACACTTTGAATAATTATAATTTTTAGAAAATTAAAATGTCTTATTAAATTAAAAATCAATACGAAAATACTTCTCTAAACTATTAAAAATACAAGATTGGATATTCATGTGACAATTAATTTATATTTTTCATTATTACAGGTACTGAATGATTTTAAAAAAATCTCTGACTATTATCATAGACTTAGATCATTTTTACTTGGTTGAAATTTTTAAATAAAAATAACCTCTTAAATTAACTATATTAATAGGTACATATCTGAAATTAAAATGAAAAATTAACACTAGGTTCAGTTTCAAGGTATGTACCTTGTATAATAATACTTTACCAGTCTTATAATTCAAAAAATTAACATTAAAATTTAAAATGTTAAAAAATGTATTATACGTTACAAAATAACTAGATAACACTATAATAACATATTAAAATTATATTTGAGTATTAAAATAATGTAGTTTCGTCATACAAATATGATGTTACAATTGTGCTTTATTTTAAGTTTAACTAATTTTTGCTGCATGGAAATTATTTGATTTTCATAATACAATGTAACAATATTATGTACAATATTAGGTTTTATAAAATATTATATTAAATGTGCTTACAAAGGATACAAATGACCGATATTATTGTATTATTGTATAATCATATTATCTTTTTAATATAAATTCAATCAATCTCGCAAATGTTACAAATTTTAATTTTACATCCTATTAACGTTATTTTTGCGTACTTATCCACGGAGCTATATTATATATTTATATATAAACAATAGCATTATTATTTAGGTAGAAAACTTTTAGAAATTTATGATCATTGATCATAAAATTTGATTAAAAACCAATTTATACAATGCATTAAATTTTATTGTAAACATTGGATTATACAACAACATATTTTTTAATAATTAATCCCTTTAATGTTAATTAGTTATTACTATAATAAAATAATAAAATTAAAATGGGAAGGTACAGTAAAGCTCAATATTTAGAATAAATAAAATATAATCAATGGAAATGGTAATTTATAAAAGATTAAAAGGTATTGATAGTAATATAATACAATTTTCTTACAACTCTAGAAGTTGTATTTAATGCAGCAATTGTAGAATAATCTTTAATATTTTAATGTTACATTATTAAGTTTTTATAGTTGGCACTTTTATAAACAAGTAATTTTTTTGTTTTTAATAAATCAATTATCTATTTATTGCTTTGTGAAGTCCATTTTGCAAATTGCTGTAAATTCTTTAAAAAGGTAAAAACACGAGGAAACTAATTTTGAACAAAATGTATTTGCTTTATTTTTTAATAATTAAATAAATAATGATTATTAATAATTCAATTTTAACATTTATATGTTTTAGGAATAGATACAACTTTTTTCTTGACTCAATGTTTTAGACTTGTTTTCATGAAATTCATCTCTAGAACTCCAGATTATAGATTAAAGTTATGACATCGATAAAAAAATATCCCACATTGAGCATAATATTATATCAATAAGTAAAACATCTTCCTCGATAACCGTATTTAAATTTATAATTTATGGTAAAAAATAATTATAATAAACATAATAAACATTGTTTTACTGAAATTGAGATATTGAGAGATTAATATTGGGTACCTATAGTTATTGTTATAAGCTACTTGCTACTTGTTTAGGTCCAATTTGAAAAAAAAAACTGTACATAACTATACTAATACTTACATACGATATACTCTATAATCTATGTATGTAATATACCTAAACCTAATTTTTGTATATGTTATGCGCAATTTCAGGAAGACAAATAAGAACTTTCTTATATTATTTTTGTAATAAAAATAATAATACAATTAGATATTATTAGATTTATATTATATATATTAATTGCATAAAGTAATTAATTAATAATAATTAAAGTAGATTTAAATATGACCGAGACTCATTCATAATAGTTATATCGAATACAATAATTTATCATTAACTAATCTATGACTAGTCTCTTTGAGAGCCAAAGAAAAAACGTCCAGAAACAGCGACTGTCTGAATATTTTTTTAATTTAATTTACGTTAGGTATTAATATATTAAAAATATCACGGTATTTACCACTGTTAGTTATGTGACTTAAGAATATTTCAAATTAAATCAAAGAAGGAACTTTTCATTAAAACAAATTTATTATTAATCTTGATCTGGTGAACTATATTAGTCTATATTATATATGTTATGATTAGTATTTCATCAATTAATTTTTAGATAATATATTTCATGCAATGATGAACGATGTTCGATCATCGATTGGAAACCAAAATTATCACCATATAATATTTTTTCATGAGTACATAATTTCGTCGGTACTATGAATAATGTAATATCTATACTGGAATATTGTAAGGAAGTCTGCAAAATTTCTACCAATCATAAAAACGTCATTTTTTAATATATATAGATATATATATATAATATTTTATCTCTTGTTAAAGCGAAAAAAAACCTTTCATATTTTTCTTCTTCAGTTTTTTTTTTCCGCTGTAGATCCGTTCATGTAATAATAAATTATAAATAACTAATAAAAAATGAGAAAATACAAGTAAACTGTTTACAAAATAATTTTTTGTTTAATATTTTATAAAATGATTTATTTTTTACAAAATTAAATATATAAGTTTAATTGTAATAAACGTAATATAATATTATTGTAAACGTAATATTTTATTTACTACATAGTTACATAATATAATATGAGTAGTTATATATTGTACTCATAGTAATTAATTATTGTTCGAGCCATGTCTTTAGTCTTTTTGGCAACGTAGTCAAAATATAATCTTTTCAATATCATCATAATCATATGAAAAATTCGTTAACTATTAAACGTACGGTAAAAAAAAAAAAAACGAGACCAAAATTCACTTCAACATTCTCGTGAGGGTTTTACAAAATTCGTATTCGTGTTACACAACATAATAATGCGTACAATATTATATTATGAATACAATAATTATTGTGCGTCGGATCTATAACATTTCGATTCGTCGCTCTTCAACACAGCCAAATTGTCCTTAAAATATCATAGACCTAACTAGAAGTTGCATCGGTCATCATCGTCGTCGACGTCGTCGTCGTCGTCGTTTGCTGACATACTGACGGAATACCGTCGACCGTCGTGGACATGCGGTGACACGATTTCGGACATTCGCAGCACGACGAAGAGGCAGTTGTTTTTACGGGAGTCTGTTCGGGTCCGTCTTCCTTTTTGTGCTTGACCCGTCGGTTTTGAAACCAAATTTTCACTTGCTTCTCGGACAATCTCAGACAGTTGGCGATCTCAATGCGCCTCAATCGCGACAAGTACATGTTGTTGGCGAATTCACGTTCCAATTCCAACAGCTGATTGCTGGTGAACGCCGTCCGGATTCTTTTTGAACTTCCCGAATCGGTGCCGTCTCTCTCGTCGTTTTCCCGTAGAGGATCTGTAGTTGAATTGGAAACACAATCTAGAAATTAAAAAAAAAAAAAAAAATAGGTAGGTAGGTACAATATATAGGTACGATTTTATTTTACACGATTTCTACACACGATCAGGACAATTCAAAAGCACTTAGAAAATTAGAACCACGGTGAATTCGGATTTTGTTATTTATATTATACAACATCATATTTTATTATATACATAGTAAACACAACAAAAAGTTCATCTCTTTATGCTGCGACCAGTGCGAACGTTAATTGAATTACAATTATATCAATCCGTATACAAGCACAACATTATAATTATTTAAATAACAAACTATTATATAAATAAAATCAGAAATACGTTCGAAAGTTTGTTTTGATTATTATATTCCAATAACTAATTATTAAGATGTAGTCGTACATGTCTTGAACAATCCACAATTATATGAGTAAAATCCGTTAATAAAATATAAAATACATAATTATAAAAATAATCCAATATCCGTACGATAAATATATATTCATAATTAATTAATATTCGTTAAAAATACTAAAAATAATTAATATAAATAAAAAATATTTTTTTATCTTCAGGACATAACAGTAATAATACTAACAATAAAAATTATTAATAAGTATAGTAATTATTTTTATATATTCTGTATCAACAAACATTTACAATCCCCCTCTACCTCTCAGGATGAAAAGTGTCTGAACGTTATCATCACGGTCAATTTTTATTTTTTATTTTTAAAAACATACTATCTATATAATAATTAATAACATTCCGTATGCCCTCGTATTTTGGTCACTTACCCGAATCGTATGTCATCACAATATCGTCCGCAGTTCTTTTTTTTGATGAAATTTTGACGTGATGGTAATTGTGTTTATTCCTACTGTTTGGCGTACTGTTAGCAACCACAGCCATGGGTTTAATGACAGACGGTTGCGATTGATGTTTCTGGTCACGGTAACAGTGGTCTTTACCGAATTTTCCACCTACGACAGCGGTCGGGTAACCAAAAAACCGCGGGCTGGTGACCGTTGGAAATGCGACGGGTGTAGGCGATTGGTATCCGTATGCCGCGGCCGTCCTGTTCAAAAACTGTATATACTCGTTGAGTTGCGGATGATAGGGTACGGTGGCGTTAGCAGAGGTTGCGACAACGGGAGAATTTTTTACGCTCCCTATGAGCGAGTCGATCAGAAACGACCGAGACATAGTCTTCTTGGTGGTCGCAATCGTTACGAGTGAACGATGATCGTCCATCATGTTGGACGATGAAAACGATTTCGATTTAAAAATAAAACAACAAACACAAAATAAAATCAAACAATTGGAAAAATTATGCCATCCAAAATGATCGTATAATAATATTGTAATTGAGTAGAAAAAAAAAACAAAAAAAAATTTTCACATTAATGATATTAACGCACGAACACGAAGGCGACCAGCGTTGAGGTCTTCGAGGACGGATGGTGTGTCGGGAACTGAATTATGCGTCTCTGGCGAGGTCTCTCGCCAAGCCCACCGCAGCTCAGCCCTTACGATTTACACAAGAGGGTCGTGGTCCCCACTGTTGTCATCGAACAAGCTCCACCTACCCGTTTCTTGCGGTGCCACTGCGACCCTTCTATCTAATTCCCCCAACCATTGTCACTGTAGGGGGGTGCCACCCGCAATATTCGGAATAAAATCGTTTATATATGTATAGCGTGCAACGCGCGTGTTGTGTGTCACCTCGCCGATATAATATAATGTATACGCATCATTTGTTTGTTTGCTTGTTGTCCGTTCTTAAAAACCCATCCTACTAATTGTTCCGTTCGGCCGAAAATCAATCCGCTCGACGCACGCTCCATCTACTATATATATTATATAATGGCAATCGATTTATCACAAACACCGGAAATTATCACCCACTGCACTTCCGCGTCATGGCAAATCTCCTCGAAGCAGTGCACGATACACAAAGGTACTCCAGGATTTGTGCACATCAATTCCAAAATATTGCATTTATTCTCGTTTATCATTCGTTTAATATACATGCCTTGTTTATAGACATACCGTTTTTTTTTTACGCGTCTACGCGTTTATTGAAAACGAATATAGAATTTCGCGATAATATCCATTCGATTCCGTGTCCGAACGGAATATTATATAAACTGTATACAGTCATAATATAATGATCACTCGTTTTTCTTTTTTTTTCTTTTTTTTTGGCTAATGTTTCATTCGACACACAACATTATTGCATTACATATTCAAATGGAAACGTTATTTTACTGTTATTTCACTAAATTACAAATAATGAGGAATATCATAGTATAAAATGTTAAATATAACCATTACGAGAATAATTTAACGAGAAAATCGTATTTTACTGTTCACAACATTCGCGGTGACAGACTCCATAATGCTATTAGATATTCAGCTACTGTGAATACATTTTGACATGTCATTAGTTTGTTTTTCCATTTCTTAAAAAAAAACAAACCCCCTTTTACCCTAGAAAGACGTATGTATGTATATAACAAATTTAGTTTACTCCATTAAATTAAAATAATAATTAAATTTGGGCGTAGAATGAATGGGTTCTAAATCCGTTTATTTTTAAAATCGATTTTTTAAGAATTCCATTATGATTTTTTAAAGCGCACATTTTACCCTAATAACGAGATTCTTAAGTCGATCATTTAAAAAAATACAGAAAATGAAAAGAATCTATGATGTTGAAAATCATTAAATAGTCAATTTCACCAAGAGTTATTTTAATACTCAATACACGAATTAGGATAAAAAATATGTATGTAATAATAATTACAATACATTTAAAATGAAAATGTTCTCTTATGGTGCAATGGATTTGTATTGTTATAATGTAAGTAATACAATAAAAAGATTCTATGTCTTATGAATTTCTGAAAAGTAGACTGTAACGATTCTATCTGATAAAACTTTTGCATTATAAATAGATATGGATAAATTTTAGTTTTTGATTTTTAGTTAAGCCTGTAAGTTATTTAGGTAGATTATTGTTTGACAATTATTCTTTATTACAACTTATAGGATTTTTACAAAATAAATTTTAAGAAAAACTCAATATCGCTATTTAAGATTTTTAAATAGCTCTCCTGGATAATTTCTAAATACTATGATAGAACCCTTTCATTCCAAGCTAGCGTAATATCCACTTGATCAAAAATAATACCGATTAATTGTATTATATTTGGAAATAATAGATCATATTGTTATTAGGAATTTTTAAATATCTATACTATCATTATTAAAGTAAATTGTTTAAATAAATTACATACCTAATAAAAATAAATCTTTTTAAGAAAAAGATAATAATAATAGTTTTTAATGCAACTACAAGTAAAATTAATGTAGAATAAAAACGTCTATTATAATATACTACTTACTAGAAATATACTAATCATATGGCAATAAATTAGTTTATGTAAATATTTGATATTTCAAAAGAAATAATAAATACAAAATGCTAATACGACTTAATAACCAAAGCGGGATAGGGTCGAATAACTAAGTAAACTCTTAAGCAATAAATAACCTTAAGCTCGAAAATGTATTATTATTGTAGGAAAATGGTAAATACAATTTAGTCTATTTTTTTAAATTGTCTGTAAATAAAATTAAAAAAATAATCGTTTTTAAATGAAAGGTAATTTACTGAAAATAAGAACAAATTACCCGATGAATGTAGTTCTCTTGAGATCCAATTTTAGGCGGATTTCGGTATACTTGTACTAAAGCACGTTTAAACTTCTCTATAATATTCCTGTTTATTTAAATGAAATTGAATAAACCATACAGTTTTTTAAAGTTGTAATTTAGAATTGAAATGAATTGTATATGCGAAAAAAGATAAAATACTAGCATTAATAAAAATATTCAGAATATTCCGTAAATCATTAATGATAATTTAAATTATTAACTATTACTGAATAGTTTTTACCTCTTACTCTTACGATATTCTACGTAAACAATATAAAAATAAATATACATATAAAAATATTATATCAATATAAAATGTTATTTTATACATTAAAATGGTTAATGACACCATTCAACCAATAAATTAATAATCAATTATTAATCATAAACAATTTAGTTTCAAATTAGTTAAAATATATTTCCATCATTTATTATCTTTAATATATATTTTTAATTTTTAAACAAAACACCTCAATATCAATATCAATATTGGTTGAAAATTTGTATATTTAGAAAAAAATTATGTAGATATAAATTTTAAAAAAAAACGGCAAAGTAGATTCTGGGCGTTCCTTCTTCATACTTTCGGTTCTCAGAGAAATTAGTGGTTTATTATACTTAAGATTTGAATGCATTTGAATTACATTTCATTCGAAAATACCATTCTTAGCGAAACTCTAATGTCAGATATATATACTGCTTATCTATTACATTTTTAGATAAATTTCAAACTTCTATATTTAGATAAACAATCAATCAATTAGTTTCGAGTTTTTACCACGCTTGTAGACTACCTATGAGAATACTCAAAAAACATTTTTGACAATCCTTCATCCAAAATTGCATTAGTTATAATAAAATACATAAATAAATAAAGAAAGTACTTAGTCAATTTAATTTTTAATCGAAAACATACCCTACTTGTGGTAATCGGACCATTATTTCTACTCGAAAAGTATTTTGAGGCATAAAAAAAAAACTTATTCGTAAAACCAATAAATTTCTCACTTCGCTGTGTAAAGTACCCTCTGACCTCCATAATATTATTTTCGATTTCTATTAAATAAATAATATTTGTAACTTTTATTTCATAGTTACTTATTCATTATTATTTTATTGTAATTTTATCATTCATCCAATTATATAATTTACTACAATCTACCTATAGTTTTCTTTACTCCAAAAATTATATACAAAATGATATTTAAATCAAAATTGTTTACAAATAATGTTTTAGTTTATTAGGTATATAAACAAGATAATATATTTAAAATAATAATAATTTCATCAATAAATAAGATATTAATAAATGGTAATAATATAAATTAAATGAATCCTATTTCATAAATAAATATATCGCAATCTAATAAAAATAAAAATTAATGACTGAGAAATGAACAGTACGGAGATAGTTTTTTATGTGAATTAGAAAACTTGTTTCATAATACATTTATACTGTTCGTATTCTAGTAAAGTACAAGTAAAGTATAATTAACTGAGTCAGGAAGAATTCTAATATAAATATTATTAATATGAACAAAATCAATACCTATTCAATAACCAGAATGATGTTATATTATTTTTATAATAATGTAAAAATATTTTAAATTAAATTCTATCGTAGAATCTGTGTACGAACATTTTTGCATACATCCATTTACATTATTTTTTTCGATGAAACTAATAAAACAGTATTATACAAATGTATCATTGAAGTAAATTTAAATTCTTAGAAATTTGATTTATAACATTAAAAAAAGTAGATACTTATAAATATGTTCTAATAACTTGTAATGATCTAGTACAAAGAGGCTAGGAGTTATACCTATTTTCATCAATAACGTCAAATAACGCTGTATTTTTAAATAAAATTGTATGATAATAATTAACGTTACGTCAATGAAATAATGTCACTATGAACACAAAAATTTAATTAAACTCAAACGAATAACTTAAATAAAATATGAGTTAAACAATTAAATATAATAAATACTACTATACTATGTTGAATAATATATATAATTACAAATCTTAGTAATAATTGTTCATCATTCATTTTAATGTTCAATATTCAGTTTAATTTATTTTCTTGTTGACTTACATAATTCGATCAACAGGAATTTTTCATACCAACTAATTAAACAAAAACATCAACGACTTTCAAATACACAAAAATCATAATATGAAATTACAGTATTTATTATTATGTAATATTGTAAAATTCAAGATGTTCAATGTATTAACACAAGTAGATTAAACAAAAATCAAACAATACGTACAACTTATTTTTCTAATTATTAATTTTGAAATTTACTCAAATATATCGTTACATAAATTAAATAAGACTGAGTCGTATATCATAGTAAAATTAATTTAATATGATGTAACTATTTTCAAAAGTTAATATTTTTTCGCTTAAGATTTCATAGTGTAGGTATAAAAATATATATATTATTAGACATACGTATAACACGATTAGGGTATGTTCAAACACGGACGGTAACTACCATTAATCTTTTTTTATCTACAAAGATATGACACGAAACCAACGAGTCTCGGTGGAGTTGTATAGAGATTACGTAGACATACATTACGTCTTACTGACAACCAACGATCTTCATCGTTTTTTTTAAATAAATGTTAAACGTGCATTTCTGGACCTTTGTGACCAACGTATGGTATGGTATGTATGAAATGCAAATAAATTTGATATATCCTTCAAAAAAAAATAAATATAAATATGAACATATTGTAAGTTACTATAATCTTACGTATATTTTTTTTTAATAACTAAACTATAAATTTAGAAGAAAAAAACAATTTTCTTAGAAAAGGTATTTAAAAATCAATTTTAGATAAAAAGTTTAGACAAATTATAGGTAAATCCATTTTGTAGTGTATATTACATATACTATATATATCTATGCCTACTCAATGTTTCAGAACCATTTTCCATAATGGCCCCTTTCTAATAGATTATCATGCTGTTGTATTATATTAGTAGTCTGCGCATATAATTATATGATTGCTTTGAACCTATATAAACAAATAATAACGTAGGTATACCCATAAATCCATAATATTTAATATTGTTGGACGAAATGTTAAATTTGTTATAGAATAATATACCGTTATCATTTATCAAGACACGATTTGTTTAATATTGTGTATATGTTTTGTTCTTTTTGAGCTTGTTTGTTATTGGCCGAACATAACTCTGTAAGGGCGGAGTAACCTATGTCAATGGTGATGGTAATAACAGAAAAAGAACAGAAAAAAAGGGTAGAGATCATCTATTCTGATGGGTGAAAAAGATGACAACAGACAGTCACAATAAGTATCGTATATAATCGTTTATTGTCCGGTCGCAATCGCAAAATAACGACGAGTGTTCCGTATAGATGTGTAATAATAATATGAATGAAATGTGTTTTTGAGTTATAATAACCTAAATAATTTCGGAAAAATATGTGTGTCGATAATATGTTAAAATATGTCATATGATTTTTTTTAAACTAATAACACAATTTAGCTGTGCTGTGTTAATGAATTAGCTGCCTAGAGTAAATTTTTAAATGCAACCCTTTTATACTTTTCTATCCAATAAAATAACCAATTAGTTCCGCATCAATTTTCCACAAAGCGGGATCTTGTGATGAACAAATATAAATACTATTAGAGACGATATTATTGTAAGATTTAAAAGTATCGGCATCATTGGAGCAAATATTTATTTTACAGAAGCTGCAGTAGAAAGAATTTGTACATTTGTACCCGAATGGGGTTTCTAGGAAATTTTAATAGGTCATGATTTAATAAATACTAATAATCAGTTATTGAGACTTTAATGACATAAATTGTTAGCTTGGAGTTTTATATAAATTAAAAACACTATGTAGTATATGCATATAATATGTAGATTTATCGTTTATATCATAAAATGGAGTTATAACGTTAGGGAATTTTTCTTTAATGTTTTAATTTTATAATAATAGGAGTCATAAATTTTAATTTTGCAATACTAAATTAGTATTACGAATTTATTATTTATCTTTTACATTAATATAAATAAGTAATAAGTATTTCTTAAAATAAATGTAAATTAATATAAAACAACCTTTTTTCGCTGATATAAATTTACCGACCGGGGCGATAATTTATCTTCCCTCCCCCCTTAACACGGTCCTGACAATTAGTTGTTAACTTATATCTAACAACTAATAAGTAAGCAAGGAGTGTAGAGGATCAATTTAAATTAAATTTAAATTCTGAGCAAAGCGAGAGATGTATTGGTTTTACAAAGATATTTTTTTTTATGTCTGAAAACATTAGGGTATCAATAATGGTTCGATTACCACGAATAGGGAATATTTTCAAAAGTAAATTTCATTTAGTTGATACTTTATTTAGCTTATTTTTCAAATTTCTCAAAAGTTTTTCGTAAGGTGAAGAAAAACTATCAAAAATAACGGAAAAAGGCAAAATTACGATTTCCGTTAATTTGATTTTAAATATTTTGTGATAACTAATTCTGTTTTAATCGTAGGGACTTGAAATTTTTTTGAATAATCTCATAGGTAATTTACGCACGTGGTAAAATTTTGAAACAGATTATCGGTATAATTTATTGTATATCGAACTGAGTTTCGCTCAGAATTTTTTTCGAATTTAATAATATCATTGCATTCAACCAATAATTTCTTCAAGGACCAAAAGGACGAAGGAGGAACGTCTAGAATCGACCTTCCTGCTTTTTTATTTAACATATGCAAAATTCGCTTATAATTTTTAAACTAATTAATCAGAAAAACTAAATATTATCGTATAACTAATCTAATTGTATTTTTAATACAATTAAAAGATCGTATTAATATAGATTAGTATTATTTCTCTTTTAATTAATCCCTATGAACATTTAATCAAGTAATATTAAATTAAAATTTAATTTAATTCAGACATAGGGAAATCTATTAATAATAAATATACCATTCGTATCTTGGGTAGTCATTTTAAATAGAGCTAAATTATCAATATCCATTCCTTATGTTCAAGAAAATTATAATAGTATTAATAATATTATACACCAAACATTATTGTTTAAAATTCATGAGATGAATAACTTTATTATGAAATTTAATTACGTATGTTATGTGCATATTGTTGATAATATCATAAATAAAATACTATATAATAGTATTTATAATCAATGGTAATATGTATTTAGTCAATAAAATCAGCCAAATAGATAAAAATAACATCGGTTGATTCATGACCGATCTTAAATATTAAACTTGTTATTGATTTGTTGATTATGTAATTCGAATTATTAACAATACCAGACATGTAGGTGCCGTCGCATGAATATTCTATTATGCAAAAATAATCGATGTGACGATATGTTCAAAAGCAGAAAAGGAGGTTGTGGAAGTGGAGAATCCATATAACCACGCTTGGGAACAAACTAAAAAATAATGTACCAAAAGTTCTGGACACAAGAGATATAACGTAATGTTACCACATCCATGTTTGTTTTATGTAGGTACCTATCAAATTACTTGTGTCTAGAATATTTCTATGTATATGTTTTTGCGATTTTTTTTCTTTTTCATTTTATGAGGTTTGGCATAACGCGTCTAATGGTTTGCATAAAATTATGTAAACAATATGGAACAACCAAAAAAAATGTAAATTATATACATTATAATAATTTGTGCTGATTTAGGCTGTTAGATTGTTAAATTGGGAGTATTGTGCATTTCTAGCTTTTCTTTAATTGTTCTAAAAAAGTTGATCAATATTCTTTAAATATAATTATGGATTATTGGAATATTGCAGTGTGTATTATTTAAAATAATACATAACAATCATGTATAGAACTTTCGTATAAATTACTTATTATCTTCGATTCGACCAATAAATATAATGTATTTTATATTAAAATAATTTTTACAATCTTGGTTACTATACTGAAATAATGAACACCAAATAAGTTAACAATTCAAAAACACTTTAAATTTATAATATACATATAATAATATTTATAAAATATATGATAACAACTCATACAAGGGGACGAGCCGACTGCTATTTAGGTATATTTGGTATTCTTGCCTTCATGTGGTATTTGTATTTTAAATTTTAATATCTATTTAGCCAATTTGTGATTTTATTATAAGTTGACATTTTTAGTTAAATCAAATGAATATAAAATGTATTCTATTTGAGACTATAACAAATACTGCATTATAAAGAAGCGGTAGATCATTATTATTTTATCTGAATAATTTTAATCAGCATATTATTTTATATGTGTGAATTATATTTTGTCAGAGGATCGAAGTGAATTATCTAAGCAAGAATATATTTTCAAACAGTTATTTTTTGTGATCTTATAAAAATGATTAAAAAAAAAAAAACATTAGTTAGGTTGGATTAGTCGAATTTATATCATCTAGGATGCATTTTTTTTTTTTTTTGCTCTTATACTAATGTAATGGATATCACTAAATATATATATATATATCTAAATTTCAACCAAAATAGGCTAAATTAATTAAAATTTATTGTTTATATTTGTAATTTATTAATAAAATACTTCTTTAAATTTTTTTATAGTATTAATAATACTCATAAAATATATTATAATCATATATAATATTATAATTTATCCAACTCTAAATTGTATACCTACACATTGTATCGTTTTACGGACTAATTTATATAATCAAAATAACATCTCAGAAAATCGTTATTATATTAAACAGATATTTGTAGGCAGGGGTTAAAGTGGGGGGGTCGCAAGGGGACTCAGTCCCCCTACCTCTTCTAATGGTTGTTTGAAAACGTCCCCTTTAACAAATTACACGTTACAAAACGTTCTGGAGACATAAAATTATATATGGAACGCTTAAAACTATATGGAGACATTAGTCCCCCCTGGAATTTTTTCCCACTTTAAGCCCTTTTGTAGGTGGTTTGATTTTTTTTTTTTTCGTAGCCTTCTAAAACCTATATGAAAAATTTACTAATGTTCGTCATAATGAACAACATTTTATAGTTATGTGTACAAAGTCACGTTGTCAAGTACTTAGCGCCATCTTCAACATATTTATACAACATACTCGTATATATTATTTTATGACTAATATTAACTTATATTTAGGCCCTAAGGGTAAATGCCTAAATTTATTAGAATATTTATTAATAGCAAAAATAGTCTATAATATTGTATCACGTGTTATTGTCATATACCTACTTATAAGTGTATATAGTGTATAGTACTTATAATACGAATAAATGTATAATAAAATATATAAAGCAATTTATACGATTGTATAACTGATGACATGTACCGAAAGGACGACACAATATTTTGTTGTCACGCCAATATCATTTCTTCGATTGTGCGAAATAATAATAATTTATTTTCTGAAAAAAAAAAAACTAAATCCATCTGTTCCCTTGTCCGTGGCGGTTTTCGCCCGACCGCACAAACGTGTTGTAAAGTCATTTCGATCTTTTTATAGAGCCGATGAATGGGCCTCCAATTGAACAGACGCCGCGTTCACATTTTTCAATGGAATGGCACTAGCTATCTCGAATGACAGGACGGCGGGTGGTACCTATATTTTATAAGTATTATTATTATTACTACGAGTATGTTTTACATATACGAATTTACAAGTCTGTCGGATTTTTCTCCACTTGGATAATCTAATCACAGAAAATTTCATTCCTCATCATATTATATAATCAACCCTAAAAATTAAAATATGTATGAATAATGAAATTGATTAAACAATTTTTTTTAGAAAATTACCATATTGAAATTTATTGATTTTAGCAAACATCATAACAAAAATATATCTATTTTATTTCCTAAGTTTTAATAATATCATTAATATTTAATTGAATTCCTTCGAGTTATTTATAAGATTCCTAAATTAGTTGAAAATATTTTATTTACATTAAAAAAAATATTATTGTTTATAACGAATATTGTGTATTAGAAATTGAATATTTTATTATCGCCAATTGATAATATATCAAATATCAATGTAAATTTATGTTTAATTTTTCTCGTTATTTTGATAAATTGTACTCAAACTTTACTCCAGTTCAGTTTCGATCAGAAGTAACATTTTAATTTTTACTACCTAAGGAAAATATTACATTTGTTACGTTTGAACAACAATGATTATTTGATTTTTCCATGGCTGACCAAATATTCATATTGTTTTTCTGCAATTGCAATATTGTTCATATTTTAACAATTTAGATATAATTCAAATGTAGACGTCTATCAAACATTAGCTTGGTGACTCATTTTTGACTAAACATGCAGAGGTATCTCTCCGTGTATACCGTATAAAATAAACTATAGGATACGAGTTCAATTTACCTGTAAGTTCAATTAAATTCGTTAGTTTTTATTATATTACGTAATACAAATATATCAGTTGAAAACGTGAAATCTTTTATATGTACTTTAAATGAATATAAAAGAAATAGTCAATATTGTGCACGTATTCATGTCAACTGTAGGAAGAAAAAATTGACGGTATCATTAGTGTCCCTATTCGTATTTCATTCATATATATTACCATGCGATACTTACCATAATTCATCTATACAATTTTCTTTAAATTTCAGTTTGGACCACAATATTATATATCGTCTTGCTAAATCACATGACATATGAATACTTACAAAAGTCTTCTATTGAATCGATAGTCAAAGGACTATAATATTCTATAATAGTAATAGATTTACCTAGTAGTTATAAATGGGTATAGGAATTTGCTAGGTTAGTACCTACTTTCCTTAGTTGTTTGTAAATTATATTGATGAAAACTGGACTTATGTCTTTATGTGAAAGTCAAACGATTTTATTTGCTTTTCAATGTGATTTATCCATTTATGTGTTTTCTAATCCCATCTTATTTCTTATATCGTATACTGTAATACAAATAGATTTCTATAAAAAAATAACGTTTTATAATAAATTTGTTGAAAAACAAATAATTAAACAAATAAATATTATTAATGTACTAACGATAAAATATTTTATTTAGTTTGTTTTAAATAACGCAGAGTAAAAATATTAAAACTAATATTTCATTTTTGATAAACTGTAGAGTCACGATGAGAAATTAATTTAAATAACTTATACAATTATATACCCAAGAGCAATTGAAATACATGTTTGAATTTATATGCAAATAAAATATTATAATATAATAAAGTTATCGTGTAAACTTTAAATATATAAATAATATTTTAAATTATTTATCATGTCTTAATTATTGTCTCATACTTATTATATTTCACAATTTAGTTTGATTTCAATTATGATTTATGTTAATAATTCATTAAAAATAGTTTTTATTTTACCTATTTTGCGAATTGTTTAAATAATATTTATATCTTTTCTAAGAAATTTATCAATTTTTACATATTTTGATGAATCTAATGGAAATGTTACTTTTTATTAATATAAACTATACAAATCGTAATCATATGCATAGATACTAAATTAAAAAGTGTAATAAATATAATAAAATACATGTAATATGTAATAATTATTTTAACGTCATTTAGTTTCGTAATCCCATGATATAACAGAATGCGACGTACAGAAAAAGTCACGGTAATTCTCACTACAAATATTGACAAAACTATGAACTCAAAGAGTGAAGACTGTTTTTTTGACGAACACTATTTTCATGTTGTTTGCACAAAATAATGGATAAACAATAACGTTTGAACATCATATTATCTACGTGATGTTTGTACCAAATAGGAAGCCTACTGTTAATATGATAAGTGTTTTGAATTTTGTTCTCCCCTTAGTATTACTTAGTATTATTATTTATTCAAGTTTCGATTATTGTACTTAGGTCAATGAATTTTTCAAACGAAATAAATGACGAAAATCGTAAAAATAAATATATAATAGTATGGATATATATTTATAAACTTTAAGTCAATATATACATTTAATTTATTTCACTATAAGTGAAGATATAATAATATATTATACATAAACATGCTGAAACACACCAACTATATTACAATAATATTATATTATAATTAAATATTTATTGAAATGATATAACATACGAATTTAAATTTACTTTTGTGATTAATTTTAATTGTCTCATAAACTATATTTGTATACATGACGTATTTAACATGCATAATATGAATATCATTGTTAAATTTTGACAGAATATGCAAAATAACTAATTAGAATTTCGAGTCGTGTGTTTAAGTTCACAAACTGAATATCTACCTAGTTTAAAGATGACCCGTATCAGACCACCGGAGTAGAGAGATACGTATGCAAATTTGTTTGCAAGATGAAAATCAATAAGAACCTTTAGAAATCGTCAATTTAACAAGGTTGAACAACCATACAAACACACACACACACACACATACACACATCAGTATACATGTATTTATCTCGATTTACAGTTCACTAGTTACCTCATGAATGAACGAGCTAAGTATATTCTTTAGGTTCTTAACAAGTCAAAATACAATAAAAAAAATAATAATAATAATATCGTATTATAATTTCAACCGAATTCGATGGCAATTTTTCTGAATGATTAATGTCGTTGATGGATTGAGCATTGGATCCGCCCACTCCGCCCCACAGCTGCTCGGCTACATTACCACAATCTTGTTAACGACAATCATTAACACGGTCCAATGATTTTTTTGTCAATTTTTATTTTTTTCACGTTACTATCTCATTGTATGTATAAGTGATATTGTCATGCACACCCTCAATGAGGATAACACGTGAGTGTGCAGGGACAACCGTTGGCACGCACTCGAGAGAAATCATTATAATACTATCTATAATTCTTACAATAATGGTTACAAATGCATCGATCTTAAAAGTACTTAAATACTTATGGTATTTCTTTTATTAGGAGAAAATAAAATATTACTATGCCTTCACCTACCTACTATTTTACAAAATATTTGTTGAACCCTAAGTATTTAAATGAATCAGTGATGCATATAAGTATTCGACTAATGACAGCTGTCGAATGCAAGGAAAATTTTTAAATCACTTTTATTACATCCATAAAATTGTTATTTATTTAAATAATTTAACATATCATTTTTTAAGTTATACATTATCAATCATGCTTCCTATACTTAAATTCAATATATCTTCTAATGCATCATAATAAATTTATATTGTATTAATTTACGTCTATATAAAAATATATTTAAATATTATAATTTACAACCGACAATTATCCAAAAAAAATACTTTCATAATTAATAAACGTTACGTAAAATGAAATATAAAATTGTTTATAATAAAACATTTAAAATATATATTATTGTATAAAGGGTATTATTCTGTCTAAGAGAAATCACTCTGGGTGACAATAAAACAATATATTGTTGGGAAAAGCCAACATGAAGGTCAAGGCCAAATGATAAATCGAAATATCTATTGTTATATCTTATATTATTGATGTTCAATAAAGTAATAATACTAGTTTACCACCATTATTCTTAATTTTAACCATTATTGAAGATATTATTTTATGGTTTTATACTATGAAATTCGCATTATTATATTGAATTTGGACATTTTTAAATGTTTTTATACATAAAGTACTTAAGAACAAAAATTTAATCATTTATGATTTATAATAAGTATTATATTATATTTATTTTAAAATGAAAATTGCCAAATATAATGTGTTCATGTATCAATATATGTAACACTATTTTAATATTTTTACCTATCAGGCTATCCATATGATCATATACTTACCTAGTAATAAAATAATACAGTACATAGTATGATCACAATAATTGGAAACACTTAATAACTTTATAAAGACTCGTTATATTTGAACGGGGTTTTTTTAGATATAAGATATAGACACTTAATTTTTCACTTGTTTACATAACTAGAATAATTTTAAATCAATTAATTTTGCGCATGCACACAATAACTTTTATTTTATTTAATAGAAATTTACCATTTTGATCGCGAATTTATTTTATTTTTCTCATCATTTTTTTTTGTGAAATAAATTTTATAATATAAAATTGACTCAGTTAGAGCTATTTGATTATTTGATATTTTGAATTGTATTGGATTATTTTTATATTCAAATTCTTCTTACTCGGCCAATTTTTAACTAATGATATCAACTGTAGACTATACAATAGTATGTAAAATAAAATAAAAATATAAACTGTTAACTAAATGTAGTGTTATTGGTAATATTTCTTTTTTAGAAATATAAATTAAATTAATTACTCTATAAGGTATCATCTTTATTGATATTATACCACAAAACGATAAATATTCCGATGAAAAATAACTGTGTGGTATTTTTTTTTATTTTTTTTTTTTTTGTGTTAAAAATCGCGAATTGTTCATGTTAGACAGCGCATTAAGTAGGTACCCCGGTGCGAGTAATGTACGGAAAAAAATAAATAAATAAAAACGGACCAAAGGGGCGGACAGATAGTGAAAAAAAATCGAATTATTATGAATTATTATTTTTTATTCTTAACACCAAGCACGTGCAAACGCAATAGGGGATACTAATATATAGTATTTTTATTATTATTATTTTTTTATCAATAATAATAGAAAAAATACCGATTATATTATTTTATTTTGTAATATTACACAATGAGGTGAGCGTTCATCAGCAGTTAAAAATTATAATACTCTCTATACGGTGTGTGTATTTCTTCTTCTTCTTCGTCGCGGACAAAAACGACCATCGGCAATGATACGGTTGGTACCTATATTATTATTATTTTCGTTGTTATTGTCCGATGCCGACGATCGGTATGCCAGCAGTAGCTAGTCGGAGTATAATATCCGTGAAATGACATGTCCCCGGTCTGTCTCAGCCCACTTATAGATCGTTATTTGTACGCGTCGGAAAACGACATCGTCGTCGTCGGTCCCTTTCAATATTCATACTGCTTAGGGTGCGGAGGCGGGGTAGTCGGTAGTCGATGTGCAAATAAATCCCGCAGCACACACACACACACACACACAAACACACACACATACACACGAATACGTCGTATAACATAATATAATATAATAAACGAATATTTCGAGATTTTTCACATTATTCGATCCAGACAGATGTCGTGGATCGCGCGCGCGTTCGGGCTTCCACACACCGACGACAACACAGCTAATGATCGAGCTCGAAGAATGGGTAATAATTTGTAAGACACTTTAGACGTCTATTGTCCGGGTGAAGTCAAACACGGCGATTTACGTCGGCAATAATATCATCGAAACTATTATATTGTATTATTATAATAAGTGCAACGAATAACGCGTGCAATAAAAGAAATAAATAAATGCCGGCGTCGGTGGCGAATACTTCTTTTGCCCGTCCTCCAGAGCACCGTCTGCACAGTGTGACTTATTGCGCGGAAAATAATAATAATAATAATAATAATAATAGTATGTTCTCCTCCGTGGACATTACTTTGCCTTTTCACTCTTAAGTCTCGCGCGATGAATGAACGCGAAAACAACAATGTACGACCGATAAGAATAACGTTACAACGACAGTGATAATAGTAATAATAATTGTATAATTTTTCGGTTTTCGTACAAAAACGGTGCCGGTGCTTCTCGAAATACACGGCCACAATACCCACTCACGATTCGCGGCGATCCGTTAACATATTATTATTAAATTTTGTGCTCGACACGATACCGATAATGCCGACAAAACACGGTCACGATCCATATATTTCTTTGATCGTCCGTGTGTACGGATTCGTATTTATCGTGACTGCGGTCCACGCGACAATCGCTCCAGACTCACCGTCGCCGTCGATTTTCGGAGTTATCTACCTGCCTAATCTAAAATCTTCCAATCTCTTGTTTTGTTTTGTTTATTTTATTTTAGTGTACTTTATACTATTAAAATGCAATTTTATTTTAAATTAATATTATAAAATTTAATTGCTCAGTAAATGTGAATAACATATAATCGCATTTTTTTCCCAATTAATATTTTAATGAATAATGAAAAAATGATACGTTGTACTTTAGATACTTTGTACTTACAGATTTAAAGAAAACAGCCACTTTTTGGTTAACCATCTGAATTGTTTAAAAATCGTTAAAACCTGAAATTTTAAGCATAATAAATGAATAAATTATCCAAATATTCACAAAAGCACTCTAAAGAATTTTCAAAATTATAAATATATATATCTATAGGCATAGGAATCATTTATTAATATTAATTAATAAACTAGAAAAAAATTTGTTTTTCGTAGCTGTGTTCATATGATTATATGATTAATATATATTATATAACAATATTAATCGGAAATAATAAAATCAAAACTAGTATAGGTATCGACATATTTGTTTTCTTTAATTTATCGAACATTTTTTATTCGTTTGTAAATTTACCAAATTAACATTTTGTTATAAGACACTTTATTAAAAATATATTATACAATATATTGCTCTAAAAGATGAAATAAGATTTATATTAATGAGAATTAGCAAATTGCAAAATTAATTCTAAAAAAGATAATATACGAAAATATGCGCTAAAAATTGTTGTAATTTTGTATGTCATTATTATGAAATATTATAATGAACTTAGTACATCGCACAATCGATCAAAAAAAAAATCCAATGCTTAATAATTATACGAACATAAACACATTATTATTATTATAATCATACAAAAATCGCACATTTTAGTATTTTACTAATAACACTATTTTTTACTTTATGGTATAATATAAAGATGCACCTTTATTATGATTTCAAATTATTATAGTTTACCTATTTTAAACGCGTTACAAAAGTTTACTACGTGTACATGCAATATACATTGGACATATTTGGATACTATTATTTTGTATGTATAATTACATTTTATATGTTTTGATTAATTTTGTTTTTAAATTATTAACAAATAACAGTTGTTTTATTTATTGTGTTAATTAGCTTTTAATTGTGTTTAAATAGGCTTATGATTATTCATATTGCCATTTTGAATGTTTTAAAGAAACTTTAAAATTTTAGCTTAAAATATAATATTAGGTGTAAAGTTAACATATAATGCTGGCAATAACATACAATGTTATTTTGGCAAATTAATCAACCAATTTTTGATAAATATTTAATTGTTCTTGTATACAAGCATGGTTTTAAATAATTTTACAAGGAAAATAAACTTAAAAAACGTTGTCACATAGGAAAACATACATTTGATTGATTTTACTATGTAGTCACTAAGTAGTCAATATTATAAAATAATGACACGGTAATATACCATCTTATTCTGAGGATTCACCATAGCTAACGAGTTATTGTGTAATATGGTTAACGCTAATACATCATGCGTTATATTATAATATGGTATATACTTATCGTTAAATTCAACAATCTTACTTCTTTGACTTATATATTTATATTACTATTCACTATTATTGAATAATATCAAGTATAATATTAATAATATTTTTTGATAATAATATTTTCAAATTATTAGAGTCCGGATATCATTTTTAATTATTTGTTATTTTATAATTAATACTATAAGTATTTATAATCAATGTTAAGTATGTGTATTATTATCATATATAATTGTGTAGTCTTGTGAGGATTGTATTTAATAAAATTTATGAAAAATTATATGTCATTAATATCTTATTTTTAATAACTTAAGCTACCTTAAATAAGTTAACCTACATATTTTTTTCAGATTGTAAGCATAATATATAAATTATTATTAAATAGTTTAAAACATATAATGTAGGTACTCCCTATATCAATCTTTATTAATTTCAATAATTAAATTGTATATTCTCTATAAAATAATAATCTTTTTTTAATTAAAATTGTATTCAAGTTATAACTCAATAAAGCTATAAATATAATTCAATTTTTATTTATTAATACATTTACTAAAATTGTTTAATTAAAAATTATACGATAGATACCTAATAACTAAATGAATTAAGATAGTCTAAGTTTGTGAATATATTATAAATATTATTATAGATTATATAATAGTATTAATTGTAACTGTTTAATATTTATTATGGGCAGTTATTTATACTTATATGAAATTCATTAAAATTAAATTAGTTTTTGTATTTTAAATTTAATTAATACATGGTTTATATAAAATATTAATAGCATGGTGTGATTACGTGAAGCCAAATCTCATCTAGGTAACCACGAAGGATACATTTCTATTCAGGAATCCTCCAAGGTATTTTAATGGATGTATATTTCTAATTAAAATAACTATATTTGATGTACGTAATTATATAAAATAATATAAATTAAACATTAAATAACAAATATAGGATCTACATTAATATTCTAATAATTAGTTCATTAGCTAATTGGTTATTAAATTAAACATCTCTATTGTGTTGGCTTTTAAAAATTTAATTGTATAAGTCAGATTATACTAAATTGTCGCAATAAAATTAATTATCTATTGTTATTAAATAGTATTATGACATACACTTACGTAATATATATATATATATGTATACATTTATTATTAACTTATTTAACCTAACCTAACCTAATCAAAGTAAAATTTTGTTCTATCATAAAACAATAGTTAATATGCATGTAAACAATAATACGTAATATCTACCAGATTCTAATAAAATTGCTCTAATTAAATTCAATCAAATAAAATGCACATAAATGTAATATAATCGAAGAGGTATGATAATAAATTCGCATATGTTATAATAATATTATATATTACAATCGATGTTAATTTAAAAGAAAATATGGAATATATAAATCTAAAATATTTACGTATTATTCGCACCATATTAATATCGTATAGCTATTATTGTAAAATATATACAGTTTGCCATTGATATCTTACTAGTGTGTCGTGTGTGACAAACAAAAGAACTGATATCGTATTAACAATAACGTATATAATGCCATTATAATAGCACCCGGGGGAGTATAATAGGCCGATATCCGATTAACAGTGCGCCTTGCTTTTGTGCTAAATGGCGGATTTGTGTCAAATTCCCAAAAACCGCCCAATATATACGTTTAGATTATTATTTTTTGGTTGTTGTTGGAGGGCGAAATGTCCAAAAATGGTATTAGCACTATACTTCTACAGAGAGGTTGTCAATTTTTTTTTTCAAACAGAACAAAGGTTCGATTAGCCTATGTCTATATTGAAGTATAATATATTTAATGCGAATAAGGGACATTACAAAAAATAATGAATGAAACTAGGTTTATTGCAAAAGAATAAAATAAAACGTTAGAATTTATAAAACCATTACTCTTTTTAATATTCACCATAACGAACTATTTTTATACTATCAAATTGTATACATTATATGCATAGATCTTTCAAAAAAATACATTTTATATCTTTAAGTCATTTATTTTAATACCTACCTTGTTAAGAGTTTACAATATTTATTATTTGTATATATAAAAAGTATATTTTAATTTAGATATTAAAAATTGCAAATTTATAATATATTTTAGCTATTATTTTATTTGTAATAAATAATATTATATTATAATATAATGTGAGATACCTATAATTTTATATTAATTTTAAGATACGTACTTATATATATATATACGTTTATGTATATTTATATTAGGTAATACTTATATTTATATCTAGTACCTCGATACGACGATATAATATAATTACAAAAATTATTGAGTATATCGATTTTGTTTTGTCTGTTGGAATATATAATGTTCTAAACTATACTATATAATTACAATTCCTAACAATTATTTACAACACCCTGCAGAGACCACAAATAAAATACAAATATTTATAAAAACGAAAATATTGTTGTGCTTAATGTATCAACTAATAATTATTAGGTCTTATGTATTTATTTGTAAAAAATAAAATATTATCCACTATAAAGACTTTTATATAATACAATTTTTATAGTTAAATACTATTGAATTTGGGAATACATGTTTTATTAATTATATAAATATATAGCTTATAAATTATAATGCTATTTAACAGAATCATGTTGGTACAATAATTTATTGGACCTATGGAGAACGATACGAAGAATTGTTATTTATTGTTTATAATATAATCACTACCTACCCAATAGCCTTATAATTTAACGTAAACACGAAGAGGATAATAATATTATATTGTACCTACTACAGGGGATATAAAAATGTATTTATTTTCAAAAAAGAAATATTACTCTATCATATAATATTTAAACTTAAAAAAGAGTTATATATACCAACATACCTAGGTACTAATAAACTTTATAATAATTCAACTACAATCTATTAATACATTGTAATAGTAAAATAAAAAATAAAAAAGAAGAAAATTAATCACAAATTTATTTAAAACATTTATAATCAATTATTCCTAATTTATTTTTAATAATTAATTTGACTTCTATAGAATATTATACAAGAAAGTACTATTTAAATTTTAAATTGGTTGTATCTTGTATACAAATGTATACATTAAAGATTGTTTTTATTTTTTCATTTCAAGAGATCTTCGTGTTTTACTCTACGTACTTATAATAAAATAAAGTCCATAATACCCAATAGTATAGTAATAGCGAATAGGTAAGGTATATTATAATTTATACTAATATCAGAAATTCAAAAGCAGACATAATGCAAAAAAATAAAAGCTTTTAAAATTTAGTATTATATTAAATATGATGCTATATATAAATCTATATTATTGCATCTAAAGTATTATTTTTCTACCTTACCACTTAACTCTATGGGGTCAGCTATCACCTTAACATAGATTTTTAACACCTACATCTTGTTCACTGTTTACTCACACCAATTATCTTCATATCACTCTCAATTACATCTATTCACCTCTTCATTGGTCTTTCTCTCCCCCCTTTCTTTCTATATTAATTTACATAATAACTCCTACTGCCTTCGAATTATCTCTCCTCATTCCATGACCAAACAATTTCGGCCTATACTCTTTCATTTTCCCTACGATAGATGCAACTCCTACACTTCTCATTATAAACCTATTAATTTCTTATTTTATTTGCTCTAATTACTCCACACATCCTTCTAAGCATTCTCATCTCTCCTACACTTTTCCTCTGTTCCTATTTATGTTTATCTCCAACACTCTGATCCATACAACATTGCTGGCTTTACTACTACTTCATAATACCTACTATTTAATATTATCAGCATCCTTTTGTCACACAAAACACCCGACAATTTTCGACGCTGTTTATCCTATTTTTCATGTCCTCCTTAGAACTACCTATTCTTTTACACTGCTGATCATAAGTACCTACTTTAACTTATCAATCTCACACACTACATCATTACTGATTTTCACTATATGCCTTACTCTATCAATTTCTTGATCACTTTCTATAATTTATAATTTATCGTAATTATGATTTGTTATATTTAATTTCGAGTCAATCGAAAATCATAGCCGTATAATTACAATAATTATTAATTAATTTGTAATTATTTTACTTATTAATACATAGAAACATGTCATTTTAGTTATGTATAATAGTATGATAATATATTTAGCACCTACAATTCTATAATATTACATATTATTATTTACAAGGAATATTTGATTATTACTGTACGGTAATTTACAGTCATTAGTAAAAAATATAAGTTATTGGAAATTATTAATGTATTAATATAAAATAGGCGTTAACTGTCATCAGTAGATTTTTTCTTAACTTTAAAATAATATTAAAACATAATTTAAATATTGTACTCTTGTTTATTTTTAAACGATGTTTGTAAACAATATAACATTTCGATGAATTTAAGTTGATAAACAAATAAACGTTAAATGGTTAAAACTTATAACTTATAACTACATGCCTGTACATGAAAAATGACTAGGTAGATACTGACATTTAAGAGGAGGATACTAATTATTTATTGTTTGGAAGTGCTTGTCAATTCCAAATGTTGAAATCCCTACGTTAACTCTTCAGCACTCATTACCATTCGCAGTTATTGTACAAAAACTTATTAAAATATGATTAATTTTAACAGCACAAAATTATCGTTATTTTATTAAAATTTTAATTATGATTTACTATCATTTCCAAACTAAACAAACATTATAGGATTTCAACGGCTTCTCTTTATGTTAGTTGGATCTTGCCCTTCGTTAAGTTCAATATTCCCGCGGGTATAAATAATATATTATAATATCATATCGTACTATAATAATCATGTTTGCACAAAATATTAAATATACAATGCGTATATTATTATAGAGTATTTGTAAGCAATTGCCATATATTCATCAAACATGTTCCTATTTTTTTCCTTAAACGCCATCAGACGTACCGTCGCCGTTGTCGCGGTGGCGTTGTGATAAATGTATGTGAAATGTAATTTTTTTCCTCCACGTATTATAAAATAATATTAACAAAACTATACGTATATATTTATATAATATGTATAATATATTGGTATGTTGCGGCGAAACGGTTTCCGATCCTAATACAAATAGGATTACACAAGGGAAAATAATAATAAAATAAAACGTCTATTACTTTAATAATAATAATAATAGGTAGGTTAAGAACCGAAAATATGATGTTACGTCACAATGGACGCGTATCTTCGGGCTGGATAAACGATGTATTTATTAAAAAGGGATTCCGAGCACGGAACAATGGGGACGTCTGCTGATTTATTGGTGCGTAAACACACTGTATGTTATAAGTTATAACAATATCAGTATTAGTTTATATAAAATAATATGTGTGTGCGTGTACACGAGCAAAGTTCGTTTGGTCAGACCGAATTGGAAGTTATTATAAGTGCATATCCGTTTTCGACGTTGAAATTCAAATGCGTTTTTGTAGATATTAGATATATTTTAGGCGAGGGCGCTTATTTAGTATTTTAATAGGAGGAACGAAAATTGAAGCAGGCTAAGTTTTACGCCGATGAAGTCAATTTTGTTTGATACTAAAATTATGTTAGTAAGTAGTAACTGACAACTTCATTTAGGATGAATTTTTTTTTTTTTTTGTAAAAAATATAAGAGCTGTTACCCACCCTGCTCCCTTCCAAATGGCACCCCTGACTTTAAAAAAGTGTTGTAGATATATGAGATAAAAGATAGAACACAAGGTGATTTTTGTTTTCCTACCAAGTTCTTATCATTGTTTTATGAAACAAATAGGTATGTCACGGTGAGCCAGGTATGTCCACGGATAGGATTATTCTTTGTAGTACATTTTAAGAGGTATGTCGTAATTTTGAAAAAAATACAATTTGATAGATATTTACAAAGTGTGTATTGTTTATTATTATAATGTCCATTGTCTATTCGTAACTCTTTTGTTTAAATTGGTTTTCTTGTAGAATTTTTTTATAAATTAAATATAATTTTTTTTTAATTAACCTGTTATTAATTCTTAATAATAATAATGAATTGTATGAGAATTGTTCGTATTTCAGGCATGTTTCCAACAAAAATTTATCAAGGTATAACCTATTAAGTTAGATATATATTATATGTATGGGTAAATTACATAAATACAATTTAATCATAGGTAACTATAAATTTCTATGCCATAAGGATTAATGTCCCCGCCCATTTCTTTATTATTCATACGTATGTTTAATAATTCATTATATTATAAATGGTTCTACGGTAATCACAGTGGGTAAATTGATAATTTACATACATTTTTCAAGATTTCGATCACAAAGTATTTTTTTTTAGGTTAGGTTAGGTATATTATCATAATATTATAGTCATATCCAATCCTTTATTATCGTCTATACGCGAAACTAACCAATCGATTATATATATAAAATAATAATCGTTTTTATATACGCTATAGCATTTATACATTATAGATATAAAAATGATATAAATCATTAATTCATTATTAATATTAAATTGATGATGGATCGTATATTATCCAAAATGTATACGTGAATGTATAATAATTTAGTTTGGGAAATGAATTGCCATACTAATGAACATTAATTGATTGACGATTTATAGTATTTTTCAGTAGAATCCTAATAGTAAATGTCCAATAGGTACATAACTCTACGATAATACTAGCTGTATTACAATATATTTATAATTATAATAATATTTTATATGATTAAAAGCGCTCTCACACTAAACACTTAGTGTTTGGTCTACTGAAAATGCAAGAAGTTCAATTGTTAAGTTCAGACAAAACACGTCGTTGTCTTCTAATAATTGAAGTTCATATATTATCAGTTACCCATCAGATATACTAATGTCTGGACACAAAGTCACAAAGTGTCTCATGTGAAAGCGTTCTAAAATCTAAGGCAAGAGACATTTTTCATTCTAAATTCAAATATTATTATGTACGCTAATAATATTAAATTCATGTTTATTTTATTTATATTTTGAAGAAATCCTAGTTATAATATTATTTCATATACATTGCATATACAGGTAGAGGTACACATATTACTTTTCCAATAAAGGTATGCCTACCTATTATATAATACGAGTAACCTTATGTACAAACACATGGTTATTATGACTTGTTTAATATAAACTGATAATTTGTTTTAACAAATATTATTTAAGAAATAGATTATTTATTATTGATGATTTGATAATGTAATTCGTTTTAATTTTAAAAATAAGAATATAAAATTACTAAAACGGAATAAAAAACTGTTTCAAATTATCCAAAGTTAAATTTTTTTATTTACAAATTGTACTTAATGTAATTTAACTTAATTTTAATTATAAAACAGAGTTCTGCAGTTAATAAGTCAATATTAGTTTTAGTATATAAGTAATATTGGGATCAAAGATCAAATAATAATATAAAAGCATATATTATTCTATTTTAAGTATGATTGTATTTATGAGAAATGCATTATTGGATTTTTTACATAAGCACATCATATTTATTTTTTTGAAATTTAAACATAAGTATCTACATATGCCATCTATATCTATATGCATCCAGTTATATATAATTTTGCTAAAAATGATTTATTTTTGACAAGAGTGTAAAAAAAAAATTATAATTACGTTGCTTTAAGTATACTTAATATATTTTAACTTATACGCATAAAAAATAATATTATAATGTATATAATATATTATAATGAGGAAATAAGAAAACACTTTAAAGTATTGATTTTATAATAGTTTATTATAAAATCAATGCTTTAAAGTACCATTTTATAGGTTTATTAAATTAGGACTATCATTAAATCGAATATCGAATATTGATTATATTTTATAGTTTATTATTATGAAGTTAGGTAAGTCGAACTTACAAAGTATGTATCAAATCTAAATAAATAGTTAGCATTTTCACTATGCATCTAACTTGAGCCAATTTATTTTTAAACCGATCCTAATAAAATGATTTTAGTTCGAAATATTTACTTTAGTTCGAACTTCTTATTGAGTTTAGTTTGGATTGAATTTTCTAACTTCAAATAGTTTGTCATACCTCCTATTTATACAAATTAAAACAATATTTCACTCCTACCAAAATAATTTTTTTTATTACATTTATTATATACTTGTCATTTTATACAATTAAAATATTTTTGGTGATTTCGATTAAAGATAAAACTATTATATAGATTTTATATTATTTTTGTAAGATTAAAATAGGTATCTATTTCTAGTTATGAGACGTGCCTGAAATTATTATTTAAACAATATTAATGGATGAAAATATCGCCGTAAATTCACGTATCTGTTTTGTGAATAGAACACTAATTACCTGGCAAATAAACGTCATGTTGTAATTATTGTCAAGGTAATCGCAATTACAATCTGTCGTATTCTGATTTCTTGGTAAATAATAGTATTTTTACAAGCACGATTTTATTTACATTTCATATTTTTACATGAGAAATGTACTTGTTAATTTTTAATGTTTAAACAACAGTTATTTTATTGAAAATATTTTATCATTAGAATTGTTTTTCTCAATTTTAATTTTATATAATATTTGGGTATTTTAAATATTAAATATTCAGTGAAAACTACAAGAATTTAATGTATAAATTATAATTTATAAAAAACTCTGATTTAGGCAACAATTCCTTGTACTTTATAGATATATTAGACATTTAACCAGATTTCCCCGGATATTTATTATAAATTTATGAGTCTTATTGAGTACAATACATAATAATTATACATTTATAATGCATTTTTCTAGCTAGCGGCTAGTTATTACTAAAAACCTTTGACCTACTTTTAACAAATAATAGTTTTGATTAAACCTTTTAAAAATTATGTAATTGCGCATTTTTATTTAAATACAACTACTTTTGTTTGTTTACAACTAAATATTTCATTATAACGTTACTATTGTTAAGATTTTAAAAGGGAATTATAAAAGAGTTTAAAGATTTATAATTATAAATTATTATTAGGCAGCCTATTATTTCATTGTATTATATTACAAAAACCAGACAAAATTAACAATACAAAAATGTTAAGAACGGGATTCTAAAAAAACGCGTATGAATTAATTAGGTATTTTAACACTAAATATTGGATAGGTATAGAATTTTGATATTTTACTAACTACATGTAAACAATTTACAATAAAATGATTATAAGTTGAAAGTCGTTATTTAATGAAAATAATATTCTTTAAAATGAATAATTTATATATCCAACGTAGTAGAGTATTTTATCATAAACTTTCTCATATTATCATTAAATTTAAATGCATTATCATTATACTTATATATATATATATATATATATATATATATATATATTACTATAAAATGATGGATATCTAAATAGCATTATTTTATTCTTAATAATTACTAATTACAATAAATGTATAATAACTATAATTTTATACCAAATAATATTGTATAATAGAATAATATTTTCGTAAAACATGTAGCGCACTCTAGTAAATTAAGGCTATGCCACCAATTTTGCTTCTACAAAAATTACGTCATAAATCCATAATATAGAATAAAAATATGTTCATCAATTTGCTGAATATTAATTATACACTCGATATAGCCATATAGGTTAGGTTAAGTTAGGTACCTATTTTATTATATCCGAAAAAATTGTATTCGTTTTATAAATCTGACTTTTAAATTTCAATATATTAATTTTTTAAACTTAATAATTCCCTGAAAATGCTTGTTATATCCGGTATATTTTACTCCCAGAAAATTGTATTTTATATTTTCAAGGAAATAAATTAAAAATGATTAAATGTATAAATTGATTTAAAATAATTTGTTTGGCGATATTTTCATCGTTACGATATTTAGGTGATATGAAATCTACCGATAAAACATTTATTAATATTACGCACACGTAGATGCAATAAATTTGATAATAAAACTCAAATATGGATAAATAATAGTTTTACTAATTTTTTTTCTCATAATATATATTCTATTAAAAATGTTTATAAAAAAAAAAAAAACAAACGAACAATTAATATTAAACGCACACACGCTAATAAATAATAAATAAAATCTATTACTACTACGATATACCACGATCACAACGCCAACACGACGAAATCGTATATCGATTCTCTGTATATCAATAGACAAAACAATAATTAATATATAATTTGCATAATATTATTGTCAGTAAAAAACAAAACAAAATAACAAAAAAACCAACCGAAAAACAAGTGTGCGAACAACACGCGAGACACGGTTACTCCACACCGTACTAGAGCGATCGCGCGCGCCGTGTCGATCAACTACGTAACTTCATTATTATCATATCGCAAATCCTTATTACTGCAATCGATTAAAAATATTACGATCGAACACAGCGAATTATATTTTACAATTTATTATATTATAATAATTCATAATTATTTAAAAACACACTGAATATAATTATTTACTCCGTAATACCTACTGAATGAATATTCTTAATCAATATGTACTACACGAGAAGTAAATTAATAACATGCTTTTGCATTTGGAATTTTTTCAAGGTGTTTATATTTTTCATAGGAAAAATGTATTTTTTTCGTAAAATAATTATAAAATGTTAATAATTTAATCGTTTCTTAAAATAGAAACAATTCATAAAATTAAATATTTTCCATAAATAACAAAAGAATTTTTAAAATTATAGTACATTGTACATTACACAATTTTCTATAGTACCTGTAATAAACTAGTAACAATTAAATGAACTATTATTATAATATACCTTTTTTAGGAAATGTATTAACAATTTCGTTTTACTAGTGGGTGTCTCTCAAGGACTATATTCCTATATAATAAATTATATACGACAGAATATATTTACTTAGAATTTTTCCTATCTATTAATAATATATTATTTGATGTTTATAAACATACCTTTATCTAAATTTATAACACTATAAATATTTATTTAGGTACCTATTATATATTATAATATTATTTTAAATAAATACTATATTTTGAATTATAATATTGAATTCATGCCTAATTATTAAACTAAAAGAACAAATTAAAATAATAAAATATTTATATAATATAGATATTTATTATAAAGTACTTCTCTGGATCACACTATTTTAAAATCTGGAAATACAAAAAAATAGAGTAGATCGATTGACGTTTTGCACCACATATTTATTTATTTATTAAAATTGAAAAAATATGAAATTTTTACGACTTATTATTATGTTGTTAAAACCTTAAAGGTATTATGATGCATACAAATTTTTATTTTGAATACACTAATTTAATACAACATCCTTTCAGACATACCCTTCCGTATATATGTATACATAAGGGTATATATTAGGGTGATCCTTATTAATAGAAGTAATATTTTTTTAATTTTCTTGAGTCAAAACCCCAAAATATATTCGAAATCATTAAAAAATTTGATGATGACAACTCACCCTCTTCCCGTGCCTTAAGAGGGTTGAAAATTGACAAAAGTGGGTAGTTTTATGGTATTTTGTATTTTACTCTAAAACCTTAGCAAATACGATAAAAACACAAATAAGCTTTATTGAAGTACATAATATTATATATAATAGATATAACAAAACAAAACATTCAAAAAAATTTGTCCAAAGTCAATTGTTTTTTTAAAAATAAAAAAAGTGGGAAGGTCGAGTGTTGACGTTCCTTCTTCGTTCCTTCGATCCTCGGAGAAATTAGTGGTTTATTATAATTATTAAGATTTGAATGCAATGATATTGCATTAGAAAATACGATACTGAACGAATCTCAATATATTACAATATATTATACTGATAATCCATTCCAAAATTTACCACGAGTGTAAATTACATAATTAAATATGCAAAATAAATTTCAAATTCCTACGATTAAAATTCAATGAGTTATCATTTCATGATAAAAATTGTCAGTCACGATTATCAAAGTATTTTGTAAAAAAATTAAGTAGAAGTATATATCTAGACCACGATAAAATTTTCAAACCAATAAACCAAAAATTGCCGGAAATATTAAACATTTTTGGAAAAAAAGCCGAAACTCTATACTTAGTCAGAAAATCAACCATTCGTTTTTAAAATTTTTCTTGTAATGAAGTTCACCTAAGTAAATACTCAAAAAATTTTCAATACACTATGATAAAAACTCAATTAGTTATCACGAAATTAAAAATTTAAAATAACAGAAACCATAATTTTGCTGAATTTTCGCAATTTTTTGGTAGTTTTTCCACTCCTAAGGAAAAACTTTTGAGAAATTCGAAAAATGAGCTGAATAAAGTATCGACTAGACACGATTTTCTACTGAAAGCATACCCTACTTGTAGTAATCGGACCATTATTTCTACTCATAATAGTGTCTTCATACATAAAAAAAAATATTATAATATTCATTTCCACTAAAATTATTCAAATTTTAGAAGCTTATAAAATTAAGTTGCAACTAACGATTATCAAAATATTTTGTAAAAAGTTTAAGTAGTGTATAATTAGACTTCAATAAAATTTTCAAACTGAAAAACCGAAAATTGAAGGTAATATTGAACATTTATGAAAAAAAATTTAAATCTCTATTAATCTCTATACTAGGTCAGAAAATCAATCAATTGTTTCGAAATTTTTTTCTCCAATGAAGAATACTTATGTCAATACTGAAAAAAATTTCAAGTTCCTACAGTCAAAACTCAATTAGTTATTACGAAATTAAAAAAATTAAAATAACAGAAACCGTAATTTTGTCGAATTTTCGCAATTTTTTGGTAGTTGTTCCACTCTCAAGGAAAAACTTTTGAGAAATTCGAAAAATGAGCTAAATAAAGTATCAACTAGACACGATTTCTACCGAAAGCATACCCTACTTATGGTAATCGGACCATTATTTCTACTCATAATAGTGTCTTCATAAATAAAAAAAAAAAAACATCTTTGCAAAACCAAAATACATTCTTCGCAATTGTATATGATTGTATTATCTAACTTTGTAGGTATCTACGAATATACAGTTTTAAATATATTTAATATATTTTAATGGTTATTTAATTGTACAAGGGTGTTCATAAGGTACACAATTTTACATAGTATATCTATCTGGTTGTACATATTTTTATTTAACTATACTATGTCCTGTTCAAATAATTAATTAATTTTTTTTCTAGTAGTTACCCACAGTATCATTGTGGTTATCACGTTAAATGTTAATAGATAACTATTAATATAATTACAAAACCGCATTATGATTTTTCTTAAATGTAATTTTTAAATATATCCACCCAAAATCTAGGGTGGGTTATCCCTCTCCTGCATCTTCCTGTGAGTGCCAATGACCTTAGAATTTATATAATTTTAAAAATTCATTTAGATTAACAATTATGTTTTTATTATGTTTTTTATGCAATTTAATTAAATCAAAGTTTATAGACAAAAGAATATAAAAATTAAACACAAGAATAATAAAATATATTAACAAAAAAAAAACGATCATACAAGAAATAAAAGAAATAAAACATATAAAAAGGTTTCGCAGGGCACTCTTGGAAGTACAGTTTTGACCCAATTTTCAAGTACAATGCATAATGGAACTACACTGAACTTCAATAACTTCAAGAAATAAGATGATTTTTATTTTAGTTGATTTTTTTTAATAATAATAGTTACTCGAATATTATTATATACATATTATTTACGATATTTTAATACTTGTATAATTTAATTAAACTCAAAAGAAATTTGTTTTACATTCGTATATGAGTTAATGCATTATTACTGATGATTATAACGTTATTACTAACAATAACACATTAATTAATATTTTAATATGTTGGTGTATAGGTACTACTTACTATTCTCTGTTTCGATGTCAGTGATTGTATACACAAACATAATAAATGATTTCATAGGAACTTTACCATTGAATTTAATTTTAATGAACATTTAAACACGATAATAATTATTATTATTAAACATATTATAAATAACAACAGATATACAATATAGGTTACAACACTCAATTTATACTAAAAGTTCGTGGCATAAAATAATAGCAATATAATAATAGTAATTTTATATTTAAGAGAATCCATAGACTATGACGCATATTTTTATACATTTTTTAAAGCAATGCAATATTTTTATATCAGTTAATCATTATTGATAATTATTTTTGTTATGCAATAATATGTTTCTATAATTAATATTAATTATGATGACGAATTTAATAGTTGTGTAATAGTGCTATAAAAGTTATTATAATGGTAAAATTTTGACTGACGTAATGTTCATTGTTCGGAAGATTAACATATTTTTTGGATGTGTGTAATATAATTAAAATATTGTGTTATAATTGTACATAAACAGACAAAGTACATATCTCAATATAAACGCATGTAACAACTAACAATTTACATGAATTTTATCATTATATAATGCAATCTAGTATTTATGTACAACTACTAATATTATTATTAGGTACACTTGTGAATATTCCGAAAATTTTGTTTTTAACAAAAATTTATCGTATTAGAAAAATCGTGGTTTATTCTCAAAAGTATTTATGATATTGAAATATACCAGTATTTTTATGGCTATTATATACTGTACTTGAATAGAGGTAAACATGCGTATTATGTATATTATTTATTACAAATAAGTTAGCGTATTTGATTATTGTCTTAAATTAATGTTATAATAAAAGAAAAGTTAGAAGATAATTTGTAAGTGAAAGTTAATGTAATGATTGGTTATTAATTAGATTGTATATAAGATTTTATAATGTATATGTACAATGCATATGTAAGTATAATACCATTTAGTATTTAGCGGAAATATATTATATTTTACGTGCTAAAAAAATTATATAAATAATATCAAATAATAATAATAAGATAATATTGGTATTTTAAATGTAAAGTTCTAATAAATTTAATAAGAATATAAAAAAATTAATAAATTGAGCTCATAATAAATTACATACCTAGTTTAGTAATTATACTGTAGATTGTAGATAGTCAATTTACATATTAAATTCATTGTATATAAAAATTAGATTTTTTTATAATTAATACCTATATTTTATTTCATGAAATTAATTAAATTTCAAAACTTTATGAATTATCATATACGTAGTTAACTAACATATTATATTAACGTTTAAAATGAAATAATTGGGATTAATTTATTTTATATTTGTATATAATTTTTAAATTTTTAAAATGTATTTTAGGTACCTACGACGTATGTCAAAAACTTTGTCTATTTTTAACCACAAGCTAAATATAATATTATAATATCAATGACTTGTCCGTAAACATGTGAATATTACATATTTAATGACATAGTATTTGGTTTATTTTTTTAGTTTGTGTTTTAACCTTGAAAATTATAACAAATCTCATTTAAAATTTAAAACAAATTCGTAGTCACTGAAAGCACGCAAAACCAAACAACAATCATTACCTATCTAATATTATTTTGTTATTTTATATTTACGATTAGGGCCTTTACAACTATTCAATTATATAATTTACACAATATTTAAGAATTTATATATTTTTTTTTTTTTTAATATAAAATATTTCAATCCTTGTGTTTAGGTACTACTAATAGCATACTAAGCGTATGATATAAATTATAAGACCAGAATTTGCTATCAAATTTAAATAAGATTATCAAAAATAATTGTAAAAAAAATGTATTTGTTTTCACAATTTCTTTATTCGGATATAATAATTGAATTTAAATTAAACTGTTATTCAATTATTAAAATTGTAAATTATATGAAATTTTACCCATAAAAAATAAAAATACATCGAAATTAAAATGAAAAATTTATTAGTAGGTAGTATTATGATGATTCGTATAAAGTCTATAAAGTATACTTATGAAAAATAATATTATATAATTTAATTGTACATTTGTTAATTTAATACATATAATTTTACATTGAATTTATCTTGAGATTTTATTGTAAAAAAAAAAAAAAAAATAGTGACATAACAACAATAAAATACACAGAAAAAAACACAATTATATAATTAAAACTAATATTTTATTTTAAATAATATCTAAAACTCACAATTCTCATGTTTATAAAATATATGAAATAAAATTATACATTTTCATTTCATCGTTGAATTTATAATTAGAAGGCACGCAACTTAATTGTATGGTTTGATGTCTACAATTTCAACAATAAAACATATTTTTATTTTAGTATAATATATATTCAGTAAACTTGGTTATAAGTTAATTGTGATTTATGATAACATTATTACATAATAAATAGCACAATATTATTTTAAGCAATTAATTAAAAAAAAAAAACAGATATTTTAACATTTAAGGTAATTGTTCAAAGATCATATGAGCTTGCCTCTTCAGTATGACGTTTCAGTACAAAACTGTGGATGACTCCTCCAAAAACTCCACCAACTATAGGACCAGCCCAATATACCTAAAATATAAAATAATTGAAATAATTGAAACACTAAAATATTTTTATATTATTTTAATAATTTGCAGTATTACCCAGTGATTTGTCCAAAAACCAACAACTACAGCTGGACCCAACGATCTAGCGGGATTCATGCTGGCACCTGTATAATTAATCTATAAAAAAAAATATTTTTAATATAATATTATTTAATATTAATTTAATACTGATATAAATAAATATATAGCAATACTTTTTAATGTTATCATAATATTTAAATTATTTTGATTACATTTTTTTTTATTGTTACCTAATAGTAAAGACAATATTGATTTATACAGTTTAACAAATCTTCTGTACTAAATTACCTAAAACATTAAAACATAAATATACTTTGATAATGATATTGATGTTTTAATGTTGTTGAAAAAATAGTTAGTTTAAGTACATACTAGTACTTATAGATTACTTAGTGATAAAAGATAAATGTGTATAGGTAATATTACATTTTAATTTTAATTTTTGTATATATCATCGTATAATAGCAAAATAAATTAAATTATTAAATATATTAAAATGTAAATATTAAAATAGATACTGTCATTTTATCCAGAGCATTACAAATTATTAGTAATAATTAATATATGTAGTTAAATATAACTAGTATCCTACAAAAAAAATAAAAAATTATGTCAATTTTCCTTCAGCAAACATACTGTACTGAATTTAATCTAGTTTAGTGTTTCATTAGACATTACAACGAAAATTGTTTTTTTGCAAACATTAATTATACGTGTTGGTTATAGTCGAATTTTGTCCCAATGAAGTCATTCTAAGTATGATCATGTTATAATTTGTATGTGATTTATATAATAATATACTATATTATACACAATAATTATATTATTGATTAAATATATTTTCCATGTTATAATGATTAAAATAGTTGCAATAAATAACGTAGAGTATTTTATTTTTTAATTAAATACAATTCTAACAATTCTCAAAAATCGTCATCTTAATGAAAATTGAAAGTCGACCCATTAAAATTTTAATAAAAATATTAGTACTCTTTTTTTGGTTATTTTTAAATTATTTACAGTTTAAAAAATATAAAGTAATATTTTTATTTTTTTATGAGACGTCTTTTTTTTTAAAAAAAAAAAGTAATGAAGGTATTATTATAGTCTGTTGTCTACTTAATAATTAAAAAACAGAGTTCTAAAATTTTAATTTTTCACAGAGATATTGCAATTAGTAAATAGATCTGAGACACCTTGTATAAGTTTCTTAATATTTAGTAATTATAAGTTTTAAATTATAGTATAAACAAATGAAGGGATGAATAAATATAAGATATTTATAAAGTGTCATTTGTTTAAACATATTATATACATAACAAATTACAATGATAAATGATAATAAGTCAACTTATTTATGAACTTAATTGAAAACATTACAATATGAATATATTAATAACCTACAGAATGCATTTATAATAAAAATTAATAATATTGGATAAATTACAATAGGTTTTAACTTGGATTTTTGATGATTAGAACTTATAATGCTTAAAAATGTATTTTTCTCTCAATTTTATTTTAAACTTTTTATATTTTTTTATATATAAATGTTTATAATATCAACAATCAATGCTACTATTTATTATTAAAGAATATTATTTAATATTTATATATGATATTTTCTACATTAATATTGATCAAATGAATAAATTGTATTTATAGGTTAATCTTAATCCTGATAAAATAGTACTTATATTAAGTAAAATTTATTAATATAATAATATATATATATTTATTTAAAATAAGAACGATGTATTTTGTAATTGTAATCTAAATTAAATACATTTATCTTTCGGGTTATATCCTTCATGCATAATGATTAGAGCCGATTTTACGTAAGAATTCTATAAGTATTTTTAATACCTGATTTAATACGGTATTATTATTGGATTATTAAATTTTATCGACAATCATATGTGAGCTCTAAACACCATATTATTCCGTTACGCATAATAACATTAAATGTTTGTTAAAGAAATGTTTTTACTCCATAAATTATATTCACATCTCGTCACATCAATTGATCAGATTTCGGGTCTGAGGACGAGAAAAGATTGAAAATCGTAGTGAATTCATACGGTTTCCGATAGTTTAATCCTAAATACATTATCTAGTCATCTTCACAAATGATTATTAGTGCGTAAATTCCCCAATGCGTAATTTTAATGTTAATAAAATAATATAAATTTCCTCCTTACAGACGCGTAGGTTTAATAATTTTCTGCATAAACGTCCTTGTACCATTCATAATAAATATCTGCTTTATACTTATTTCGTACCGGGAATCCATGTAACGGGGTGATACGTGTTATTTTTCCTGGTTAACTCGAGAATAATAATTATTGGGTTCATAACTTTATAGTTACGATCACGCGTTGCGTAGGAGATTTCTTCGAACACGATTATTCGTACAATCGTCTCGTACGAGAAGCCATCATAATGTTATAAAACACTATAATGGTTTACGTATGTGCCCCGCGGCGTTATACGTTCGATCTTAAGATGTGATAATGAGTAATAATAATTATTAATAATAATTATCGATTTATCATATCATCCACGGAGAGTTTGCCCATGAAGTTATTCAGTACAAATTAATAACAATAGATACTGTTTCAAGTGTACTATACACAATTATTATTATTATTATAAGTACTTAAATAACAATTTAATTAATTCTAACATCCCGTTGGGTTAGTTTCATCAAACACATTATTTACGAGTAATTTTTAATTTTTAAAAAATGTACATTGTTTCAGGAAAATACACGTCTGGTTTAAAAGTATTATTTATTGATTATAATATTGAAGTAGATGTCCTATAACTAGGAAATTATTACTTATGTGAAAACTGTAATGAGTTCCATACATTATTTTCAGCGACGGATTACTTTATTGGAAGATTAGAAGAGTTTATAAAATACTTACACTAAAAAAAAAAAAAAAAAAACGATATATTTGCATAATATTTGAAAGAAGTTGAAGAAATACAATATGTTATTGAAAGCAACTTTAGTTACCACGAAAAACGAAAACATCACATAACGATATCAATTCATATGATTGATTTTAAAATTTAATCATTTTGCCTAAAAAAAGTTTCAGGAGAATGGCTTTCATTTGCTTAAATTAAATGCTTACAGTGGTCGTAGAAAAACCAAACTGTTTCAACATAAATATAACATATTATTTGTGTTTGTATGTGAGTTTTAACAAACATGCTCAATAAATTTATATGAAATTTATAAAATTCTCCCAAAACATGTTTTTAAGCAGCAAATGTGTTTATACATAAAGATACCTTAATCTTAAGAGTACGCCATATCGTTATATTTTTGCTTAGGGAAATATAGCAAAATCACGAATACGCAGATATTCCTCGTTTAAATCAATTTTATCTGAGAATTACCAAAGTTTCACAATTAAATAAACAAGAACATTATTTATGTTAGAATGTTTTTATTTTTTTGATTATTTAAAGTAATTGTTTTTGTTTTTAATATTTATAAGACAAAAATAATGTTTTTTTTATGAATGAACTATTTTAATTTAATTAATTTTATTGAACAAATTAAACGATCCAACACAGACTTCGTTTCATTGAATATCGCACTGAGAATACGAGCACACGAGATTTACACTTTTTTTCTATTTATTGTTATTAATTTTAATTTATAATTGCACACATAGATATTAATAAAAATAAATAAAAAACATTTACATTTGTTAGATTAGACATTTTTTTTTTTTTTTTTTTTAAAAAAAATCCCAGTTAATACCCCTAGTTATTTAGTAGGTAGGTACTATAATATTATTATTGTACTAATACTACTAATGAATTCAAAATGATATCGATAATTGTACATAAAATAAATTACTTTGATATACGATTCTGAGTGAAACTCAATATGATACAATAAAATATACTGATAGGTGGTCCCATAAATTTACCACGTGTATAAAAAGTGTAAACAACTTAAATGAAAACTCAAAAAATGTTTAAATACTTACGTTCATAATTGTAATAGTTTTCATGAAAAACCTAATATCAGTTTCATCTAAATTATAATTTCCGTAAATTTTGACGTTTTTCCGACATTTTTTAGTAGTTTTTCTTCTACCCAAGAAAAACATTTAAGAAATTCGAAAAATTAGTTAAATAAGGTACCAACAAGACGCAATTTGCTATCGAAAGCATACCCTACTTGTAATCGGACCATTATTTCTACTCGAAACTGTGCCATCAGACATAAAAAAAAGCTTAAAAAAATTGTCAACTACGGTATTAAAAATATTTAGGAAATAAATTAAATAGTATTTGAATAGGCTTCTATAAATATTTCAAACCGTTAAACCAAAAATTCCAGAAAATATTAAATATTATTGTAAAAATGTTCAAAGCTCAATACTTAGTCAGAAAATCAAACAATCGTTTCTAAAATTTTTTCACTAATATATAACATCTTTGTTGATATTTAAAAAAAGTTTCAAGTCCCTACAATCAAAACTCAGTTAGATATCACAAAATAAGGAAAAATTAAAATAACAGGAACCGTAATTTTGCCGATATTCCGCTATTTTTTAGTAGTTTTTCTTATCCCAAGGAAAAACTTTTGTGTAATTTGAAAAATGAACTGAATAAAGTACCAATTAGATGCAATTTTCTATCGTGAGTATATCCTATTCGTGGTAATCGATCATTATTTCTACCCGAAATCGTATTTTCAGACATAAAAAAAAACTTCTTTTTAAAACCAATACATTTCTAACTTCGCTCAGAATCTAAATTGTAATACTTACATTATAATATACAATTAAATAATATATTATGACTGATTAGTTTATATCTATATATATTTTTTAAGTATTTTAATTATTAATAGTTGCAATAATATCTGCAATTACTACCTGCTATTTTGCTATCACTTACATAAATATTAAACATTTGTTTTCTTACATTGAAAATTAGATAATGCTGTTGTGTATTTTATTAGGTACCTAGTAATAAATTACATATTATCATAATACTATTATATTATATAGGTACCTAAACAAAAATATTGTATACTTAAGTGTAGTTATATAATTTATATTTCGTTAAATGTTTATGAGAATTGAGAGGATAACGATATTTTACGAGTATAGAAATGTATGGTTCATAATTTGTACGTATAATATAATATGTTATGTAAAACGTAATAAGTAATTTTGTTTTGTTTAAAATGTTATATATTCCCTAATAGGATAATTCTATAAATTAAATATTTAAATAATTTTTAGGGCAATAAAATATTTATTTTTTATTTTTGAAAGAACAAAAAAAAATGTTATATTTTTCACTGAAAATATTATAAAAATGTTTAAATTATTACAATAATAGAATTACTACGTAATGGATTGTGTTATGCAATAAATGTTAAGTTTAAATTATTTCAATATCTTGTTATAAATAATAACAACGACCATAAAAATACAAAAATTATTAGCTAGTAGAAGTAGGCTTTAGAGTATCTAGCTTAAAATATAGCTGTGAAAAACTAAAATTTAATTAGTAGTAATTTTAACTTGTAATAAGTTAAAGTTTTTGTTAAAAAACCTTTGTACAATACAGGGATACAGGGTGTCCCAAATCTATTTACCAATAAGGAGATCTAGGACACTCTATACATATATATTACCAATTTTTAACTTTTACCAAATATATTTTTACTATTTATTTTATAGATAAATACATTCATAGATTTATTTAATTTATATGTGTTAAAATAAATTTATAGAAAAATTGCTAATTGGTTGAAATAATTACATAATACAATTATAGTATCCGAAAAGTATTAAATTTGCGTATTATGTCGTCCAATAACACTGTTAAATCTTATTACCTAATTATTCAAATATAATAAAATAATTATAATAAATTTGTATTTTTAGTGCACATTGGCAAAATTGTATAGCGTTAAGTCTCATATTGTGAGATTTACTCGTATTGTATATTACAAAAAAGTACATTAAATGTTCACAAATATTGCTATTACTGCAGTTACCGTTGTTGTCGTATTTTTTCGAGTGTCACCTGTGTAATTACGAACTATACGTATAATAATATATTATTTAACAAGGTTTAATTAGCACCACGTGCGTACAATTCACACTAGAAAAATTCAGTTAAACATGGTTTGGTCGTTACGTGCGTTGTCCATATTGATTAATATACCTGCTTGGTTACCTAATATTAGGTATATCGAAGAAACGATTTACAAATTATCACGTTTCACATTAACAAATTGATTACAAAAACAATTAAAACACCCTAATCGTAACAATAATAATAATACTAATAATAATGAGAATCCTTGATGTGACATTTAGATTTAACCAGACATTGAAATTGTACCGTAAAGGTCATTCAGTTCATCCCGTAATTATTATTATGTACTCTAGCACGTCCTTCACAGTAGTAGCACACATAATATATGTTATAACAAAACAAAAATCGGCATTTCCTGACCCTCTCTCTCAGCACGTTGGCGACGGCAATGGCACCGCATGCGCCATGCACTACTATTGAACTATTCATTATCGACCTCGATCCTATTGTTTCACTTAATTTGTATTATTATTATTATATTTTTTCTCCTCAAAACAAATCAAACCATGGAGTAATATAGAGAGAGAAAGAGAGTAAACACAAAAAACAAACAAACAATAATATAATGAATATCTGTAATTTTTTTTTTTTTTTTTGTATGACGTCATCATAGTATGTAACGCGCGTCAGTTGACTATACCATGACTACCGTTTATTTTTTTGGGGCATCCTACAACGACATTCAATGAATCGTGAGAAATCCTAAAAACGTCAGCTAATCTTTTAATCATGGTCGGAATAAACAAGAAAATTATATTGTAACGGAAATCATTAATACATCAAGATGAATACATTTTTAGTTATTATTCGACGAGACTATAGAGATATGAGACTAGATTTAAATGTAAAAATGTTTTTAAAACCTCATACAAATTGTTTTTTAAAATAACTATAACTATATACGGGTTTAAATAAAATATTTGTTATGACATAATTTAATATGTTTTAAAATTTGTGAAACTTGACGTATACTTAATTAATCGGTATGCCATAACTCATGACTTTTGTTTTAAGATCATTATGGGAATTTTTTCATTTATGGTAAATACATTTTTTCAAACAATTACTATTCTCATTATTTTAACACAAATCAGTTATATGATCTAATTAATCCTTTTCTAAATGATCCTACATCATAAATCCAATAAAAACATTTTTTTTTTAATTTCTAGAAGCATGAATATTAAGTATATTTAGTATCAGTTAGATAAAGTTAGTATATGATTTTTGCAAGCCTTCGCTCCATTTAAATTAAATTATTCAAATATTTATAACAAGAATAAAGAATGATGCTATAAAAAATTTTAAATTAAAGAAGTCTCACGGACGAAAATACATTTAAACAACAATCTGGCGTAAGCAAAATTAAAGTTAAAAAGTGTATATTTTTTAGTCACGTAGTAACGAAATATCTATAATCATTTTTCAACGATAAATGTGTGTTTCTATCATATCATAAATAATTTATATAAATATATACAAACATATTTTATTGTAGTATTAAAAAAATATAAATGAAACGTGATATTATTATCATATTATATTGTAATGGTTAATTATAAGAAAAATCAAGATAAATTTAATACACAGAAGAGAAACAAATATACCTATTGTTAAGTAATTGTTTTTTGAAGGTGTTTGATTAAAAAAGATCAATAATTAATAAACTAATAACAAAAGTAAAGTCAACTGTCTACGTACTTTGTTCAATAATACGTATCCTTGTGGAATTTAAAGTTAAAAAAAAATGCAATATCTTTTGTTACGCTTTATTACTCATTCAATTTAAATAAACCTGTATTGTATGATGTGGTTAAATTATTATTATTATTATTATTATTGTTTCATTCAACTAGACTCCATTGAACATTGAATAAAGTTAACTTGTGACATTCATAACTTATCCTGAAGGTATTAGTGTTTGATATGATACTATATTAATTTAAATATAAATATTTTAATCAGTAAACCATAGAAAAAATATTTATATCCTGGATACTGAAATAAAATTCTTTCTATTTAATTAAGTCTATACAATTTTAAAACTATATAGTATCTCTAATATATACTTTGTTTCTAAATATTTATTTAAATTGAATTATCTTTGTATTTATATTTTACACAAATTAATAATAAATGCTATGTAGACATTTAAAACGTTTACAAATATTCATAAATATGAAATATAACGTATATTGCATTATTTCACGGAGGGATGAATAATTGGTTGTTTTCTTAACCTAACTATTCATATCTTCATTTATTTTATGAACTTAAATAACTATACTTAATAATTTGATACATACAAAACATTTTCATAAAATTTCCAATTAATAAATAGTGTTATCTGAAATTTTAAATCACACTTACAGCAGTTAAATGAGCAGCAGCAATAGTCAAACCAATGGAAATAGCCGGTGTAACTGTGTTGCTTCTTTGGGCTTCATCACACACAGAGTGGATGACCAAGATTAGAATAAAGACAATAAATGCTTCTATGATGAATGCTTGGCTTGGTTGAAGTTGACTGTTGAGAACTGTCTTTCCTAAACCTTTTAATAATGCGTTCGGAGTAACAAACTAATAAACACAAACCATTGAATTATACTTTAGATTTATTTTAAAGACGCAAACATTAAATATTAAGGATATTTTTTAATTAATATTGAAAAAACAATATAATATACACTTTTATTGAAAATCAGTCAATCAAGTAATAATTACTATATATTTTTCCTGTTTAACAATAAATTCACTATATATTTTGCTATATTTATAATATTTATTAAAAATTCATTTTTAATTGCCTGTAAGAAGAGACTAAAGCCATTATAAAGTATGTGTTAAATATACTCGTATAGAATGGGCCATTATGATACAGCAAACATTTAAAAAAAAACTATTGTAATATTTTATAAAACGTATGCAGTCTCTAATAATTGTCATTAATTACAACATTTTAATCGGAATGTGGCAATATCAATATATCATAATAATTGTAAGTAGGTAAATTTATATTTAAATTACGTGATTAATTGTTTGATAAAATATTAGAGGAAGTAAAAAGTATTGTTTTTTTTCCCGATTTATAAAAAGTAAAACATACAAACTTAATACGAGTATAAAATTCTCGCATTATTTATAAAAATTATTATAGTCTAGGAATCGTTATATTACATATAATAAAAAGTTAAACATTATTAGTAATTCATGGTTTACAAGTAATAAGATATTTTTTCCGATTGGGATTTCATAGATTATTCTTTATAAACATTAAGATTTTTATAAAAAATGTATAAGTGCATTATAATATAATATATATTTTTTTTAAATTGTTTGAATGATAGCCTTCAATAATAATAATACGCCATGAAGGCTTTCCTTAACATTTGCAGTATAGGTTTATATAGTTTTTGATGGGAAATGAGCAATTTTTTTTTATAAATATTGGAATAAAAATAATAGTATCAGTGTTTCTAATGATAATTTGATATAAATAAGCATACTAAATTAATTTTGTATGTTATAGGTTATTACGTATAATAGTAGTCGTAAAGTAATCTGGCTGATAATAATCGTATAAAATGAATTATTTCACGGGATTTATAAATGCATATATGAACGGTAAGCATAACCATAGACGTAGCAGTAAGTGGCTTTGGGGACTATAGTCCTCTCATTATTTAATTTAATTTATTAAAAAATATCTAAATTAATATGTAAATGAAGAATCAATGAGCTTAAATGCTCCTAACTGTTTAAGCTGTGATATGCCTATGAGTATAACTATCAATATTATTTGACATGAATAGCATGATATATTTGTTATAAAATCATGAAAACGTAGAGTTCACTCACTTCAAGTAGGTAGGTACCAGCTATAGCCCCCAAACACTGGGCGACTATGTACAAAGCTGATTTTAAAAGCGAGCATTGGCCACTGACCAAAAAGCTAACCGTGACTGCTGGGTTGATATGACATCCACTGGTCTGACCGAATATCTAAAATAGAATTTTACAGTAAAAAAAACGTCATGTTAATTTTAAAAAAAATCTTATATATATATTTAATTTTTTATGATATTTAAATTTAAATATAAAAGTGCGTGGACAGTACAACTAATTGAAGTAAAACGTTAGAGTTAATAAAATTACACGTGTAATGTACATGATTAAATTTCTGTAGACCAAAAATTTCCAAAATTAAAATTTTTCTAAAAATTATCATATTTGGTAGAAAATTAGAAAATATTATTATTATTATAATTTTTATATGATATTAATAAACTATTATTATATTGCATTCAATGTATTATAATACATATATTTTATTAATTAATATGAAAAAAATGAGAAATACTCATTTAAAAAAAAAAAAGTATAGGCATTTTATAGTTTATTATAACACATAAAAAAACGACATACAAAATACCATATCCATTTTTATGTATTATATTACAATAATGTATCTAAATTATGTATTTAATTAAACACAACAAATTGGTACAAAAATATACCTAACTCACAATAAAAACAAGTATAACTACGTAAATTTATTGTACGAAAAATGAAAAAAAAAATATAACATACAGGCGATAAGAATTTTATGTTTCAAAAATAATGGAATTAACATTATATTCATAAAAATTATGTAATTTTCACCATTTATGATATTTTAATTATATTGTATATTTTAAAGATCAATTATAATAATACTAATATTACTTAATAATAATTATTATAATAATATCTATTAAATTTTTTGTTTAGATACCTAATCGTTATTGAATTTAAAAGATGATAAATAATGTTTTATTAAAAAATAATATATAAACCAAATGTTGTAAAATCTAATATATTATGTTGTCGTTTAATAATAGGTTGCGTTTTTATATACGAATAACAAATACTATATAAATCATATTCAGGTTATAAATCTGTGTCCTATCGGTTATAAATATGTAACTTATTTATTGTTTATTGAATTATTAAAAAAAGTTTTTAATTGGGAAGTTAATCTTTGAAAATAGTATGTAAAAAATATTAAAATGTATGTAGATGCTTTGGGTATAATTATTATCAACATAGTTTTTTTATTAATTTTTTAATCTAAGGAAAGGCATGAAATATGTAATGTTTTTATATTACTTTAAAACAAAACAATTATTATTAGGTACCTAATAAATAATAATACATTTGTTTTAACGATTATTCTTTAGTCTTTAGTTATCCATATGAAATGTATTGAAAACAATTCGTTGGCACCTATTAGTTGACAATTGTGTAAACGTTTTTTGTTTGCATTTCACGTTTAGGAATACTAATCGTTACGCTACAGAGTTAAATTTTTATAAAAATTAATAATAATTGTTGAATTTACTTGCACTAGTGTGGCTATTGTGAAACCAAATGTCAAAGAAATTTGTATGATGGCTGATGACCCTACTTCTTCAAGCCACATAATACAGCCACAACCAAGAAATAATAGTATTGCTGTACCCAAAAACTCAGCAAACAGCATTCTCCATATTTTATTATTGTCAGATACATCGTCCATTGCTATCATACCATGTACAACTAAAATATAAAAAACAAAATATATTTCAATATTATACTTTAATTTACCAAAGTAATTTTATTTTAGTTGTGTAATAATTGTTAATTTAATTTTTACGCAAATAATAAATACGATTTAAATGCATTGCTAGATTTAAAATAAAACGTAAGTCTGTACGTGATATATGTATTTTTTATAGCTCCAATTCTCGAAAACAAAATGTAATTAAAAAAGTATAATAAAACACTATTGCGATTAAATAATTATTAAATTTGAAATTAATTATTAGTAAGAAGTACCTACCAGTAGATACTACCTAACAATATTGTATATTTAAATAAAAATACATAGTTTATCAAATGTCTTATTTGTGTACAATGTTCATACATATTTTATGTTAAACAATAGATCGTTGATTTATTATAGTATGTCATATTGTCATATATCAATATGATATGTTAAGTTTTATCACTATATAAAAATATTACAGAAAAAATGGTTCATACATAAATAAAATAAAATAAACATGTTCTAAAAGGGACAATAGAATATTTAATATCTTATGAAAACATTTATTGAAATACAAAATAAAAAAATAACCTATTAGGTATATAGTAAAAATATATTTTATTTTAATCTATTTTAAATGGATTTGTTTTCTATAACTACATTAAGCATACACAAATATTAGATGATTACAATAAAATGTAACATATTATCATATTATACAATATACATAATACCTATATAATAATTAACTAATAATAGAAAAAAGTTCATTCTAAATTTGAAATTGAAAATGTTTAATATAAATTATTTAAAATATTGTTACCCGCATATTACTATATTAGTATTAAAAATCCTAGTAGAATCTACACTATGATAAATCGTACATGTTATTTTTTAAAGAAAAAAATGAAATAGTTTAATTTTAATAAAAAATAACAAAAACGTAGGTATACTATATTACATTTAATTCTTGATAAAATATTTTAACTTAAACAAAAATAAGTATTATAATAGGTATATAGTCACAACGTTTTGTTAAATCAAAATTTAATTTTAATTATTCTTGTTCTTATCATTTTTACAACGATGGTGTATAGTACGATTCTTGTGTCAATCTTCATTAAATATTTTGAAAGACATCCAAATTAATTTATAAATGCGTAAAAGTATAAACACTTATTCTCAGTAGAAAATATACAAAAGAAGCGACGGATTTGAACAGCCTACAGTCCTACACTAATTGGTCTATTCCCCCAGTATTTATCTTCAAACAAGTTTGCAATAATCATTAGCAAAACTGTTACAAATATAAAGTAGTAAAGACTTTTAAAATAGGTAACTATGCAGTCTAACATTAACATAAAATATTCTTATCAGGATTCTGCTAACACTGGTAAAAAATAAACGACTTATAGTCATCCCACGAGGATTAAAAATAATAATTAAAACGGATGATAAACTCACATCAAACGATTACATCACGGATCGTTGAGATAACACAATAAATAAAAATTTAATTTGGAAATTATAATGTACGAATATTTTTAATTTAAATCTTTTTAAAAGGAAAAATAGTTAAGAAATATTTTATTGAATTAATTATTTTCGTTCAATATATTAAACCTATTTATTCAATCACCTGTAATCAAAGATACCTTTATCACAATATTATGTTTGTATAGTAATATTAAAATTTAATTCTAAATATTAGTTATATTTGTTATGTTTTCAACAAGATATGAAATATTGATTTTGTCATATTATGTTGCAACAAATACATATTTAACATGTGATATTCTACTCTTTCATAAAAGGTCATAATTTTTAATATACAAAATAAAGTTTAAAAATTATGCACTTTACATTCTATCCATAAATAATGTAGCATATTATAGGAAATAATTATATAATTTTCTTATTAATTATATTTATAACAACATTAAGTTAACAATATTAAGTTATAAACAATTATTGAAATAAATTTAAAAAATGTATTAAAAAACTGATATTATTTTAAACGAGGTGTAATTTTAATCACAAAATGAAAATAAACAAATTCAAATTTTATAGAATAGGTATTATTATAGGTTTTTTTTTTAGTTAAGAATACCTAATTTTCTTTAGGGTAGTAAATATTTTTTTAGGATAATAAAAAAAATCAGTTTAGTTTTTGAACTATTTGTACTATTCATATATATATGTATAAATATATGTATAATATCTATAAAATCATATAAAATAATATTACATTAGCTGTCAAACTATGGAGCAACAGGTGGAAGATTGTTTTGCACGAAAACTGAATAATAAAATAAAATTATTTTAGATAATTCATACTTTTCATTAATTTAACTTTTTTGTTAATTCTCGATGAATCAATCTACCTATCATAAATTATATTTTTATATTATATTGTCTAGTATTAACTTTAAATTGATAGATTTAAAGTTTAGAGGTTAGAATACTCATAATCGATTTTAAATATCCATATATTTAAACATAATATATAATGAATAAATTGTAATTTTTTTTATAATCATTAATAATAATCTAAATAACAAAATTAAACTATTATTTAAATAATAATCATTATAGTTAATTATAATGTCATTAATCTAATAAAACAGAACATTTTAAAATAATAATTAAATTGAAATAATATTTGATATATTTCAATAACTATTAAATTTGTAAATTGCAATATTTTGTTGGTATTAATCGATTAACTTGGGATAGTGTATAGTTATTCCCTGTTTAACTTATAATGAAATAGAACTTATTGTAATATAGATTGTAGGTATTATAATCTAACATTATGACTAAGATTATTTAATTAGTTAATTTTAAACACATGGATATTAACAAATATGGTTTCATTATTAAATTTCTGGTATTTTAATAATTAAAATAGTTATTATAATATTTTCATTTAAATTGTTTAATTTTATATAATGGATTTAGTAATATAAATTACAATGTTTTATAGTTCAAGAGACTATTAAATATTATTTTTTATAATAAAATAAATAGTTGAAGTAATAAATTAAGGAGGTTTAAAAGAAAGTTAAATTTAGAATGGATACTTTCGATACAGTTTATAGTATATTTAAACTTGTTTTTTAAATTTTTTTTCAAACAATATAACATTTCGTTCTATTATTTATTTGTACTTCCGTTGGTTTAATCACACACTTTTGTTCATCAATGAATTAATTTGAATAGATAAATGTTTAACATACGTCATATAAAATTAAATGAATTCTTAGAATAATTTAAAAATTAAATTTATGTCTATTGTAATTTGTAGTTATATGGATGTGTAGATGACCATTAACCTATTTATTATTATCATACACTAAATAGTACACCAACTATTTAATATATCTAGGTAAGTATGTACTTTAATTGTTGAATATACACACATAGTTTGATTATTTTTTAATATAATTTTTCTTTTCTGGTAATAAATAGTATTATATAAAATATAAAAAATACTTAAAGGTGTTTTTAATTGATGATTATGCAATCAACTAATAAAATAAATTCAATATTTTACAATATTTTTTGATGATAGACTTTTTTGCTTACGTAAACAATTAGAGGTGCCGCGGCCGATGTCATTTTCTTGTAGACATCAAAACTCTTAATAATGGTTTAACATACATTTTCCAAAAAAATACATGATGAACATTTTAATTTCTCTATTTTTTTTTTTTTTTAACATAAATTATCTTTTCTCATATATGATTTAAAACTAATTAAATTGTGTTTTTAAGTAATTTAAAAAATACTTAATGGCTTTTTTTTTAAACTATTTAATTATTTATAATATTTGTATTGATATTATAAATTTAAAATTATAATATTTTAAATGTGGTATTTAAATTATTGAATAATATAATTTGTTTTCTTCTCATAGAAAATAATAAAAAATGTATATTTACTTATTACTACATTTTAAGTACTAAATAAATAAATTTAAAGTTAAGGTTCGATTTTTTATATTTTAATAATATATTTAAATGTATTAACCATCAAAACCATCAAAATATACTCATTTAAGCATAGATTTTTAATATTATAATTAAACAATTATTATTAATCTGTACTTCAATATTTAACCTATTTCCATTTCATATTGAATTTATTTTCAAATAATTTTTTATCATTTTTATATTTAAAATAAAATATCACATCCATATCTAATACGATTCAATAAAATATTCACTAACTCTAATTAAGTTGATTTAATAACGTTTTTGTTGTTTTTTTTTTTTTTTTTGTTTTAACTAAACTAATTTTTTTTAAGTATTATACTATACTCGTACAGTATTGTGTCTATAAAATTATCTCAGATATACTAATTTAATTAAAATGTCTAAAAATATGTTAATAATACTATTTTATTCATTATTATATTATGTAACTCTAACAAAATTATTATTCTTGTATAAATGATTATAATATGATATTTTTTATATCGAATGTATACTAAAGTGATTTTGTTTGTAGTAGGTACCTAAACATATTCGTTTCCGTAAAGTATATATACAATTATTGTTATTTGAATAAATAAATAAAAAAATGTATTTTAGTTTATATCCGAAAAAAATTGGCTCTTACCTTTTGATCTAGGCATGATTGATTTTTTATCGTTTGAATGTTTATGTTTAAATGAAATATGAAAACTAAATATAAAACGACGTGTGTAAGTGTATTTCACTGTGGCCGAACGAAAACTCACGTACTGAATTACTATGAGAAAATGTGTTTATATTTCAGCAGCGCCAACAACAGGTGTCATATCACTATTGCTTAAAAATAGGCGGGATGTAACTATGATAATATCCCCTCTCACCATTTTACATTTAATATCACTACATAATATTATAATTTAAGGATGTCTCTATGATTTTTAGATATTATATATTGTAGTCCACGCACATTGTATTATGAATAACACATTTTATATTTTTATCAATTTTATTTCTTAAAGTAAAAACATGAGTCATGATTTTTTTTGGTTAGTAATATCACAAGAATATTCCGTATTATTATGTTTTATTATTAATTTCTATGTTATTCAAATATTTACATTTATTTTCCAATGCCTAAAAATAAACGATGGTATATTTTGATTATTAATAATATATTATTATGTATAATAGGTACTGCGTATATTGACTATAGTCTAAAGATTTAATTATATAGCTGTTAAATTGCAATATTGTAATGACATTAATGCATATACCATTTATAATAATTAGGGTCTAGGATTAAATATTCTTAGAACTATTAAAAAAATAACAATATTATATTAAAAAATGCAAGAATTGCCACAAAAAAGGCACATATATATTTTACATTTTTTTTTCTTTTTAACTTTACGAAATTATTGCAATTGCTATTTAACAACAACTGGTTAAATGATTATTGTTAATTGTTTGATTCCTATTGACGCACCACAGCAGTTAAGTCACACTGTAGTTAAATTAATACGTTACCTATAGAAAATATAATATAAATAGAGTGATTTAAAATCGGTTATAATATTTTACACCAAAAACTCGTGTAATATATAAATATGCACTAAAAATCAATAAAACGACTTAAAAATGCTAAAAAAAATTAGAATAAAATGTTCAGATTTTTATTACATGAATCGAATTATGAAATGAATACTTATATTTGGAATGTGTTATTCTAGTATAGGTACCTCCAATATAAAAAAATAAAAACATTAATTTACATTGAAATCCGAACAGTAATAATAATAATACAGCATTATAAATAGTTATTAAATAAATGCATTTTGTAGATACTTATGTACATGTTTTAATACATTTGTGTTGTTTTTTATTTTATGTTTTATATTGATATAAACTAAATAACCGAAATACGTTTGATTTAAATCAGTTTTGTCATAAACTCTACTGATTTTGTTTGATAATTTATAAACACAAAGCACTACAGCGATTAAGTTATAACTTGTAAAGAAGTTATACAATACTTTTGAAGTACTTGAGTGCACCTAATAAATTCATATAAAAACGTAGATATACTCATATACATATAAATACATGTGAATACTAGTTATTATTATTATTATTGATAACAAAAAAATTACACATATTTTATCACGGCACTTATTTAATATAAATGATGTAACTAGAAACTATGTTATTCACCATGGACATAAATTGTGCAATAAATATTGAATTAAAATAAATTGATACAAATGAAGTACATAATATTGACTTTTTTAAAATAACATGAATTTTGTTGTCATGTGTATGCAAATAATTAGTAATAAAATACAATTGTTACATTAAATATAAAATTAATGTTTAGTTATACTATGGTAAGTAGTTAAATATTAATATACATATGTTACTCGTACTTACACCGTTTTACTAGAATAATCATTATTATTATTATTTTTTTTTTTTTGTGGTTGTACCTAGATACTTATACTTATAGCCAAAACATAAAATTAGAATTACATTTCAAAAAATATGATTATAAAATTAAAACATTTTAAATTGTTAAGCTATAATAGAAATTTATAATATAACAAATCAGAAATATCGCACTTTCAAAATTATATTTTTAAACTTTAATTTTCAAAGTACCTATGATACTATCTATAATGATTAAAATGTCATACTAAAATAATATTTTACATTTAAATGTTATTAGTAAATTCATATCGTTTAGGTTTACGATATATTATAATTGTATGTTTGTATGTAATTTATTATGAGTTTGTATGTTTGTGTAGATGGCAAAAACTCATAATTATTTTTAACAATATATAAATTACCAAATATATCATTTATGTTTAATACAATGTATAGGTAGGTATATTTTAATATAACATAATAGTAAGTTTCTATATCTCATAACTCATTTAATTGGAGTATGATTCCTATATGTTTTAAATAATTAAATTATGTTTTAATGCTAAAAAAGTTTTTTTTTTTAATGAACTTTATCAAATTTAGCATTTATACAATAATATTTGTTGACATTGGCTTATTTATATATAGAGTATTCATATAACTTTATCATGTTCTCTGTAAATTTTTAAGATTTTTATTATTATTTTTTTCTTATAGTATAATTTGCAATTAATTAATTGTAACATAACATTATTTACCTATTTATTTTTTTATTTTTTCATTATTATATTAAATGGAAATAAGCTATATATTATGTTATAAAAAATAATAATACAGTTTTTAATAATTTGAAAAAAAAAAATTATGTAAAATTTGTTTTCAATTCCTTAATTAGTTATTGATAAAAATGATGTTTGAAAATATAATTATAATATACCTATTTAACATGCAGCATGCTGTTTAACATAATAATTACGAAAAAACATATATGAAAACTAAATAAAAATAAGTAGAAATAATTAAAAATAATTTTTTTTGGAGAAAATTTATTTTTTATTTATTATTATGCCGCGACAGCTGGGCCATTGGCTTTTGTTTACAAAAGAATTCGATAACAATAAATTTAGGTATGTATATGTTACGGGCAAATTGGAAAATTCGGGCAATGTATACAATGACCGGATATTGTACACATTGCCCGAGGTATATTGGGCAATGTAAATTGTGAAATATTTATATAAATTATACTGCATAATATATTATGTTTTTATTGCAAATTATTAATATTACATAATTAATAATCATCAAATGATAAATTAGCTTAAATTATACATTTATTTCAAATATTTTTTTTTATACACGAATAAATCTTGGAATGAAAAAATATAAAAAAAATTAAACTTTTGCTTAGGCACTGCACGATTTAAACTGAGTGACTTTATACCACAACTAAAGTAAAGCTGTACATACTAAAATTATATGAAATAAGTAATTATGAGTAGATGTGAGATAAATATGAGAACTGATTTATCGGTTTTGTTAACGGGATATAAATGTAAATTCACATAATGCCTTTAGTGTTTAACCAGAGGATAGACGTAGCATATAACTATTTATACTTTATGAGAAAAAAATATATGAACATTTATTTTCGTTTAATGATTATTAATTATGTATAATAATGTAATATTAATAATTTGCAATAAAAACATAATATATTATGCAGTATATTTTGTATAAATAGTTTAAAATTTATATTGCCTAATTTACCACGGGCAATGTGTACAATGCCCGAGCATTGTACACATTGCCCGAATTTTCCACTTTGCCCGTAACATATATATATAAATAATTTAAACTATTTTGTTGGTCTTCATACTTGGTTTGTGAGGATGGTTTCATTCAGAAATCGGAAGATGATTTGACAGAAAATATATTGTTATAATTAAATAAGTAGTAAAAAAAAATGAACTAAAATGTTTAAAAATTGACCAAGTAATTATGTGTAATAAAATATATGAATCACCCTATTACGAACAATATGGTCCTGCCCGGGCATTGTGAATCTTATTAAATATAACAAATATCATTATAATTTACTATTATGATACATGATAAATTGACATAATATTTATGATAAGATATGATTTTATCATGCAATATTATTATTTTAAAGAATATTTGTATGCGGTAAACTATTATGACATTTAAAATTGCAAAGTGTAGGTACCTGATATTCTCATTTACAACAATGAACACACGTACAACGATAAAATAACATATACTTATATATGTAAACAGTTTTAAAAAAGCGGGAAGGTCAATTTTGGACCTTTCTCCTTCGTAGTAATATGTGGTTTAATTTAATTAAGATTTAAATGCAATTATATTGCATTAGAAAATACGATTCGGGGTGAAACTAAATATAATACAATATATCATACTGATAAGCCATTACAAATGTTTACCTCGTGTGTAAATACGTTCCTACGTTCAAAATTGCATTAGTTACTTATAATGAAAAATCTAAAATAAATTTCATCAAAATTACAATTTCCGTAAATTTTTCCGTTTTTTCATCATTTTTTGGTAGTTTTTCTTTTCTTGTGGAAAAACTTTTGAGAAATTTAAATAATGAATTATAGAAACTACTAACTAGATGAAATTATATGGGATTATAAGAACATTATGGATTTATATTATTATTTTATTTATTAGATGAGGACAGGAGCAGAAAACCTGCAGAAAACCTAACCCAAAAGTTGAACCGTTACAAATGAATTGTTTACAAAAGTATCTTAAATTATTAAATTAATATAAAAATGGAAAAAGTATTTAAATAAAATCAAAATGAATAATAAAATAAGATTAATTCTACATTGGCAATCCTTATTATGCCTAATAAATTCTAATAAGAAGTATCTATTGGTTACTACCTACATACTAGTACAAAGAAACAATACAACTTATTCAAAAAAAATTAAGTAGCTACATAACTTTAAAACTACAGCTACAAATTTATTAATAATTATACTTATATAAATAAAATATATTATATACAACATGACATAATTCTAGGTTTCTAAATAGAAGAAATTTTAAATTGTAGGGGTAAATAGGTCATAATTGAAATAGTCCTATTGATGACCTATGGCAAAAAGTAGAACAATGTATTGATTAGAAATTCTGCTTAAAAATAAATACTAATAAATGAATGTAGATTGCAATGAATCATTTAATTATTGGTAAAATATATAATATGGATTTTATAACATTTTTAATACGTTTAAAACAAATCACATATTATATTATTTACTTTGATTTAAAATTAATTTTGTATTTTAAGTATAATTTTTTAACTGTGTATTACTAACTTTAAGTATTACCTATTTATTAAATTTTATAAATGCATAAGTGTATACATTACCTAGTATATTATGATGTATACATGATTATTTGTAATTGATATAATGATTAATTATATTAAAATAATTAAATTAATTTGGATAGGTATTAAAATTCGACTATACTGTAATATTCAGAATTCATCTTACCATATTTTCATCTCTCACATCATCCTTATTTAACTTTACAATCTACTACAATACTTATTATATAAAATAATTCCATATTTGTAATATTTATATGTTATTATTATAGTAAATATTTTTTTTAGTTTTATGTTTTTACCGTTACATTGATAATTTTTTGTTACTATCAGAAACAACATATGATCTAAACGCTAAATTAATGTTCAGATATAATTTATATAGTTTAAATATTTTGTTTTTTTAAGTTTTATACATGTAGGTATATACTTATAGGAATAGGTCTATAATAGTTACTCAATTTAATTTAGATTATTTTTAATAATCTATTGCATAAAACAAAATGTTTTTATATAGGTCATAAGTATTTCCATATTTTTGTTTTACCACTAAATACAAATTGTTTAATAAATATATAAAAATATGAATAACTATTGATAATTAACAAACATTATCTTAGTAAAGGAATAAAACAAGTTATATGATCTGATCCCATAGTTTTTTCTGTCAATTGTGCGTTTCAAGTACCTTAGTTATCTATATATTTTATGCAAATGTTTAATTGATTGTTGTTCATATAAAACATGTTTATTACTTTTTTAGTTGATTTATATATTTGTTAATGTTTTGATTCATACATATAAACATTTTTAAATGTAAAAATAGATATTACAGTCCATAGAAAGTTTCTTATAAATTCTAAAAATAATTAATTGTTTTATTATAATAGTTTATATTATTTATTATTATAAATATATAATAATATATATATATATAATATACAATATGTATATATATTGTATTATTTATTTTATTTTCATGATCAGTACACTAATATGATATACTTAAAATTTAAGAATATTAATTATAGTTACTTGTTAATTTACAATTTGCATTACAATATTATCAATGTTACACAACAATAATTATTATTTATAAATATAGACATGACGGTTTCTCATATAAAATAGTATAATGCTTTATAATATATTCAATTTTCAATAATACAATATGTATATTTTATGTTCTACAAAATAAACGAAATTTAGTTGAAATATTATTCTCCTTATAAATATCGTGTATGTATTCGTATACCTAATCATTTTCTAAAAAAGCATAATATTATAAATTTAACAATTTAATACATAATGGTCGTATAAAAACAATTAACATGGTAAAAAACTGTGTATTTTCTAATAACTTATACTTTTATTTACACAATTATATAAATTAAAATTTATAATTTATCTATTAGTAAATCTATTCAAAATTTAATATATATTTCATTATCATTTCAAATAAATAAATAAATAATAAAAATAATTTCATATCAAAAATCATAAATTTTAGGTGGTTTTGGTTAACTAAAAATGTATTCACAAAAAATAATTGTTTTATATTATGTTTTTCAACTATACGAATATAAAAACATCGTATTGGATGTGTAATATTATAAAAAGTTTCTTTCAAATATAATTTGTTATATTTTGTATGCAATCAATTGTTCATTAAAATTGGCAATTCTTCAAAATATGAAAAACGTGAGCTAAAGATATTTTGTACATTTTATAGCTCTACGTGGAATAAAATTGGTGAATCAAATAGTTTTGTTGCCACTTTGCATATTTTTTTGACAGGAGGTAAATCAAATATATTAATAATACCAAATCCATGATAAAATTATTCTTATGGCTAAATAACATATATTTTAAATTATAATTTATAATATAGGTATTCCTATTGCCTACATGTTATAATGATCATAAAAACTTATAACCTATAAGTATATTCTATGGTATAGACTCTATACCTACACGAACGATATTTTTCTGTCTAAGATATAATATTGTATATTTGAATTATAATAAATATAATCAATACCTAGTTATATTTTTAATTTGTATTACCTATAAGGCTGTATCTTAATATTTCATCCAGTATTATAAATTATTAAATATAAGATATAACCTACTCGCAGCGCCACATTAGACTATTAAAGAGTTTTAACCTTATATTTAATTAATATATATATAATTTGAGTGAAATGATATTGCATTTGAAAATGTGATTCTGAGTGATACTTGGTCAGAAACAGGCCCGGATTGGCCTGGAGAGTTACCGAAAAAATCCCGGTGGACCGGTAGAAAATACATAGTAAATGTGTTGAAAAATAGTAAAAAAATAAAATATTAATGTAACACCCCAATTGTATTGTATTTCAAAATAAAATTAGCTATAAATATGCTTAAAATATAAAATGATAAAATATGGGGCGGTGAAATATTGATATCTCGGTGGGCTGAATTTACCCTATCCGGCTCTGGATAAGAAATGTAATATATTATACTGATAATCAGTTCCAAAATTTTACTACGTATGTAAATTACCTATAAGATTACTCAAAAAAATTTCAAGTCTCTATATTCAAAACAGAATTAGTCATCAAAAAATATTTAAAATCAATTTAACGGAAATCTCAAAATTGAACGATATTCTGTTATTTTATGGTACATATTCTTCTCACAAGGAAAAAACTTTTGAGAAATTGGAAAAATGAGCTAAATAAAGTACCAATATGATCCAATTTTTTATCGAAAGAATATTATATTTGTGGTAATTGGACCATTATTCATACCCAAAAAAATGTTTTCAGACTATTAAAAAAACAAAGTATCATAATATAATTCAATTTTACTAAAGATTATAACTTTAAAAGCTTATGAAAAAAAATTGTGACTATGATTTTTAAAATATTTCTTTTATACATTACTATTAGGTAGTATATGAGTAGGTTTCTATAATATTTTCAAACCGTTTATCCCAAAATTACAGGTAATATTTAACATTTTTGGATACATTTCAAAGCTCTATTTGTCAACAAAAACAGTAATTTTGCCGATTTTCCAACATTTTTTGGTAGTTCTTTTTCTCCCAAGGAAAAATTTTTGAGAAATTCGAAAAATGTGCTAAATAAAGTACTAACAAGATACAATGTGCTACTGAAAGCATATTCTTTATTATAAAATCTAAAATGTAATAAAAATCTATTATTGTCAAGTGCCCAATCTGACGACTTGGACTGTTCGACCGTTTAATTCGAGCATGTGTGTTCAGTTCAAAAATATATAATATTAAGTTTAAATTAATGATAAATCACATTTGTGTGCAGTTCGATAATTTTAAAATATGAATATTTTATTTTACGAACACATCATATATTAATAGAATACTTTCTAAAATTATCTCTGATACATTGTACATTTTTTTGTATAGATAATAATTTTTATTTAATTAAATAAATATTTTCATTTTTTTTTTTTCATCATCGACTAATATTTAAGTTTAATGAAATGTTAACAATATTAAGTTATATAAGATATTGCGTATTTATAACCAATATCAACTGATATTGAACAGATTATTAAAATAAACAGCATAATAATCACGTTGGTCGGACAGAGAAGTAGCATTCCCGTCACGCCACATGCTAGAGTTTCGTATATATTAATTACTAATTAATAAATATTACTATATTATATAGTCATACAAACAATAATAACACTAGGTATATTTATTTATACAATTCCTTAATCTGTATTGTGTATTTGTCCCTGTAATTAGTTAATTTATATCACAATTAAAAATCAATTTATTTTAGTATTAAACAACACACTATATAATAATAATTGTGAGGAACGTGTACCAACGCGTAGCGGCAACGTATTATTTAATAATATTCGTGTCTCAAATACACCCTTAAATAGTTAAATCCTACAGCATTATTATTAAATAATATATTTTTATTTTTTTTTATTTGAAATAAACAATCTGTACTTTTAATGGTATAATAAGTTTATGTGCTTAAAGGTATACACAAATTAATTCATATCGTTTACGATAAAAAATAATTCAACACATGAAAGACTTGAATGAGAAATCATCCACTAATGACACTCACTATTAAATAATAATAACTATTTTGAATTGTACAAAATTATTATATATAATATTCTAAGAATTATTAGTATATTAATTACAGTTATTAAAAATATTTAAATGACAGTCGAGATGCAACAATGAACCGACATATTATTTTATTTGAATTGAACAATACACTGCCATCTATCTGTATATTATCGATTTAACTTTTGCTCATGATTCAATTTGTAAATAAAGTAATTTTATGATATTATTGTAGTAACAACACACTATACATTTGATTAACCTATTAAAATAGTATTATAATACAATTATTGTTTGTTGATAATACTGTGTTTAGACAATTATGTTTTTCTATAGCCTAAGTTATTCACTCTCGATGAAATTTAGTGAATGATCTTGGTATCCTTTTTGATACTAAACTTTCATTCTCAATACATATTATTTTTATCAGCAATAAAGTACTCTCTATGCTTGGACTTATAATGCGTAATTCAGTAATTATATTTTCTTTAATGATCCTTCCACCTTTAAATGTCTATACTTATATGGTCAGGTTTAATTTAGAATATGCTACATTTATTTGGGACTGTACATAAGTCGCTAGCTAGGTTAGATTAGGCCTAACTTTGTATTATTAAAAATAATTACAATATTTACAAAACAATTGTTTTTAACCTATGAACTTTGATCATCATTTCATAAAGTTATACGCCTAGTTTACGTCACTGCTTGTTATTGCTGATTATATAACTCGTCATTAATTAATTAATTCATTATTATTAGAGTCTGGATTTGTATGCATTTTCATGGATTTATTGAAAGTATGCACATACATGTAAGCAAGACTTATATAATATAGAACGCATAAAGAAATAGAAATAATAGTGCTTATAAATGCATCATTTAGGGATAACAGAATATTTAAAAGTTTATGCATATTTAAGTACATTATTTTTTTTAAAAAAAAGACTACATTAATCAACAAAATATATATTATTTAATAATTATATTTAATTTTCTAGTTGTTAAATTTAAAATATTAAAAAAAAAAAAAAAAACAGTTTTTATTCAAAAACGTATTTTATATTCTAATACATACTACGGTTTTCTTGTAATATTTTATATATTTGTTGGCACAAGAGTATATTTTGTCCCAAAAAAATATAATTATTTTATATATTTTTAATTATTTTGAGAGATCGTTTTATGTTTATTTTAAGGTTTTTTGATGCATTGATACATATTATTTTAAGAATTTAATGTGCCAACAAATCCAGACTCTAAATATAATATTATATGCCATATTATTACAAATAACAATCTATTTATTATATAAAACTATGATAGACTTATGGATGTAGCTATTTTATGAAGTACATCTTATACAGACACCAAATAGATGTTTGTGAAGTTGTTCCCCCTCCCACATCTCACTCAACGACGATTTGAATGGTATAAAATAATTGCAAATTAATTTTAAAAAATCGTAAAAAATAAGATTTTGATTTGCAATTGTTAAAAACAAATTTGCAAATTTTTGGTAGTACCTACTTTAAAGTCGATCGGTTGAAATAGTATGGCTCCATGAAGTTTTCCTCCAAAATGTAAAAATAATTTTACGCATAAAGTATTGAAAAGTATTTAGTATTTATATTCATAAAGTATTTGCGATTAGTGAAACTAAATTTGCAATAATTGTAATTAATTTGCAATCAATTTACAATTATTTGGCAACGTTAGAATAGTAATTGGATGAGTTAGGCCTTAACCTACCTTCACAAACATATCAAATAGACCTGGTACAAATACAATAAGATTAAAGCGCTATCTACATATATTAATTAATTAATACGATTCGATAAAAATATTTTCTAAATCATATGAAGACTAGATAGTGCTAGAGTATATTTCGTAGGTACTATCACAGATTAAATAAAACCAGATAGGACACTAAGCCGTCGGCTCAAAATGTAAACAAACAAATTTAACCTCACGTCATAGTGACAATATTCAAAGAATAAAATTATTGTACACTCATTTTACCATAATATTATACTATAAAATATATTGTTATCATATTATAAGTATTGTATACTAATATTTTATAAATATTACAGTATTAAGTAAGTACATTATAATGGTACACTAATGTTTTATTTAATCTGTGCTAAATATTTATTACAATATGTAAATAAAGTAAACCAAAATTTTAAAAGTCAGAAAAATATAATAAAATATGTAAAAAAATACGTACAAAAAAACACAAGTGACAAGTGACAAATTTAAATTACAACATCGTAGTCAAAGAATCTTGCGCGTACCACAGCGTCATAAAAATAACAAATAACAATAAAAAATTCAGTTTTTCAGTTATTTTCATTTTTTTTTTTTTTCAAAAGAAATTTATTTTTCGTTAAGTGGTTACTCTGCCGTCAGGTTGAATTTTGGTTTGTTTACATTTTTGAGAACTACATTGCTTTAATAGGAAGTGTCCTAGACATGGTACTATTAACCCCAATCACACCTTTTTCGAATAACATAATAGTCAGTAAGACAGTAACCTACCAGTCATCACCATAATTTTTTAAAGTATCATGTCGTTATCAGTATTCGTATCATTGTCGCCCATAAGTAAATTTCAGGGAGAGGGACAAAAATATAATTTTTTTTTAATTTCGATATTTATGTACTGTCTGTAATATTATTATACATTATATTATCACATTAAATATTAATAATTGACTATTAATATAATTACATTATGATTTTGCTTAAAATAAATTTTTAAATACATATCCATCTCAAATCTAGGATGAGTTCTCCCTCCACTGCCCCACCCTGTGGACATCCATGATTCTTACTATAAATTTCATATTCTGCAACTCTTATAAATGAGGAATACGTTATTATTATTTTAATTCGTTATTAAAATAATTCAGGATCTTATTTTATTAATTTGAATTACTTATTTTTATTTCTTTCATTATGTGACAATTTAATAGGTACTTACTAACTAATTATAATTTCATATTTTAATATAATTTTAATTGTTATCCATTCGATTATTATGAATTGACCAGTTGGGTAACTATTTAAATTTTTACTTTTTTATATGATTTTATGTTCATTAAGTATAAAAAAAATAATATTGTATTTTGTCTAATCAATTGGGAAACACCAAACCAGTCGGTGTGATATTGTCTAATATTAATATCCTATTTTATCCTGTTCTCTGTATCCGTAAAAATTACTGGTGTATTAATTTTTCTAGATACCTACTATTAAATTTTCAATTAGTTTTTAATTTGTTATAAGTTATAAAATATAATTTATAACTTAAATTTAAAGATAAATTCAATAATTTTCTTTTTACAGTTACTATTTGTATTATTTATTGGTAACCTGCCTATTATAGATATAATATGTTGTGAGGAGAACTTGTATTTGTATACACACCTTATATATTTTTATAATTTTATTATCTACATAAAATAAAATTTAAAAATTATACAATTTATCTCCATGATAAATAAAATAATTCATAAAATAAATGATTTCTTACATACCTAAAGTTTGATGACACTGTTGCCTTTTATTATTTGTTCGCTCATCACCAGAAAATGTACCATATTCATTTGTTAATTTTACCATTATAATGAACTTAATTTTATTATTAACTACGAACTATTTTATATTTTTAAAATTAAATATTTTCAACTTTATTACAGAAGACATATATTTATTTATATTATATAAAGTAGAATTTGACGGTACTCGTCTTTTTTTTTATCGGCAGGTAATTCGAATTGTGACAATAATGTTATCTTATACTCGTAAATACAATGAATATTTACATAAAGAGATTATTCAAACCAATTGAAGTTTCAATATAATATTATGGCCTATTATAAGTATATTATGTATATACGTTTAGAAGGTTTTAGTGTTATAATTATTATTAACATAATATTATGATAATTTAAAATAATATTATAAAACCAAAAAAAAAAATTAATTAAATACGCAAAAAAAAAAAAAAAAAAAATGTCGAATTTTAAAATATATGTTGGAGTAAGTAGTTAAAAATTATTTATTTTTGTATATATTTGTACGTTAATTATTTAATTTTTATCATATTTTAGATTCTGAGCGAAGCGAAGAATGTATTGATTTACATTACAATAATGTGTGCTTTTTTATATCCCAAAGCACGATTTCGAGCATAAATAATGGTCTGATAACCGAAATTGATATGCTTTTGTAAATTGCTATGTTAGATTTTCAACTGTTCAGAATATTATTATTGTTATTATAATTTTCGTAATTAAACCTGATGACTACTCACTATAGCTCAATAATAAAAGACCGTTTAAGTATAACTAATTTATTTATTATTATTATTATCTGAACCACACTATAAAAATGTAGTAAATAACGTTAGGGTTAGTAGTATATGTGGCGCGGGGTATTTGCTAGCATTAGTGATGTGAGTAAGAAATTTCTATTAAGAAATTTCTACTTTAGAAATTTCCAAAATGGAAATTTCTGGTCTCAAGAAATTTAAAAAAAAATTTTATTTTTTTAAATTTAAAAAAATATATATTGATTATTATTTATTTAAATTAAATTTACTAATACCATTTAAAAATTAGATCAAATTAGGGAATAAAATATTTGTCTCAATTTAAAGATTAATTTAAAATTCTAATTAACAATAAAATTATGTTTGATAAGTTAAATTAAAATTAAATTTTAAAGAAAATATATATTTTTGAAATTTCTGGAAATTTCTGGAAATTTCCACTAGGAAATTTCTTCAAAATTAAATTTCTGAAATTTAACATATCTAGCTAGCATACGTAAATTTACTTATATATTTAAATACTAATAATACAATTGTCTACCTTTAAATGATATCAGATACCTAATATAATTTTAAATAAACATACATATCTATTTAATGTGTAACAAGTTCTTTAACTTTTTTTTATATATTCCTAAAGTGCATTATAAATTTGTCATATTATTACTTAAAATAGAATTTACAAGAAATTATTTTAAAACATGTACTTCTTTTAGAATTCATATACCATGTATATCATAACACAATAATTATTATTAGATATATTAATAAATCTATATACCTACGTAACATGTGTATTCAAATTAATATTATAAATATAATAGTTTACTTAATGACATTATATTATGGCAAAAAAAGTCAAGAACATTACATAGTGTATTATATATACTTATAAATGTGTTATAAGCAGGGCTTGCAAACGTTATTAAAACTAGTATTTAAAGTTTTTCCATGTGAACTATGCGTTGAAATATTTCACAAAGTCGTGAAATATTGAATTGTATTACTTTTAAACACAATTATTTTTAATTAATTACAATAATACTGTACAGTTGTACTTGTAGGTAAAACGTATTTTTCATGCAGCATGACGCCTTAATATTATAATCATACATTGTTATTATCATGAATCACTATACAATTTTGATATAAGCAAATATCCCGTTAATTTGATAGATAATGTTAACTTAAATAAATACCAATTTAATAATAATATATTATTATACATTAATTTACAATAACTCATTTCTCATTAGTCATTTGTTATTAGCTAGTCATTATTCATTATACTATCATGGTCGTTTATTGTTTTTCATTTCTATATTTTTATCACTTAATTTGTTTTTCCATTTTTGTCATAAAGTAAGACAATCATGTTTTCCTGGATTATATTATATTATTTGTCATTAAGGGAAATTTTATTATCATAATCCAGACGAAATATTTATATTTAGGAAATATTGTATTGATAATATGAGAAATATTAATAATAATTAGTTATACCATTGATTATAGAATAGCCAGATACGGCATAGGGAAATTTGGCTACTAATATAATATTTATGCGGGTTGCCGAGAGGTGGCGCTGTATGAACCGTCGACACATAATTAATTTTACTTTTTCCTACAATAGTAAATAATATTAGTATTTCCATTTTCAACAGTCAATGTGACTTTTGATACCACGGCTGTGTGCCTATATATATATATGTGTGTGTGTCGCGAGGCAGTATATTGTCTGAAATCGGTTTTTGTCTGTCTAATTATATTAATAAATAATAACATTAATTTATCAATTACCCACATCTCTACAGAAATATTTTGATGGTATTGGCCGTTTCTTGAGAATCATGTTTAGGAAATTTCTTATTTAATTCACCCATTGTTGTTTATGTGTATATACAATTTGTACAAAACATAATAAATTGTGAATTTTTATAATTATGGTTTTCTGAGGAAGGTTAGACGAATAATACTTCTAAACAAATTCAAAGTAAAGAAGTTCATTTATGTTTTTACCAGATAAATTATAATAGCAACAATAATACAATTTTTATAGCTGTTTAAAAATCAATAAAATAAAATACAATTTTTTTTAATTATCATTTTTTTTAGTTCATAATATAAATATTTCCAAAAATCATCTAGTACAAATAAAGGCAATGAAATAACAAATTCAGAATCATTTTTTTAAAATTAATAAAATACTAGTATAATATTTATTTATGCAAATTTACAGACCATCTAAACGTTTCAAAAAAAAAAAAAAAAAAAACATGACATACATAAAATATAAAATAAAATAATCTACAACATAAAATATTAAATTTTAATTTTTTAAATTATTTTTAATCATAAATATAAATATTATCTCTTATTCAAATAATATAATATTGTTTTAAAATCTTAACTTTAAGTAAAAATGTATAAACTTAAATTTCAAAAAATAAAAAAGTTTTAGGATTAGTTTCTGTTGATGGTGGAAGTTCTAAAGGTTCTGTAAATTGATTTATAGTAATAATTTGATTATATCTTTTTGTGTGAATTTTCGTACATTTTTTCTATCGACGTGTATGTGCGATAGCAAAATAATCGGTTTGTTTTCGTGCGCGTTTTCTTTCTTTTACAACGCTTTTAGCGGAAACAAAAATTAATCTGAATACATCGGGTATCTTGCTACGGCCGTTTGGTAGTGTTAAAATGTTTGATCTATCATTCGGTTCGATTTACGTAATTTGTTTTGTTTCATTTGGGATACGACAATCGGGTTAAATTATTTTATTATCTCACGGTACGCTTAGCGTTTTATTTTTATTAATCCTTAATCGGAACATTAATTAGTGTACGTGCAGTGTGCAACATTGCACTTTGTTTTGCCGTGCTCGTCGTCGGCAAACGAACGCGGAATTATTCGTCGGCATTGCGCTCCTGATGTTAACCGCCCACATCATTTAACGGTCAATCAGAACTATTACGAACAGTTTCGGTCAGGTCGTCAGTCTTTAAATAATTATTTATTGTTTTATGTTTATCACATGTTTGTTTTATATATTTGACGTATTTACGTAAATTTTTAATATTAAGTTCCTCCTGTCCCACGATTCTGTTTCTTGTATAATATATATTGTATTTGTTATATGATAATAATATAATTATAAAACATATTTTTTCAACATCATAAAGGTATTTGTTTACAATCATTTTCATATACACTACCTTTGTTATCCTTTGGGCAGCCTAGAAGTGTTTTTAGGGGGGGCTTAAGCACCCCAGGCACTCCCCGATCACCACTTATGGACAGCCATGTTCCAAAAGACTTCTCTCCAAAAATGACTTAACATTGATTGACACTAGTGTAAACCCAACAATAATAAAAACTATTGATGACACGTAGTCGTCATAGGGATACGAAAAGTAACACTCTATTATGATGAAGATGATGACTATGTGTCAACGTGTCGTCATTGGCTTTTTTTCAGTAAAAATTTAAAATTAATATAATTCATAGGATGAAATATTACATGCTATTGAAATATTTCACAATTTTATATTTCATGAAATTTTCAAACACTAATTATAACGTTATGAATATACGTTTAAAACAATTGAAATGTGTAAACGTAACTAAAATGAAAAACGAAAAACGGAAAATTAATAATATCATTAAATAAAACAAAACATTAAACGAAATATTATTAAATTACTAAATAACGAAACTTAACATAACGTAAACACATCAAATCGTTTTTGCTTTTATAGAATATTAGGTATCAGTGGCGCTGAAGTAATATCTAAGGTGGGTGGTGGGTGATTAAATAATTCACCAAAATTAAATGAAGATTTAAAAATGATAATAAGAAAATATATTTAAATCTTAGAAGTCCAAGAAGAAAGAATAATTATCATTTATCAATAATCAATCAAGAGTAATAATGCATAAAGCATAGTGGCTTTAAAGCTATAAAGCTATGGCTATAGCTAAATAACAATAATTTAATTTAATTCAGATTGGATTTTACCAAAACCATTAAAGTTAAAAATATGAGTTGTTCAAATATTCATCAATAAAATATTCAAATAAAAGTATATTAATGAAAAAATTTTGAAATTATTGGTTGAATTTCTGTCTAAGTATTGAGCTTTTAACTTTTTTCCAAAAATGTTTAATATTTCCTGTAATTTTTAGTTTTTCGATTTGAAAATTTCATCAGAGTCTAGTCATATACAACTTAATCTTTTTACAAAATATTTTCAAAATCGTGACTGACAATTTTAGATTTTGAGCGAAGCGAAGGATGTATTGGTTTTATAAAGTTTTTTTTTTATGTATGAAGACATTTTTACGGGTAGAAATAATGGTCCGATTACCACAAGTAGGGTATGCTTTCAGTAGAAAGTTTCTAGAAAGTTTTTAGAAAGCAGTTTATAGTTGGTAGTTTATTTAGATTATTTTTCGAATTTCTCAAAAGTTTTTCCTTGGAAGGGGAAAAACAACCAAAAAATGGCGGAAAATCGGCAATATTACTGTTTCTGTTATCTAAAATTTTTTAATTTCATGATAACTAATTGAGTTTTGATCATAATTATTTACAATAAGACGTATGCATTATATAAACTATAATGACATAACTATATATATATATATATATTAGAATAGTTCTTAGTTAGAAGTGAAGAAAAAAAATATAAATATTTTTGATACATGAACCTGCCATTTTATTAAATATCATAAGAAAGTAATTTTGGTCATAATCATTGAAGCCCTTCCCATCAGGGTTGCCACCCGTTCCGTTTTTCACGGGACAGTCACGTTTTGAGGCCCGCGTCCCGGTGTAATGAGCGTCGGGACTCAATATGTCCCGTATGTGATTATTTCTTAAAATTATAAACAAATATACCGTATATCTACAAGTATAACCAAACATTTTCGTCAAATTTTTTCTTGTTGTCTATTGACTCAAGGGTAGTTTTTAGTTTGTATGGGTACTACAATTAATATTATAATACAAGTGAGAATCTTATATATATTTTTTTTTTAATATTTAAATATACCTACCTACATAAGTTGGAAATTTTTTTTTAAGTCTCCTTAGTTTTGCATACACAATAAAAAAAAAGCCATATTTTGAATTTCAAGAAGCTATAAATATCGACCATATTTTATTTAATTGGCATGTTAATAAATCAAATCTATTATATATATAAAAAAAAAAATGTTTTCCGTATTATTAGTGTTAAAAATATATATTTGTCCCGTATTTTTGACAGTGAAAGATGGTAACCTTGCTTCCTGTATCCTAAGAGGGTTGAAAATAGCCAAAAGGGGTAGTTTAATTATTTTTTGAACTTAATTCAAAATATATTGCACTTAGCAAAAAAATATATAAAATCTTTATTGTAGTACGTAATATTGTCATTAGAATTTTACATTATTTATATCATTTACATTATTTTTCGAAAATTCATTATTTTTAAAAATAACTATAAATTTATAATTTTTTCTATTTATTTTATAATATTGATTTTTAAATGTTTAAATGTAAAAACGATTATTGGTTTCCCGTTTGTATAACTTTCTAAATTAATCTAGTTTTCGGGACTGACTTCTATAATATCTTTTTTAATATGAAATCGATCAAATATTTTTTTTGAATTATTACTCAGTAAGTCTAATGTGTTTAGAAAATATTCTAAATCTCGTATTTTAATGATGTATTTTTTTTTTTAATTCATTATCATCCCCGTCTTCTTTTAATATTTTTTAGCCATTTGCTATCTTGTTTCTTTATTTAATCTATCATCGAAAATTGAAAATGCTGCACACACTGAACTTAAATACCATAAATGATTAATAATTTTTTTAATTGACTTTTCTGCTATATTAATATCAATATTATTGTACGATATTATTTTTTTAAGAAAATGTATGTCATTTAAATTAGCTGTAACTGCATATCAATATGATATATATAGTTATATCACAGATTATTTATAAATATAGTTATATTCGTTAACATATTTTGCATATTTATGGCTTCTGCATCACAATTCAAGATCTTTTAAGATGATTAATTCAAAATATAAAATTATGCGATTATAGCGCTAAAACCTATTAGGGTCTGGTGTCAGAATTATACTGGCCGTATTTATTATATAGAGTTAAGTATATACCCCTGTCTGTACCTATGTCTCACAACAACTCCTTCCTTGTACAGTTATACTTGAGTTATGTAAATATATAGTTATATAATCTTACATCCATCCTCGATTTCCTTTGCTTTCTTAACTGTCCACATAATTTCTTGCACACAAAAAATATTTTCTTTATTTTTTTTTTCCAATACATCGAACAACTTTCTATTTCTACATGTTTATGCTACTGCATTTCACGTACCTACTTACTTTAATATTTTTACCTTATTGTTAATACTAATAGTAATTTACATTAAATTTTTTTTTTTTTTCAAACAAATTGGTATTATATTTTAAATTAATATGTTTTCTTAGTTAAATATTATAAAATTTTATAATACAAACATATAAGTAAATATAGTTTTAAGTACCTAATATTCTTGGGTTTCTTTGGTATCTAATGTCATTGAGTAAACGATTATATATATAGTATTTATTTAAATACACATGTTCAGATGTTCTGAAGAATATAGATACTTATGTAAATATTATAATTATTGTACGATATACACAGAATCCGGATACCTACTAAAAATAGTAGAGTGCGTACCTATTTAAAATTAACTACATATAAAATATATTTTTAGCAACTTGAAAAACTTATATGACACTTAAATTAAATAAAAAAAACAATTTAGTAACGTGTGGTACTATGTCATTTTTATAATTATGTTTATTTGAAATAAGAATAGGTATTTTATGTCAATATGATGTCATTAAGCAGACTAAGAGAGAATTGTATTATTAATATTTCTTGAAATACAAATTTACTATAAATTAAAGATAAATTTTTGAATTATTCATTTTTTAAGTGTCCATCAAATCTCTAATTTTTTACAAATTTAACATAAATATGGTTTTGTCCAAAAATATATCTTTAATTTTTTCTTTCGTAATATATACAATTATTGTATTTGAAAGTATTTATGAGGGTAATATATAATATTATTAAAATTTTAATTTTCGTAGGTAATAATTACTTTTTATGTAGATATAAAAAAATCATATTTGTATACAATTTTGATTTAACATAATATTCCCTAAATCAAATCAATGTGATAATAAAATCTAATAACTTGAAAAAATCTGTTAATATTTTGAATTTTCTATAAGGTTTAATTTAATTAATTAAAATCTGTTTTGATATGAATTGAAGCTAAATAAAATGTTGATAAACTGTTCTTAATAAAATTATTCTTTTTTTTTTTTTTACTTTTAAGGTTAATATTATTTCTATACCTATTATGATGATTTAATTTTTAGTGTTAAATAGCTTATAAATATAAATCTTTAATTATATATCATATTGTTTTTAGTGCAATCGTTGCCTACTAAAGAAAATTGTATTCGTAAGATCAAATAATATTTTATTTATTTATTTTTAAATTAAGTTTTTATAATTAATATATTTGTATGACTGTTGATAGTAGTTACTAGTTTTATATACAGCGTTAGGAATTAATAAAATTATAGGCTTTATAATTTAATTTACTTTTTATATATTGTTCATAATAGTTCATAATCTACAAAAAAAAAAAAAAAATTAACTTACTAGGAAATTTAAAAAATATCATTAATGTTAACTAAATAATTCTTATGCAAAATATATTTATATATAATATTTTTTATGTTACTCATTATAATGAACTATTAAACTACCTACCTTTCTTTCGGTATTTTTAACTAGTTTAAGTTAATGTTTAAAAAATGTTACTTGTATATCTGACTTAATTATAAGCTGTTAGTTTTCTGTATGTTAATTTTTTAATATAATATTATTTTCAAGTATTTAAAATTGATTGATGATTAGTTAATCAAATAGAGCAGTCACACAATTTTCAAACTGTAATTTTTTTTAACCAATATATTATTTTAGTACAAAATGAACACAACTAATATGAAACAATGATGTGTAGATTAAATTACAAATAAATGCTTTTCAATGTACCAACTTTTAGAATTATTATTTTATGAAAAAAAAGCTAAAACTAACTTAGGTACATAAATCATTGTATCTAAATCATTGAATATTTATTTTACTTAAAAATACTGTTTAAATAACTGTTTTTTATTGTTAGAGAAAACATGTTAGGTATATTAATATTCAAATATTATAAAATGATAATGTATTCTATATTTCATATAACTGTAAATTTATAATTTTTTATGGATAGGCAAACTTTATTTTTATTTACGGATACTTTTGTTGTAAATAATATCTTATTTAAAAATTTTTATTTATGTCTGTAGACTCTTTTTCGTATAAAAATAATGGTCCGATTAACACAACTTTATTTGGTTTTTTTTTTTTTTAATTTCTTAAACTTTTCTTGATTTTCCTAAATTTTTTTATGATTTTGAACGTAGATACTAGTAATTTTTTAAAATTTTTCTCATGGGTAGTTTACACATGTGGTAAAATTTTGGAACGCATTATCAATATAATCTATTATATTATATTGAGTTTCGCTTAGAATCGTATTTTCTAATATCGTATCATTTAAATCTTAATTTATTATAATAAACTACTAATTTTTCCGGGGACTGAAGGTACGAAAGATGATTGTCCGGAATCGACCTTCCCGCTTTCTTATATTCTCTAGTTTAATATTAGTGTATAGATACATTTAATTCCAATAGAAATTCTATTATATTTAATACTTACTACCTATTAATTTATGCTTAGAATTATATTATTCATTTTTATATTCTGTGCGAAGCGAGGAATGTAATGTTTGGTTTTACAAAGATGGTTTTTTTTTTATGTTTGAAAGCATGATTTTGGGTAGAAATAATGGTCCGATTACCACAAACAGGGTATGCTTAAATTAAAATAAGTTGTTTTGACTGGGGTTCCCACAAGACGGAGGCCCACCGGGAAAATCCCGATTTCCCGATAGGCCACTGTAATTCATTGATGTGTGTGTTGATCACCGTCTCTTGTACGAAAATTATCCATGCGTTCACGTGTACTACTCCGCCGTCCAGGTTCACCAATTGGGTTTTTCTTTTCACTTTGCCGTAAACGCATCACCATCATCATGAAATATTCATATTCATATATTTTTTATTTTTTATTATAATAACATTACTGTTATCAAATAAATACTACTACTCTGTATTAATTAATTTTTTTCAAATTTTCTAGTACGTTATTTTTATAAATTGTTGTTTGGGCTTCTCAATTTGTGAAATGTCATTTGTATACGTGTTCTCTATTTGAACTTCATTGTATTTGACTGTATTAAGTCAAAACCTCCACTTCATATTCTTTGGTTTTAGTGCAAAATTGTGAGTATTCCAGTTCTTAACACTAATTGATAAGTATGCTGACTTCATTTCGTTATTTAGTGTCAGTTAAGTTGCATTTTTCACGGCGTAAAAATGAAGCTTTGAATTCGTTCTAGATGCTGCTTATTTGAACTTCTTTTATTCCCCAAACCTACCTTTTTATTGTCTACTTTTACGCCTTGTGCTTTATATTCTACAAATGAGTCAAAAGAGAACTTCTTCTACTAAGGCAACCAGTCCCGGTTCCACTAAGGGAACTCCTGACCTTCCAAGCACTTCGACTGAGATATCAATAGCTGATAACTTCCATAAGTAAAAAACAGGAACAAACTATGATAAGTCATTAGGTGAGTCTCAGTCACTTCAGTTTGGTAAACTTAAAAGTAGTCTTGGTTTGTTAACTAAAGAAATGAATAAACAAAAGATCTGAAAATTAATCTTTGCATGAAGAACTTACTTCTCTTAAAAATAGAATTAAGACAATAGAAACATTTCTTCTTATTCTGTAACTGTTCCTCAAATAATTTATAATTCGTCTAAACGTGAACGGATTAGTACTAACCTAATAACACATGACATTCCTGAGTCCTCTGTTGATCTTGCTTCCAGAATCTCTTTTGCCAAAAACAACATGGCCTCAGCTCTATATCCTTTATCTGTCTCTTTGCCAGTTGACTCTAAAGTACTATAACTTCTGAGTCTACTTGACCTCTCAAAAGTATATTTCAAAATAAAGATCTCGCTGGAAAGGTTTTGATGTCTTATCATGCAGTTAAATGAAATTATCCGGATTTGTCTTTGTGTGACTTTTTCACGATAAAACCCGTAAGGAACGTGAGCTTTTACATTCTTGTCATAGTGAATTATAACGGCGTACGAAATCTGGTGAATCTGACTTTACTATCTCATTCACAAATGGTTTACCTTCTGTATTCAAAATAAAGGCAAAAAAGATTAACATTCAATACGAAATGAACGTCACACTTAAGCTTATGTAGTCATGATGGGGATGTTTTTTTTTTTTGGCATACGTAAAGGCATTCTTTCTTCTGTTGTTGTTACTCCAGTACGTAATATAGAACAATTATTTATTTGTATTGAATTCAACGCTAAAAAATGTATTATCAATTATATTTATCTCCCTCCTTCAAGTGTAGTCTCCATGTATAATTATGTAGCCTCAGTCGAGTTCGTTATTCATTAACATTTAAACCATTTATTTATATGTTGTGGTGATCTCAACATCCCTGAAATAACTTAGTCACATGATGATTCTGAATTGTTTTACTCCTCTAATTCAATTATACGTTTTCCTTATATTACTGAGCTATTTGCCCTTCATGAGTTCTACCAATTTCATAATATATTACACTCTCACGGTTCCTACTTGATTTGGTTTTTTGTAATAAATCTTGCATATCTATCAATTAATATTTCTATGTTACTGTTACTTTTGATTTATATCATCCTTAACATTCTTAACTTATCCTATTGTCAGCCAACCTCACAATTTTCATAAAACTGATTATAATCGTGCTGAATTTTTTTTATCTTCGTTTAATTGGGAATTAACATTCTCATCTTCAAATGCTGATTTCACAACAAACGTGTTCTATGATGCTTTACATTATTCAGTTATTTCAATTATCCCTAAATCATTTTATTATAATTCATGTTTCCCACGTTGGTTCACAAAGGAGCTAAAAACTCTTGTGTTCATAAAAAATATTGCGCACAAGAATTACAAACTATCTTTAAGCCTTGATAACTATCTTTATTGTTTACTACGTACCCGATATAAATACTTATCAAAAAACTGTTTTCGTGATTTTACTTGCAGTGTTGAGTAAAACCTTAAGAGTCATCCCAATCCTTCTGGAAGTTTGTTCGAAATAACCGCTTTGGAAGTAAAACATCTAGTACGATTAGTCTTAATAACAATAAATGTGCTAATTTATCTGATGCCATAAATATGATCTCCAAACATTTCTTCTCAGTATATCCTACTTCATCTCTTGATTTCGCTACTGCTTCATATCTACAATATGACTTACCAAGAAATGCCTTCTTTTATATTGATGATATAAATAATGGTCTATCAGCCCTTCGTAATATTCATTCTATTGGTCTTGATGGTCTTGCAGGTTTTATTTTTTTTTTAACCTAAGAAACGTTATCTCTTGGATTCTATTTTCACTGTTTAGAAAGTCATTAGATGAGTGTACCCGTACCACCTTATATTATGCTTTATCACATCAATTTTAAAAACTGGTAATCCTTCAATGGTTGAAAATTATCGTCCAATTGCTATCACTTCTCATATCTTGAAATTATTTTAATCCCTTGTATTACAATCTATTAAAACAATTGTAAATAATATCTTGGTTGATGAACAACATGGCTTCCGTCCTGGTAGATTCCCGATCATTTGTAATATGGTATTTGTTAAATAATGCTATTTACCTTGATTTTTATAAGACATTTGATCGAGTGAATCATTTTATTCTAATCAGAATTTCGAATGATTATGGTTTTGGTGAACTATTACTTTCCTGGTTCGGTTCTTATTTATTTAACCGGTATCAGAGGATTAAACTGTATAGGGTTAAATCACAAATCTTTGTACCTACTTTAGGTGTACATAAGGTACTATATTATTACTTGTTCTTTTTTCATTATTGGTTAATAATGCTCCCTCCGTATTACTTTATTCTAATGTTCTTGTATTTCCTAATGATATCAAATTATTCATGAATATTAAATCTAATCATGATTGTGTTAAATTACAAGAAGACCTGGATCGATTGGTAAATTAGGGTGAAATCCTTAATCTTCAACTTAACATACCCAAATGCCAGATCATGACATTTACACGCATTATAAATTGCAGTAAATTAGTTTTTAAGAATATTTATTTTTAAATGGGTTACTAAAACCTGTTTTCTATTTAAATAAATAAGTAAAGAAATATCGGTTTGTAAAATATATTGTTAATATTGTATTATATTAAGTTTCGCTTAGAATCGTATTTTCTAATGCATTATCATTGCATTCAAATCTTAATTATATTGAACCACACATTTCTCCGAGGACCGAAGGGATGAAGGAGGAACATCCAAAATCGACCATCATATTTTTAATTACATATTTACTAAAAATATTTTAACATTATTTAAATTATCTTGTAGAAAATATAAAAAGAAATATTAATTGTAAGTAATTTTACAATATAATATCTAAATTTGACTTAAGATATATTATAAAATGTAAATTGTAAAATTGTAAATGCAACAAAGCTAAAGAATGTTTATAATATAGTATGTAATTAATTTTATTCATAACAGAAATTTTATGTTTAGAATTTAATTTAACTATTTGTCTATACCGAATAATATATAAAATACTACTATTAAGCACGACGAATGATAACATTGAAGTAAAAAAAAAAAATTTAATAATATACAACGCTAGGTATTTAGGACATTCATTAAAAACTAATTTTAAACGGCAATGGAACACTATGGAAAAACAATTAGACATTTTTAAAAATATATTTTTATTAGTAGTTTTTATTTAACATAAATTTTGGTGTTCAAAATTTCATAATAAATAATTTTATATATACCAGAATATTAGTCTTAGTAAATACAAAGTATTTTACATAAGTATTATTATTATTATTATTATTAATCAGCTTTATGAATTTAATTATTATATTTATATTTTACTTATATTATAGCAATATCTCCAGCTGTTAATTATTTGAGGACATTTTTCATGTTAAATGGTGAGTATTAAATATTATTACGCCTAATACAATTTTGCTGTTATACCAAGTGTTCCATATCTATTTACAGTTGCAATATATATGCGATAAATTAAAAATTTTTAATGCTATATTTTTAAAATTATTATTTAGACATTGGACTATAATATTACCTCTATTATTATTTTAGTTTTAAACGTCTAATAAATTGTGGAGTGCAAAATTATTTATATATTATTATTATTATAAATTATCAATATTTCTCAAGAAATTATTATTGATATCGTAGCTACATCAGCTACATAGAAAGATGCATCTTACTATTTATGTATCAATTACTTATCATAATATGCAATATTAGTAATATGAATTTTACATTTTATGATATAATAGATTAATTGATTACGAAAATAATATAAGAAATATGATTTTTTCAGTAAATTGAATATATTGATTAAATTAGGAGGTTGACACAAAAACTATCATACCAAAATTCTCGTTAAACTATCTTTAAATTTTACGTAACCTAAAAAATAAAAATTTAGAGTTTTGAACAAAGCAAAAAAATGTATTGATTTTACAATTATATTTTTTTTTCTGTTGTCTGAAAAAAAATTTTTTGGTAGAAATAATGATCCGATTACCTTATGATACCGATTAGCTTATTTTTCGAATTTCTAATTGACACACGTAATAAAATTTTGGAATAGATTATTAGTATAATTTATTGTTATATTTAAAAATGGAGCTTTACAATTTTTCCGAAAATGTTGTAGATAACCTGCAATTTTGGGTTTAACAGTTAGAACATTTTTTCAAAGTCTAAACATATACAACTTAATTTTTTTACGAAATATTTAGAAAACCAAGACTGACAATTTTTTTTATAAACTTCTAAAATTTAAATATTTTTAGAAGAATTGAATATTAATTTTTTTTTATAATGCATGGAAACTTTTTCGGGTAGAAATAATGGTCCGATTATTACGAATAGAGTATGGCACTTTCTTGAACTCATTATTTAAATTTCACAAAAGGGTTTCCACATGAAAAGAAAAACTATCAAAAATTACGGAAATTGAAATTTTGATGAAATTCATTTTAATTTTTTCATAATAACTAATGCAATTTTAACGTAAGTTTTTGAAATTTTTGAGTACTCCTATAGGTAGTTAGGCAACTTCATTAAATAGTTATCCAAGATAATCGATTAAATAATCGAATTATAAAAAGACGACTAATGTCGACAACGTGTAGGCAATATAACAAAAAAATTATGAGTTGTCAACGATTAGGTCTATTATGGAAATGCCCTTTTTTGCCACAACGTGACGGGCCTGATCCTAGTCGTGGCCCATTGGGAAATTCTGGGCGTTCCCAATCTGTCCAAGGAATGTTTATGATTATTATATTATTTTGATGAAAAGTTAGTCATAGAGAAATAATATATTTAATAACAATAAGTTCTTATATGGGTCATCAATCGTCATCATTCAATTGACTGTCCAAAGCTACAAGTGTCAAATCATAACATTTAAAATATCGTATCTCGTTTTTCTTAAAACACGTTAATTATACTTAAATATATATTAATATATGTCTAAAACACTTTTTAAGCAATTTGTAAACAGATCTGGGACACCATGGATATATATATATATGTTACCGTTAAAGTATGAAATTCGTTATTAAAGTTAAAGTATGCACATTAAAGTTAATTAAATACTTTATCTAGAAATTATATAAAATAACTAATTATTTTATAGAATTCCAAAATGTAAATAGTTAAAGTATTAACATCATTCACTAGTTAAAATAAGTAAAAAAATTTCATTATTATTTAGAATTAATGTCGTAAATATTCTTCTAAGTATTATGCATATTTTGAAAATATTTTTATTAAATGTTATAAATGACTATAGACTAATATATTATTTATTTGTTTAAAATTATTCAGCTTAAACTTTGGTGACATTTTGAATTACATAAAATGTTATTTTTACGACACATACATCTTTTTATCATATATTTAGTTGTACACAAACATTTTAAAAATCCACATTTTGTGTAATCGCTTTTGTTAACACACTTATTGATAATCCTACTTTTGGTTCTGTACTAAACATTGCCTCGTATGGACTTCGCTCAATACCCGAATAATAACCTATATTTTTCATAAATTGAACAAAACGAAGTCACTCCACTTCGCTGTTTTATTTTCGTGTATCCATGTAGTGAGAATATTCTCAATATCTTGATTAGCACGCTCGACACTACCTTGACATTGACGAGATATGTCGAGATTTTCCGTGAATAATTGAAAGAGATGGCTACATCTTTTTTAAAGAAACTATAACTTCATTGCAAAATTCCCTTCCATTATCGGACTGAAGTACAACAGGTGCACCAAAAGTGCAAAAAATAGTCAAAAGAACGTAAGCAGTTTTTTCAGCTCGTTTTGATATTAATGGTTTTATAACATAAAATTTAATTAGGTGATTTTGATAAATAAAAATAAATTTAAAGTTTTGATCTGGCTGTAACTGAAAATCAATAACATCGATTTGACATCGACTGTTGACATTTTTAAACACTATTGGTTTTACTAGAATTCCTTTTTTCTGACATTTTTTCTATTGTTCACAGGGAATAAATAACCTTAGGTATTTCATTATATCAGCCTGAGTAATATTTTTGTATGTTTTATTTATTTGATATATCATACGGTCTCTACCACCATGCCCAATGGACTTATAAATCTCGTATATCACATCAAATAGTTCACTAGTCATAATATACATTTTAATATTTGTTTTTTTTTTATTAACAGGGTATATTCATTTTTCAATACCATTCACTAAAGTTGTGTCATAATGTTTTGCCAACCAATAGTCTCTTCTGGATTCTTTTTTATTTTCATGCAATTTACGTCCAGAACTAAACTCGCGTATTTTATGTCAGTCAAAAACGCTCTATTATTTTTATTTCCCCGAGTCTGTAAATAATTATTGAATTTTTCTTTCATTTCGTTTGAACCCATTGTAAATAAATGAATTATTAAAATACTAATATAACTATATACGTAATGAACACTCGAACGAAACTGTGAAGAATATAAAAAACATTACGAGTAAATATAAAGTATCGATAAGTTACCCACAAACAAAAATTATTATTATCATTAACGAATTTCCCATACCATTAATATCAAAAAACATAATAATAATATTATATATCTGTACGTATAGTACAATTATTTATCAATATAGTATAAAGTTGATTTATTTTATAGTTTACCCAGTAATAATGTAAAGACTTTAACGAGGCGACAATAAATAATGTATACAATTCCTAGATAAAGTATTAATTCTACTCTAATTTCACTCTAGCTATGAATTATAGTGATTTTAAAAAATATATAGTTATTTCATAAATTATTGGCATTTCATTCTTTAACGGTAACATATATATATATATATATACAGTGTGTAATTGCTAATTAGAAACAGTTCATAAATCTGTATACAGATATTCAATGTAAGTTCTAACTAATGAAATCATTTGTATGCATAATAAGACACATTCTTGTGTAATTATAACATTTTAAAATAAATTAGGATTGCGCATGCGTAAATAAATTTTTTTAGATCCCACATTTTGACTCTTGATAATTTTGTTTCATATTTTTTTATGAGTTTTGGTAGATAATAAAACTTTCCAAGTGTAAAATTAACTGAGTTATAGCAATTTAAATTTATTCATTTTTACGTGTGAAAATGTATGATATTTTTTCATAAAAAAAATGAATACATTTGCACTTAAAAATTGATTTAACTACCAAAATTCATGAAAAAATATGAAAAAAATTATCAATAGTCAAAATTTTGGGTTGCTATTTGATAAAGTTTATTTGCGCATGCGCAATTCTAATTTATTTTAAAATGTTATAATTACACAAGAATGTGTCTTATTATGCATACAAATGATTTTATTAATTAGAACTTACATTTAATATCTCTACACAGATTTATTAACTATTCCCAATCAGCGATTACACACTATATATACGTGTAGTAATATATATATATATATATATATTTATTGCTATTTATATAACACGTTTAAAATTTGATTAAATACAGTTAAATGTCATCTTCCTGACCCAAAGAACATTACATGTATGTGGATATCTATTAAGTATATTTTATATGTAACTATATAATTAATTACATTATTATTAATGTTGTATAAAAATTGTGAAATGATAATATATAATTTTAAAATATTCTAATTTATAAATGTGTAAAACGTAAATGCCTTAACTAGTTGAGATTATTGACAGAAGTGTTAACTGACTACAAGTATACTAGTAGCATAAACTAGTTTATATAAATTATAATTAGTAATTTTTTTCAAAAATAGGAATAGGTTTGTTCGCGCAAGTAATATGTGGTTAAGTTGATTATATATAGTCTAGCCACCACCCGAGGGGTTGATATGGGTTAACATAGACGGCTGACATGTGACGCGCTCCTGTCGCCAACGTTTGAGCTGCGATCGGCTGGCGATTTCTATACTTTCACAGTTCTATGTATAAAATTCACACCTGCCGTTCAGTCAGATTAGACGAACTAATATTTATTCAAACAAGTGTTAAATTAATATTTGTTCTTTATTTTACCTATATATTTTGATATCGGTTAAAAGTCAGTTCAGTCAGTCTACGTCAAATTACGATTTAGTTCAATCATTTGATTCAGTTCGAACGACCAAATCAAACCCATCAACTTCGCGAGGCATTAACGATCAGATGCAATTAGTCAGAGGATGTTCCCCTTCTTCCTTTTGGGTTACGCCGGAATTAGTCTCCACCGGTCAGTTTCCTTTCTAGATGAACCCCGGTGAGATAAATATTTGGTAGCAGAGCATGGTTACAGACATTTCCGTGTTTTATGCGTGACGGGCAAGCTGTGCTTTTGATGTATTCAGGACTTCTGGTTTCGATATATTACAGTAATTTGTATTTGTATATTATTCAGTTAGGATAAATGTATTGTCTTTTTATTTAGCAAAAGTATTAGGTTAGTGTTAAGACCACAATGAAAAATATTAGTAAATACCTATCTATTATATGTGTTATACTTTTAGAGCTTAACACGTCAGGCTACAAATTTTGTCCGAGCGTGTTGTGGGTTCCCACAGAGCAACTTTGAAACATTTAGTTCTAATTTTGTTTTAATAATATCATATAATATTATATTGTTATAACTCGTGCTATATTACTTTGTATAACTGATTGGAAAACGGTGGATTCGTGAACTACAGAGCTATTAGTTTCTGGCTATACGTTTAGAGTATAATATCATTGATTATAAATACTATAGATTCCTCACTGGCCTATTTTTCGATGGTGTGCTATTCTAATTCTGGACAATTCCGATGCAATCGCTAGTAGTCCGCGGCAATGCAATATGCCAGTATTTAGTTAACATTGTTCGAAAAATATTAATAGCTTGTCTAATAATGTACGCCGAATGCATTGCCGCCGACTACTTGCGATTGCATCGAGATTTTCTAGAACTAAAAAGCTATATACTGTTTTGCAAATAATTCTGTATTATGTGTATTACCATTGAATATTAACATTATAGAAAAGTCACTACAATAGGAAATGTGCTACAGGAGAATTATCGGCCGATAGAAAGCGATAAGTGTATTAACAATATATAGTTATTATTATAATCCTGATTGATTATTAATTAATATATTTATATATTTATGTACTAAACGTTTTATTTACTTATTTAATTTGCGAATAACGGTGGTCCAATTAATATAAAAATTTCATGAAAAATTACATTTACATATTTTAGATTTTGAACGAAGCGAAGAATGTATTGGTTTTACAAAGATGTTTTTTTTTTTTTATTTTTTTTATTTTTATTGTATGAAGACACTTTTTCGGGTAGAAATAATGGTCCCATAACCATAAGTTGGGTAAGCTTTCGGTAGAAAATCGTGTCTAATTGGTACTGTTTTTAGTTCATTTTTACGAATTTCTCAAAAGTTTTTCCTTAGGAAGAAAAAACTACAAAAAATGGCGGAAAATCGGCAAAATTACGGTTTCTGTTATTTTACATTTTTTAATTTCGTAATAACTAAAGTTTTGATTGTAGGGACTTAAAACTTTTTTAGATTACAAACAAAGGCAATATACAAGTGTGGTAAGAAAATGTGGTTAGAAAGGATTGGTTGATTTTCTGACTAAGTAAAGAGTTTTGACTTTTTTTCCAAAAATGTTTAATATTTTCTGCAATTTTTGGTTTATTGGTTTAAAAATTGTATCGAAATCTAGACATGTTCTACTTAATCTTTTTACAAAATATTTTCATAATCGTGTTAACAATTTTTTTTTTTTGTAAGCTTTTAAAGAAAAAGTTTTTGAAAATGGGCATAATTACGGTTTCATTATTTTATTACTTGGTAACTAATTAAGTTTAGATCGTAGGAATATAAAATTCATTTTTAATATTTACATTCGTAATTTACACACATGGTAAAATTTTGGAATAGATTATCAGTATAGCATATTGTAATATATTGAGTTTCGTTCGGAATCGTATTTTCTAACGCAATATGATTGCATTCAAATCTTAAGTATAATAATCCTCTCATTTCTCCGACTGAAGGGACGAAGGAAAAAGTCCACAATCGACCTTCCCACTTTTTAAATTTTTTTCTTTTTTAATGTAATATTGAGAAATATATGGCGTATACTCAAGATATTATTTACCAATACATCCCGGGTAGTAACTAGTAATTTATAATTGAAAATGAATATATTTTAATTTGAAAATAAATAATCTTTGATCAATTTATTTCGTAGGATTTTAGTTATCTATGTTGGTATTCCTACTTCTACAAAAATCGGATAAAAATTTATTCCTATTATCAAAACTCGGGAATACTGGATTATTACTATTATTCACAACGTAGAGTTTTGCTTATATGTTATGGTATGTCCGTAGATTCATAAATTATAATTATTAAATTGTTCTGTACAGTATACCTGGCCAATTATTATTTATTACATAAATTTTATAGTTAATCCTTTATCGTATATGCCATAATTATTATAATTGTGGCTATAATTTTCACCGCGCACTCGATACGTGGTTTATGTATTAGTTTTATGTTATAGTTATCAGCGCGATCGCGGAGAGCTATAGTATTATAATTGTTATTATCACCAATATTTTGTAAACAATTTTATTATTACTTTAGTAGTTCGACTTGCGTTAAATCACGGTTAGAATTTATTGTATTTTTATTCAATTATATTTCGTATTTGTTCTTCTCATAATTGAGGGTGATCGTTCTAAACGAATTCTAACGTTTGAACGTATTAAAGCGGTATACGAATTAGGAGTTGCAAGTTAGTTGGATTTGGACCGTTGAGCTCAATTTCTAATTGCAGTGAACGATCTTACAGATCTGTGGGCAAAATTCGCGATAGAAAATGACGCTGTGTTAAATGCTTTGGTTAATTTGGGTGAAGTGGAAGGTATTTCTAATAATACTGAAGAGGCAAATAAAATGTTAATTTCGGCTAAAGCTTTAGCCAATCGGTTTTCTAATCAAAATCTATCGGATAAGAAATTAGCGGTTTTTAAGAATCGAACTACTTCTAACGTGGCTAGCAGTTCAGACACCACGATCAGTTCAGTTGACATTTTACCCGCCATTTTTAGTTGTTCAATCTTCCCATTCCATGTGGTTACCTGAAATCCTCCTACTTCGTTTCAATTGCTTGGGCAGCGTTAGTTGAGATCTACAATCAGCCTTGTAGATTGGTCTCGATAATTTTGGAAAAGATGCTTTCGGCCATGTAGTTAACGCAGGAATCAGTGTTAACGTTAAATACATTTTTGTGTATGTTCAATGTATTGGAGTCAATTTAAATTCCCAATCTAGCCGATTTTTTGAATTTTGAATTTTTCAACAATCGTTTTATACACTTTCAATGACATAGCGTCGTTTATTCGAGTTCGAAAATAATTAGAACTACTCTTTTATCTTTAATATAATAATTTGAAATAGTTCAAAGTATTGCATTTGTAATCTGCATTATATTAAATATAATAACGAGACATAATAAAGTGCACTATAAATTAACAAACATAATTGACATAAGTTATACTATTTATATAACGTTATTATAATTATATTGTACATTTTACAATTTTTTTTTATAAATAATCTACTATACTAATCTAATTTATTTGCATTAATTTAGTGACATTACAATTCTTAAACAATCGTTTTACACAAAGTTAGTAAAAAAAATTAAAAGAAATAACATAACATAATATTACCAAAAAAAAGTTGGAAGATATTTGTATTGATTACCATTTAAAATATGTTAAACTTGATAACAAATAATTATTGCTATTCACTAATTATACATTATTATAATTATTAATTTATTATATGGCAGTATTAATTTATAAATACATTCTTGTTAAAAATCTCGTATAGTATTAGTATTCTACTAGGTTGAGCTGGTATTGTAAATTGTGTTTGTAACGTCAAACCTTTTCTGACATATTCGTATAATACAATGTTATCTAAAATAGAGGTAGTTGCTTTATAATAACATGCAATTCATTGTCATTTAGGTACCTATCAAATAAAGATCATATCATTAATTATTAAGATAGATTTATAAAACCGTATACCCTTGTAAACATTTTTTTTTTTTAACTGTAACTACATTTATTTTGACCACCAATTGGTTTTTCATTATTTTGATTTAACATAATTTGAATTAGAATATTAGATAATATAGGAGTTAAATTACTAAAATCTAATGAATAATAAATATGTAATCCAAATAAATTTTAGGGATATATTTTTTTTTTATATACAAATTAAATTACTAATACAGTATTTGCTATATTTTATATAAATATCTAATTATCACATAGTCATTATTATTGGTTTAGTCTTTATTTATAGGATATTTTTATTGAAATTATATCTTGTTTAATCAATAATTTAGGATGTAAGTGTGTGATGTTAGTGTGTAATATATTAAATTTTATGTAATTTTAGTTAAATTTAAACTACTCGTACTAATTAAATTCGCTTTGTTTTACTACATTAGTTAAATCTGAAATTTGAGTTTGCATAAAATCGGCAATTATAGTTATTTAATAAGTACCATAAAAGATAAATGATTATGGTTTTTAGATCATGGGATAATTTATGAGTATAATTAATAAATATAATACCTCTTATTTTTATTTAATTAGGTTATATGAGATACGCGCTTCATTTGGAGGAAAGGGTAATAGTTGGTGAGTATCTATTATTATAAAATAATGAATGTATCCTAGAAATATAAGAAGAAATATTTCATAAAAATTAAACAAACATATTATTTATGTGAGAAAAATTATCAAATAAAATCAACTGACAAATTAAACGAATTTTTTAATATTGAAAAATGTGTATTGTAAAACAATTTTTCTCTTCCTTCACATTTTCTTTAAATGATGTTAGTGTTGCTATTTCTTCTCTTCGTAATATTAAATTCAATGATCCCGATTAGATTCAAGGTGATTTTTTATTCTTAATTAGAGACGTAATCGTTTCCTGTTCTATCTGGATTTCCAAAGATCACTTGATTCGGAGGTTTCCTCTTACTCCTTCAAAATTATCTTACCATCATTTGTTAGTTTAGTCGTCTTTTCGACTTTTATTTTTCAAACTACATTAGGTACCTACCTATGTTTGAAGATAACGAAAAGACTGATCACGATGTCTAAAACCGCAGGAATATAATATTAATTTCTGTCGAGATTCCCCGTTTTCCTACTAACTATTTATTGTTTGTTTAGATTGTTTAGAGCAAAAATGATTATTATTGCATTGTGCTTGATCAATGACATTTTTTGCCATCGGTTTATCACATAACAATAATATTATAGATTATATTATTTGTTTGTCGCAATAAAGATCGTTGTTATATTATGTCATGTCAATGTGTATATCAATCATGTGTCGTATTGCTCCATTACACAATTTCATAAAATGTGTTTGATCATATTATACTCTACTACTTTTTAGTCATCACCAATTTCTTCGCCTTTGCCAAGGCTTAACTTGTTAAAAAGCTAAAAGTTGTCATTATGAGGGATTCTATATTACCACTGTTCATTTACGCAATGCTTTCAGGGGATTAATTTAATTTCCGGAAAGTTAGAATTCACTTTGCGTGGACCCTAGAATAATTTTAAGGTGCTTATCTTAGTTGAAACGCGGCGGTCATGACACAGGGTGATAATAATTAAAACGGAATTGAGAAACAATACCACCGTCGATGTGCCGAATTGCTTGACATTCTGTAGCTCTAGATAGGTGGGTACGATATTCACATCATCAAATTTGATTCCATCAAAGACTCAGGATGATCCGTCCGGCTTGTTGGCGACGCATTTGAACCTCCGCAGCTCTTGAATAATATTTAGCGTTAATATACTGTCTCTGGTTATAACTGTATGATAATAAACCAGAGGGATATAACTATTTATAAAAGCGATATGTACATTGTCTTAGGTTCATAAAGTTGAATAGTGCAACCGTCAAGCGAGTTTTATAACAAGAAGCCCTGAGTTTTTCAATTAATGTGATACATTGTCAATATTTCATCTTGCGAGGCACAGTTAGTTATTGCCACATAATTTTGATTATCTTCCCTTCTCCTTCCTTTATGAATGCAGTTGACATATTATTGTAATTATTATGATATATGGCTATACAAATCTATTTTAATGCGCAAAATATGCATGTGCTATGATGAGTACTCCGTAATAAAATTTTAATTATTTTAGTAAAAAAATCATAATGTATAGATATACATTTTTATATTTCAGATGCTATTTATTCGCCTCAAATGTTTTGCAAACTTTTGTGTAATTATTATTATTGCATTTACTTTTTTTATGTACCTACTTATAATTTTAAGTAACTAATTTATAAAAAAAATCATAAAATGAAGTAATAATGGAAAGTGGTAGAAGAAAATAACTCATAAGACAAATCTTTGAGTAAATATGATTCTTTAGAAAAATTATTTTATATGTCCGGTAGATTATAACTTATCATGATGAGTAACTGATAACAACATATTTGTATGAAGTAGAAAATAGGAAATATTAAAGTGACGTCTGTGGAAATAATCATACCATGTTTATTTTATGTGGTAGGAATGTAGGATTTGTCTTTGAACATACTATAAGTTAGCTATTTTTATTTTTTTTCAATATATTAGAGTGTAATATAAACGAGTTAACTCACATATGCGTTAGTGTATCTCATTGTCGTTTGTCATTGAAGTAAATATGCGATAATGTCAGTGAAAGGGAGGCACAACAAATAAAATATTTTGTGGTTGTACTTGTTAAACAAATATGTAATAATATAATATTATGCTCTAGAATTTTTGTGTTATGCTATGCTGATGTTGATTGTTAAAATTAAATAAATTCATTCTTATCAAATTTATGATAAAAGAATACTATTTAAAATTCTAAAATCAGTATATTAAACTAATTTTTATTTCATAAATCTTGTAATAATGGTTTTATAATTGTCATTGTATTTTATAATTGGTATTCCATTAAAAGAATTCATATTTTGTTGTTGGATTTTTGTATAAAAAGTGGAAAATTTCTCGTTCTAATAATATTATAATTTTAGATTTATTTTTAGACCAATCAATATATTCATTTGTATCGTTAGTCATCACTGAGAGATAGTAATTTATCAGAGAATTTAAATTTATATTTAAAATATGTAGATAAGCCGTTTATATATAATCGTTGTTTTATGAAAGAGAAAATGTTAGTGCTGATAAGAGTCGAGAGGTGACTTACACCACAAACATTAAATCATTTCATTGACCTAATAAAAATAATAGTACTCAATGCTTCATTTGTAAAATTAAAATTAATTTCTATCCTAATGTCTCTACTAGCAACCACAGCTATGAACGATTTTTTTTCCATATCTTAAAATAATGAAGTTATATCTTAATTTCTTTAAAATTATTTCATAATAAATTATAAAATTATTGGAATGTTACATGAACAAAACATAAATGCACATATACAAAACACAATCTTTAAATTACTGCTTCCAATAAAAAACTATCAAAAAAATAAAACATTTCACCAATTATTTGAAAACCGTTGGCAAATTGAGAGGTCTGCCATAGGCTAGTTAAAGATAAAATGACACCAATAGAATTACATATATGTTATCAAAGAGGTAACTAATGATTATAATTGTACCTAAACAAGATTCAAAATTATTTTTGTTTATTATATATTATTATTCATAAATAATAATTTATAATGTAATCATTCTTTCTTAGTTTGGAATAATACGATGTTAAACGGTAAGATTGTTGTCTTAACTATAAAATAAATCTTTATTTTATGATAACAAAACAATAGAAAAATGGTATATGATAATTGGTGGGAGGATTCAAAACATATATTTCTAATTTACATATGGCTATCCATATTAGTTATACAATATAATATAATATACACACGATGTCTCTGCGAAATATTAAAACTTTTGAATGCGGTTTTTTAAAATTATTATTTAGGCAATGGGATATAACATTGCTATATTATTGTTTTATTTTTAAACGTGTAGTAAAGAAAATAATAATAATATCTTTTTCGTTGGCGTCTTTTCCTCTACTGGGAAATTAAGTCGTGTTACGCCTATTTTCAAGTTTGAAAATTCTACCAATGTAGTCAATTACTATATCTTGCTTACTTTTCATAGGTGTATTGTTCGAGTTTATTATATATAATGAATCGAGCGTTATTTTCTATCAACTTTAACAATTTACCAGCATATTTTCTTTCCTGTCCGCTCAACACTGACCAGCCTTGTTGATTTTATCTTCATTTTTCATGAGGCGTTTGAGTTATGTTCTCAAGTCGATGTACACTAATTTACCAAAGGCTTTCTTAATTAATTAAAGTTCTATTATGTATGTTCTTGATAGGATCGGTTTTAGTAAGTCACTCTTATCCTGACAATTCAGGATTCTATCTAAATTAACGTCGACAGTTTTTTTTAATCTCTTCGGCGTGTCATTTGATCAATTCCGAGTGTCATCTTGAGTCCCCAAGGTAGTAATTTTAGTCATCTTTTGTTCAATATTTATATAAACAACGCTTATTCAATTGCTTCTCCTTATCGTTTACTTCTTTTTGCTGACGGTTCTTAGATATTACATTTAATATCGTTACATAATGATTGTCTTATTCTCCAGAACACTCTTAATAAATTAACCATCTGGCGTAATAATAATTATAATAATAATAATCATCTTATAATATCACCAAATGTAAAGTGATGTCCATCGTTATCGATTGTTATCGATTGTTAATGATACTTCAGGTTATCTCGAACGGGTTTTGTGTATTTTCTTAAACATAAAAATATTTAATATACCTACCTACTTTATTGTCTTATTGTTTTAAGACTAATATACTTTTTTTCTCTAATACTTGATGTAGGTAATTTGGTTATTCCTCTATTATTATTATTATTATTTGAATATAAACTAAATGGAGTGACTATTCAATGAGCAAACCAAGTCTATGGCTTGAACATCCTGTTTGTGACTTTACTTAATTTTAATTCACGATCACAAAACTGTTAAAAATTAAAGCGTTCTGGAATATATTAAGTGATACCCATCTAATTTTAGTTCATCAATTTTTCTAGAGGCTCTATTTAATGCTTTCATTCGCTCTTGAGTATGGAGCCGTTGTTTGACCACCAAATACTGTCATTGATATTTATAAGATTAATTTCATACAAAACTACTATTAAATTTTTCTGAATTTTTTCTAAACATGAATAAAAGTCATAATAAATGTACTACATATCAGTCAGATTCTAAAACTAGTCTCTCTTTCAGATATGTGTGAGAAATGTATATATAATTTTTTTTAAAAGTTAATTTCATTAAATCATTCCCTCATAAATAATTAATTTTCGGTCCAGAATTACTTGAAGAAAAAAAAATTTAAACCGAGTACGAAATGCACGTTGGACAGCGGCTGAACACACCTTTTTATGAATTATGTTTCCACAACAAATACACGTTGCTGGTTTGTCCAAGTCGCATTTATAACTGAAACTGTTTGTAAAATTCCCGTTCTCCTTTATAAATAGACTCAATTTCCACCATTCTATGATTATAAATAATTGTATATTGTCATGCTGAAACTTGGGAGGATGATTTACCGCAACATATATCTGTATATAATATTAATTTGGTAATATCCATTTATTCTGGATATTACATTTACAATAGATTAAATAATTACAATAAATGACCTCAGAAATACAATTTTTCAAATAAAATAATTCCTAAAAGTCAATATTTTAAATTAGGAGGTCGATACATTAAAATATTAATAAAAGTATACTCTTTAAATTTCATAATTATCTTCAAATATTTATTAACTTAAAAAATAAAAAGTAATTTTTATATTTTTTTACTAGACGTTTAAAACTAATTATAATTTAATGATGGAATATTATATTTAAATTCTTATGTTAGTTATGCCTAACTAATAATTTGAAAAAAATATTCAAAAAATTTATGTTATAAGGAGATATTATAATTAGTAAATACTAAATAAATATGGAACAAGCTTTATTATGTTAATATAGTACGTCACGATGGTGAAATCACACGTAAGAATTTTATTATATATATAGGCTATAATATTATAACCTACAATATTTATACAACATTAGTTAATTCTAATTAAGATTATACAGTATAAACCATTTATGAAATATTTAAACATTAATATAATTAAATAAAATTATTTTTCTAATTATTTATTTATTTTTAAATTATAAATAATATAATAGTGGATATGCATATCTCGTATCCGAATGTTATGTAATAACTTTTCAACAGTTATAATCGTGTATAATATTATCATACAAATTAAGTTTTAAATAATTTGTAACACTTTGGATAATAAATAAGTATTATTTATATTTAAAATAAATTGAATTAAAAATATCTTTAGATTAGGTAAGTTTAGCTAATTAAAAAATAATAATTTTAAAAAAAACCGGGCAGTTACTGATTCTGAACATTTCTCTTTGTATAATTTGTCTTTCATGTAGAGATTAGTAATGGAAAGATACTTTGTTTTATTATTATTAAGATGTGGAACCAATGTTATTGTATTCAAAAAAACGATTCTGAACAAATTTCAATTAGATATACGTAGAATATAATAAAATTCAATTTCGTTAAAAATGTAGATTCTGCTATTTTTGCTGTTTCTAGTCAGTTTTCTTATTAGAAAACTATTGTGAATTTCAAAAAATGACCATTATAAAGGAGAGTCGGACGTTTTGGCATGTTTGTTTTGGTGAGGCTGTTTTAGCATGATCACACTTTGGTGTATATAATAATAAATTATGATATTATGTGCTTTTAAAATTTATAATATAATAGCATTTTTGTCAAGTTTATGTTTTATTAGACAAAATTTTTGATGATGTTCATCCATTATTGTACGCACTATTTAAAAACTGGATAAAAAGAAAATACGTATGAAACATTATTACAAATACTTATTACTTATAGATATGAAACCCGGGTTAAAAACAATATCTGTGGCATGTAATTTTTAACTAGCTTATATACTGCTATATATGTATTTAAAAATAAATATCCTAACATTACGTATATTTATTTCATTTGATAACAAATTTAAATTAAAAATGTCTAAATTAGATTTAATATCTTAGTATAAAAATGATGCTGATTTTTGTGAAAATTGATAATTTAGATAAAGACATTGAGGCATGAACTAAAAAATTACCTGATGAAGTATTCCCCCTTTTAGATTGGTTTGACGAAACCAAAAATTATATTATATAAAATTATATTGATCGAATAATAAGAAATTGGTGAAAGAGCAGTACGTTTATTCCTGCTGTGTTAAGAAATGTTTATGATCGTATATTAAATAACGAAAACTGAACAAATAATAACGCGAAAGTGGCTAATAGACGACTTAATTTACATTTAGGAGTTCAGCATCCAACTTGTGGTAATTCATAAATTGTTTAAAAAAATTTCAAACGGGCATGGTAATGATACATTTTATAGACAATTAGAAGCTGAAAAAAGTTCTCAAAAAAAAAAAAAAAAAATTATTGATATTAATAAACATATTTATAAAATTGTAGTAAATTATAAAAATTGTAACATTATTAAATTTTTAAGAGGAATAACTTTAAACATAAGTTGTCATTGAGTTTAGTTAAACATAATAATTTAACAATTATAATAACTTTTAATAAGTATTTAATAAATAAAATATTTATTTAGATTATTTATATATGATAATAAATAATTATTTTGATATATTATATTAATATTTTTATATGCTAAAATGTGTTTACTCTAAAACAGCCAATTACTAATATAGCTTACGATAAAACGGCCACGCCAAGATGTTCTAGATCATTATAAAATAGACCCGAAATGGTTACATGACGATACATCGAATTGGTCAAAAATAAATGTATGTATTGAAAAAAAATGACTATACATGAATGTTTAATAAAAAAATTGAATAAGAATATAATTATATTTGCAATAAATAATATATCGATCTTAAATAAATGATCATAATTGTCAAAATTATTATGAATAGTCGCGTATTGTTTACGATTTAAAAATAACGTAAGTAGAAAAATCGATAAGCTATTTAATCCTATACAGAGCGACGAAATAGGAAAAAAAACACCATCGTATTAATAAAATTTAGTGCGGTCAAACGCTTGGCACGAAGAAATAGCAAGAATAAAATATTGTAATTAATAAGCACTAATAGCTATATTTTACATCTTAAACTATTTATCGATGTAGACAGAATCGTCAGGCTAGACAGAAGATTGAAAAAAGCTGATACAATTGATATTTTTCAAAGGAATCTGATTTTGCTACCATCCGATAGTGTATTTACCCGTTTAATATTTTTTGATAAACATGAAGTCTTATTACACGGCGGACTGCAGATCATGCTTGCACTCATCCGTTTGAGATAATGGTCGATTAACGGTTGAAATATTGCTAGAGGACTAGTAAAACGTTGCATGAAGGGTTTTGAGTATAAACAAGTAGTCGTATAGCCTATCATGGGCGACTTACTAAGAGACCGCGAAGAATTGACAGGAGTTTTTTACAAATGCGTTGTTAATTTTGCAGGGCTAGTGTATGTACGTCAAGTCTAGTTTAAGACGCGAAACGCCTTTAGAAAAGGCATATATTTATGTTTGTAGGTATGTTTTCCAAGGCCGTATATGTCGAACTCGTAGGCGATTTGACGACAGACACATTTATAAACACACTTAATAGTTTTTTCGTCAGAAGAGGCGTGTGTACGAACATATATCTGACAACGCCACCAATTTCGTCAATAGTTAACTGCAAGAAGTACGAAAATTATTTTTACCTTTTATTCGTAATGAAAAACTTTAAAACACGTTGAATAAGGCCTGAGTATGCTGGCACTTCATACCTCCACGTTCACCCCATTTTGGGGTGCTACTGTGGGAATTCGCGATCAAATCACGAAACACATTTGTATAGGACTTTAACTCTTAAGTAACGCGGCGCTCACTTATGAGGAACTATAAACTGTGCTTATGCGCGTAAAAGCCATTTTAAATTCCTGTCTTCTAATACCTTTATCCTCAGACCCAACTGATCTCACGGTAATTACGTCTGGTCATTTTTTGGTCAGAGAGTCTCTAGCCACCCTACCCAATCAGGACCAATCGACCGTACCTACAAACCGGTTAACAAGGTGGCGAAGAGCTGGTCAACTCACTCAGCAGTTTTTGTTCCGTTAGCATATTATTATATTATTTAAATTTCATGTATTATTGTATTCTTAATATAAGTTAAAAAATTTTGGCGTATTATTATTATCATGTTATCTAAATATATATTGTAAATTATTAAGGCATTGCTAATTGAAAAAATGTTGTATTCTAAGGTGGGTGGTATGTTCGGGATAATTCAAATGATCTTATCGGATGACATTACTATATTTCGATTATAGTTATCGCCTAATCGAGAGCATTTAGTGCGCAAAAGACGTTCACTCCGAACGTCGATTAGATGTACCTAATATATTTTTATTAACAGTTTAAAGTCAAAATAAAGAAAGAAGCTTGAATCAGAAAAAAACGAGTGTTCGTTAATTATTGAATTTTTTAACAACACAAAACACTACTATTAACAATAAACTTCGAGAGTCATGTTTGATATTGATAAATGTTTGACTAGTAATTCACATAGTGATAATATATTATATAGTGATAAAATATTAATGTTTTTTCAGTTTCAAATGGATATACAATTATTAGTAGGTGAAACTTTTGCAATACGTTTTTATATATCTTTATAAAGTAAACTATTAAATAATACGAAAAATCGCGTACACCTATATTTTTCACCTTTAAAATATACTTCTCTTATGATTCATATAATTAAACGTGTATACTTTTTTACTCTTACCAAATGATTCGTTGTAAAGATCAGCAATATTTATAATTGTTGTATAACTACTAGATTAATAAATTCAAACTAAGCTCATTAGCTAAGTTTAAATTTTATTTATAATAATAAAAATTAAAAAACGTGGGAAAGACCGATTGTGGACGTTCCTCCTTCATCCCTTAGTCCTCGGAGAAATAAGTGATTTATTTTAATTATTAAGATTTGAATGCAATGATATTGCATTAGAAAATACGATTCTGAGCGTATCTTAATATATTGCAATATATTATACTAATAACCCATTTCAAAATTTCCTACGAATGTAAATAACATATGTATATATGAAAAATAAATTTCAAATCCCTATGATCAATATTCAAGGAGTTATCATTCCTTTTTAAGGAAAAACTTTTGGGATATTCCAAAAATGAGCTAAATAAAGTACTAACAAGATGAAATTCGATATGGTAAGGGTACCCTATTTGTGGTAATCGGACCATTATTTCTATCTGAAAAATGGTTTTTATATATCAAAAAAAAAAGTAATAAAAAGCCTATAAAAAAAATTTGCCTGTTAAGATTTTCAAAAAATTTTGTAAATAGATTAAGCAATATAGTATTGGACTTCTATAAAATTTGCAAACAGGTAATCTCAAAATTGTAAGTAATATTAATTTTTTTTGGGAAAACGTTCAAAGCTCTATATTATTCCAAAAAATATATTCGTTCCAAAATTTTAACACGCTTGTAAATAACCTATGTTAGTATTAAAAAAATGTTCACGTCTCTACTATAAAACTTAACAAGAAATCACAAAAAAAAAAATATAATAAATAGCGTATAAAAAATTGCCAATTTTCCGCCTATTAAGGAAAAAATTTTGGGAAATTCTAAAAATGAGCTTCATAAAGTACCAAGTACACAACATTTGCAAGCGAAGCATATGTTATGCGTGAAAATCGGACCATTATTTCTACCCGAAAAAATTTTTTCATACATAAAAAAAAAAATACATCTTTGTAGAATCAATAAATTTCTCGCTCCGCTCAGAATCTAAAAAGTGGATAGATAGATTTTGGATGTTCTTCCCTTCGATCTTCAGAGAAATTAGTGGTTTATTATACTTAAGATTTGAATGCAATGATAATGCATTAGAAAATACGATTCTGAGCGAAACTCAATATATTAATATAAACGTGTGTAAATTACGAATATAAATATTTAAAATAAATTTCAAGTTCTTACGATCTAAACTTAATTAGTTATCAACAAATAAAATAATTACAAATAATGAAACCGTAATTTTGCTGATTTTTGGGAATTTTCACTTGATAAACTTATAAAAAAAATTTCTTTCACGAAAATATATTGTATATTGTATCAAAATATTTTGTAAAAACATTAATTAGTATATGATTAGACTTCGGTAAAATTTTCAGACTCATTGCAGGAAATATTAAACATTTTTGGAAAAAATTTCAGAGCTTACTAGAAACTGTAATTTTGCCGATTTTCGACCATTTTTTGTAGTTTGTCTTCTCCCAAGGAAAATATTTTGATAAATTCGAAAATGAGCTGAAACTAGACCAAATATAGTACCAACTAGACGCAATTTGCTACCGAAAGCATACCCTATTTGTGGTTATATCTTCATATACATAAAAAAAAAAAATTTTTTTTGTAAAATTCGTACATTACTCGCTTCGGTCAGAATCTAAAATAATCAAAAATAGAACAAATAACTAATCACAATTTTACATAACTATTACATTAATATAGCGTATTTATGATTTAAATAAATAAGATGTACTACCTATAATTAGTTTAAAACTCTCCTAATATTTATTTTTCACTAAGAAAACTAAGAATGTTAAAGTAATTTACTAGAAATCAGCATCTTAATAAAATCTTAAAATATAATACTTAATCAATATTTAAAATAAAAAAAACACTTAAAATTTGATATTACAAAATATTAAAACGATAAAGAAAATAGAATATTTATTATAAAAATGTTTCTACTTATTCATCTTCATCTTCTTTTTCTTTGATTTATTTTAGATTCTGAGCGAAGCAAAGAATGTATTGATTTTATAAAGATGTTTCTTTTTTTTTATGTATGAAGACATAATCACACAGACATAATTGTTCGGTTAGAAATAAGGGTCCGATTACCACAAGTAGAGTATGCTTTCGGTTGCAAATCGTATCTAGTTGGTACTTTATTTAGCTTATTTTTCGAATTTCTCAAAAGTTTTTCCTCGGAAGGCGAAAAACTCCAAAGAAATTGTGGAAAATCGGCAAAATTACGATTTCTGTTATTTAAAATTTTTTAATTTCGTAATAATTAATTGAGTTTTCATCTAAGATGTTTGAAATTTTTTTGAGTATTAACATAGGTAATATACATATGTGATACAATTTTGGAATGGATTGGTTGATTATTTGGCTCAGTATGGAACTTTGAACTTTTTTTCCAAAAATGCTTAATATTTCCGGCAATTTTTGGTTTACCGCTTTGAAAATTTTGTCGAAATTTAATCATATACTACTTAATCCTTTTACAAAATATTTTGAAAATCATAACTGATAATTTTTTTTTTATAGGCTTTTAAAGTTAAAATTCCCGAAAATCGGCAGAATAACGGTTTCATTATTTTATTTCTTGATAAATAAATAAGTTTAGATCGTAGGAAATTGAAATTTATTTTAAATATTTACATTCGTAGTTTACACGCGTGGTAATATTTTGGAATGGATTATCGGTATAGCATATTGTAATATATTGAGTTTCGCTCAGAATCGTATTTTCTAATGCAATATCATTGCATTTAAATCTTAAGTATAATAAATCACTAATTTCTCCGAGGACCGAAGGGACGAAGGAGGAACGTCCACAATCGACATTCCCACTTTTTTTAACTATATATTGTCATTTACCTAGTCCTAAACCTCTATAGATTACCTCTATTTGATCACCATGATCTCATACATTATCATCAGCTATCTTCATATTACACTTAATTCTATCTATCCTTCTCATCTTTGATTTTACTCTCCCTCTCTTGCCATTTACATTCATTTTCATATCAACTCTCACTGTCTCTATATCATACCTCCTCATAACATGTCCAAACCATCTCAACCTATTTTCTCTTATTTTCTTCACAATTAATACAACTCTTAATGCTCTAAGTCACTCCACACATCCATCTAAGTATTCTCATTTCCACTACACTCATCCACTGTTCTTTTTTTTAAATAAATAATTATTAATTATAATCTATAATATTTATTATATTATAATATAATCTATGTAATAATATAACTAGTTAATTCATATTTAATAATTATGTTATTAATATATAATTATATATGATATTAGCTCCATTCAATGTTAATTATAGTGATGGTAATATTTTTTGTACTATTATTAATTTTTAATATTCAATATACATCCATTATTACTACAATTATTTACAGTTAAAATATTTAAGTATTTATATACATCGTTATACCATTTTTGTATTATATTTTACTATGGCGTTAATATTCAACACTACGTACACTATTATACTCGTAGTTAATATTACTCGGTACCTAGTATTATTATTTTTTCTGTGGAACTTTTAACGACTTTCCCAAATCCAAAACTATAAACTTCTATGATAATTTGCATAAGTATTAGTACTAGCTACTAAATTTTAAATCATATTATAATTTGCATATTCTTAATGCAAAACAATTTTTCTTAATTATATTTTCTAAACTAGATAACAACCTATAAAAATATTTACCCCTAATAGCTTTTACTCTATTAGTATTGATTTTATAATATACATCACATATTATAATTTTACAGTTCGTTTTTGTTATAAATTATAATATAATATTAATTTAGCTCAAAACAAAATGTATTGTTTTGACTTGGGGTACTACAAGACAGGGGTACACCGGGAAATTCCTGATTTCCCGATAATCCTATCCACCCCTGCCTGTTATAACTACACCCAAACAAAATATACAAAATATAATAAATAAGAGCAGTCCTAGTTTGAAAAATACAATTTGTGAATTTAAAAGTACTGTAATCTATTCATTCGTTTGTAATTTAAAAGATACAAATTGTGAACAAAATGAATATAATGAATACATGTACATCATATTCAGATAATACTCGTATATCGTAATCATCATTTTCATCCAAATCTAAATGATAAAAAAAGCAGGAAATAGTATTGGAAGACTGTTCAGTTGTGTATTTTGCTTGATATATAGAATATATAAGTAGTAATTGTAATAATTGTAAGTTTAATTTAATAGTAGTAGACGAAATACAAAGATTCAAGTGATAAAGAACAATTATTAATAATTAATAAAACATTTTCAAACTTTGAATCAAATGGACTTAAAGCCCAACAAAGTTATTTATATAAATTATAAATTGTGTATTTTTGAAGACAAATTTATTTAAATTCAACGTAAAAAAATGTTTAAACTAATATATATGATCAAATTAAAAAACACAATTTAATAAAAAAATGGCTCTGTGAAAATGAAGGATGTGTAGAATATAAAGAATTTATTTCAAACAAATTATTAACTTGCAAATATTTAAGAAGTGTAAAGATTATTCAATAATTTCTGGATATTCGAAAATAACAAAATTAAAAATAGTATTTTAAATACTTTTGAAAATATATTTTAAAGGTAGGTTCAACAACTAAAACGTATATTTTGCTATTGTATTTTGATCTGTGTATTATATATATATATAAAACAAGATACAACTCTGAAATATTAATTTTGTTATCATTTTACTTGGATAAATAGCAGAATTTGGAACGAAATGAAATTAATGAAATTCATTTATTAGGTAAAATTTAAATATTTTACTGATTTAAATACATAAATAATAATTTAATCTCTAACAAACATGAAAATATAATAATAATCATAATATTATAATTAATAATAATGAATTAGTAAAACACAAAATAAACGTTTTAGTTATTCATCACCTACCTTTGAAATTGAAAAATAACCATGTTATATCTGAAATATCATATACTTTCACAAAAAAATATTGAATAATTTAAAATTGCTATAACTCGGCTATTTTCGCACTTGGAAAGTTGATTTAACAACTAAAATTCATAAAAAAAATTTGAAAAAAATATAAATTAATAGTCAAAGTCTCGGGTTATTTACAAAAAAAGTTGTATTTCGTATGCTCGTAATAATCAACGTTAAAATAATTAGAGACCTTTAAATGTGTATTATAAAATATATCAACTAGTCAAAAAAACAAAATTAAATTATTATTGTTCTACTCAAAGATATTAAGTGTATTTAATTATAGTTTACACACTGTATCAATTATATAAATATTTATATATTTATTTACTACATAGTATTATATATGTTTAAAATATATTAATATACCATGACGTATTTTATGTTTTATTTGTCTATATATATTATGTGTATAATATTTTATTATATATATTGTCAGTGATGACCACACAAT